>OX359250.1:1241660-1692660 GCA_947179485.1 Allacma fusca | reverse complement strand
AAATGACCGAGGGCTGAAGGAGTAGTTGATAATATTACCGTAAGACCTGAAGGAGTTTGTTCAAGCAGAACACCCTTAAAAACAATCGATGAACCAGTGGTTACAGATATATACACGATAAAAAAAGGCAATCATTTCGCAATGAACACTACAGCACCATATCAAAATGTTAAATATTGAGATAGAATTGAGTAGCAGTTGCCTATAAATAAATTACAAACAACACTTTTATTAACACTTGTAGTTAGTAAATTAATTCACCGAACAAAGTAGACAGAAATATTCAGTCTTCCTACCCAGGATTTGTTGTAGTATTAGAAATAGAACTAGCTTGAGAAACAGTCACTGACGGAGACTTGACGGGAATTACAGAGGCTTGCTGAATTGTTCCTCCACTTCCAAATGTGGATACAACTTGCACAGGAAGCGCATCAGTTTGTTGTGTTTCTAACAAATCCTGCATTCCCAGCTATTTGAGATGTAAGAGCTGAACCAATATTAGCGTTACCAGTTGTTCTAAAAACGTTACTCGACCCGGTTTGTGCGCAAAGTAATAGATGATGAAGTCGCAACAGACAGCAGATTAACGGAACCGGAAGTTAAAACCGGAGCTGGTTTAACCGTCTGTTCTTTAACAGACCTACACGCCGGAGAACTAGATTGTGAAACGGATTTGCTACTCTGCTTTCTTGATTTTCGTGTTGTTTTACTTCTAGATTTCGTGGACTCGGTGTAGCTTCGGTTGTGATGCAGTCGTTCTTTGCAGAACGACGGGGGGTTTTAATGGTGTTAATGCTCCCATAATCTAACCATTACGTGCCACTTATTGCTAAATATTACACAAAAGTATCTATTCCATTAAAACTGATTTCATATATCATATCACATGCTTACTTACATACAGCTAGAATAGTAACATAAGGAGGTCTATCATCCACCCGCACCGAATGACCTCTTGTTTTGTTAGTCATTCCACTGTGACTGGAGTACACCCCTTTAACAGGACGTGCTACTGATGACGGCGGTGGTGGCGTCCACCAGAATCCTCATTTCCGTCGTCTACTTCCTCTTGATCTTCATATTCGACTTCAAACTTTTTCTGACGAGGAAGACGGTCGAAGTTTCCTAGCCACATATTGCATAATGATGCCAAATTATTGTCACTGTCCAGGCCAGGTCCGAATAAAAGTAAAAAGAGACCACAGATGAAGTTGCGTTCGTCCACATAAATTTAATGAGAGCGGATCCAAAATATAGACTATGCAATGTAAATTGATTTTTGTTATTAAAAATATACATAGCACAAAATTGAATGACTAATTTTACCAATACTACAAAATACCAGCAGATTACGTACTTGTTTAGTGTGATCTTTTGGCTCCAGTTTTCTCAGTAAATTATGCCAAAGAACTGGGCCACGTTCCATATTACAAATTACGGACGCTAAAATATAAACTTGCTTCGAACAATGTTCAACTGTGCCGTCTGCCAAAAAATATCACTATATGTTCGCTCTGGATTTTCCCCTCCATGGCAAATTAGTGTGACTTTGCTTGATTACCTGCACATAAAACCATACACAATTATTAAAGTCCTTAGTGTACAGGTAATTTTACTCAAAATTAAAAAAATATATCACCTCGACGTGCAAGTTGGGGCGGACGATGTGTTGAATGATTTAATTTTCCAGCAGCCACTTACACAGGTCCTGATCTAGATTCTCCGTATTGAGTATGTGTTCCGAGTTAATTAGTTCATTGAAAAGATTTATATGATTGTTCAGCATCCCAATGACCACAATAATACACCAGTCCTACAATATGCGTGGTGTTTGCAAACAGGGTGTTTACAACTGTGGTGTTTGCAAACAGAGTGTTTACAACTGAGGTGTTTGCAAACAGAGTGTTTACAGCTAAGGTGTTTGCAAACAGGGTGTTTACAGCTAAGGTGTTTGCAAACAGGGTGTTTACAACTGAGGTGTTTGCAAACAGGGTGTTTACAACTGAGGTGTTTGCAAACATGGTGTTTACAACGGGGTGTTTACAAACACCACAATTATTACCGACAGTAAGGATTGCAATATTTTGAAATTCTTAAAAACTTATGCCTTACATTCTTCCTGGAATGGTTTGACCAATCACAATGATCGTCAGGTCTATCTCTCATGCCAAAAAGAGTCATTGTAGGCGTTTCAGTAATTTCACTAGGCAAAAACGGTGCGTCGATCTGAGCAATTTACAAATCTGTTTTATTTTACAAGTTCTTCCTGCATCTCCTATTTTATTTTATATGCATTTAGTTATTGCTTAATTAATAACTAAATAATTAATACATTCAAGAAACACCCAACACCGCATAATAAAAGTAGTACCTTTCAGTACTCCCAATCTTCGTTATGTCATTGACCAAACTGTAAATGTACCTACAATATACATAGCATCCTTGGGTGATGCCAGACTCAAACACGTATTTTTTAACTTCATTCATTTTAAAGAATGTAAAAAATAGGAAGCCTAAAGCGAGCAAAACTCGAAAATATTCTTTTAGTGGAAGTTGTTATACTTTACCCCAGGGGAAACTACTGTTACAGTTTTATCTAAAACTAGCTTCAATACAGTCAATTCAATAAGTGCTTACGAATAAATTACACGCAGTGACATGTGTCTGATATCAAGTCATTGCATTGCCATAATTGGTGCCTGGTCTAGACAGACGGTTGAGTACGTAAAGTTAGTATTTAGGTAAACCAGAGGCGGGAATCTGATCATGGGTTGCCCCAAAGTAAGGCATTAAATTATACTGATTTATAGTGATACAATTTTTATATGCTTTCTGGAGATTATAACATCCTTGGGGAAAACAAATAAAACTCGTAGTTAAAGATGGATGTACAAATATAATTACATGTTAGGACCGCCGCGTCAGGAAACGTACCTTTTATATCATTACCTGACAAAGGAGAATTAATCTTGAAAAAACTCATCAAACATGAAAGTCAGCAAGCAACTCAATCGTCGGTTGTACTACGATATGTGGCCCCGAATTAAAATATATGACCCGCGTTGACGACTCAATAAAACTCAACTCGACATGATGGATTCTGTTGGTGGTCGTTGAGGACAGTGAGGGTTAGGTTCAGGGTTGGCAAGTGGCAAGAATTGGCCTGGTCAATATTGGTTAAAATCCGGTACTAACCGGCCTGGTCCGGATGTATGGATTAGCACAAAATGGCCATAATTAATAGTATCCAAATAAATCCACCATCCAATAAAAACCTGTTTTAAGCAAAAAGTACCACTGACTTGGCTAATATTATTATATAAAAGTTCCAGTAAATACTTACTGAACTAAAATACTTCATAACTTTCATCTCACAACACTACAACATCATAAACCTCAGAATTAGACCTATTAACCCTCCACGAGATAACACTTGATTCCAAGTGCCTGCATCCGATTCTACACACCCAGCAATTCCAAATTTATTTTTATATACATTTTTATTTAACTTAAAAGCAATTGTGACGGCTAGAATGAATGGGAAATGAATGGAGTGGAGCGAGGTAAGGTCGTGAACTGAGTCAGTGTACATATGTGCGAAGGAGTAACACAGAAGATGAGCTTACGTGCATCATCAATCTCAACGGAGCCATTTGGGGTTCGGTTGATGCATACTCAGGGTTGCACAATTGAAAATGCCATGGCATTTTCGGCATTATGCCTGCCAAAAATGCCCTGGCATTTTGGGCATTTTCATTTCATGGCATTTTGGGCATATTGAGCCTAGAGCAGGCATTTTCGGCATATTCGCTCCAATTTTTTAAATATATGGCTTTAGCTATCTGGTAATTTTGCTAAATAAGTCACAAAACAGTATGTTGGAAATAATTTTCATATTCAACTGGATTGCATGATAAAATTATAGAAATAAACGGATGAAACCTGGAGTACGTTGATGTAGACATATTTATGGAAAAATAATTATTATTATTCTATTTTGCTTATTTTGTTGTAAAAATTCGCTTGAACATCGTGTCTGTAATTATTTAGACTTCAAGAACAAACATATTCCGGCAAAGATGCAACACAAAAAGATAAAATAGTTGTTAAAAGATTAAAAATGTCTTTTTTGTGAGCTTCAAAACTCGTCATCATCTACATAAATGTATTTATTGTTACATTTTGGACTCCTAGAATTATTATACTGGTTTACCTGGCCTAATGCAATTTTCAAAGTCGACACAAAATTTGCTACGGAAGCTCCAAGTTTTGACATATATGATAACTTTCGCATCTTATGCATCTAATGAAAATGTAAAATTTTGTATACTTTACAAGCCATTATCAAAATACGGAATTTATGCTGGCACTGTGCAAATTGTTCTTTCCAAATCCCGAAGGTTTTTATAATGTACAGCGTTGAATTTTTGCAACTCCGTTGGGGCTTGAATTTTTTTAAGGATTATTGAAATAACTACTTGCCATAAGTAACGAATTAGACGAATTAAATTCTTTTTTTTAAATCAACTATAACATTTTCTAAAACTGGATGGGTTTGATTATGCTATGAAAAACTCCCTTATATTCGCTAATGCAGCAATAATGGTCATAGTGTATAAGTTTCTGTTAAAATGTCCAATATGCCCAAAATGCCTGGCGAAAATGCCCAAAATGCCGGGCATTTTCACGGCATTTTCAGGAGGGCAGGCATAAAACCTAGGGCATTTTCATTTGCGCAACCCTGTGGATACTATAGCTCTCGTTCAAAGGAAGACGAGCGATGCATGCAAATTCTGGAGGCTACTACAACAACAGTCGGAGACCAGACGGGTTACTTTGGAAGGATGTTAACCTGAGGCTTCCAGAGAGTAGGATTAACGCACAGCGACAACTCATGTGCATTGAACGCAAAATGGACAGGCATAAAGCTTTTGTAACTGGTTACTGTGATAAGATAGACGACTATCTAGCCAAGGGTTATTGCCGTCAACTAACGGAAATTTCGGGTATCAAATGTAGACCGGAGGAGGAACAAATTCAGACCCTTAAATACATAATGGGAAGTCAAGCCTTTGAACTATTCCGAACATTTGACTTCCGGCCCGCACATGAGAAGAAATATGATTCGGTTCTGAAAAAGTTCATCATTTCATTATGAATGTGAACGAGGTGGCGGAGAGTCACAAGTTTATGTCACGGTTCCAGCAACAGGGAAAAATGATAGCAGACTTCATTCAAGACCTTCACAAGTTAGCATTGAATTGCAACTTTGGAGTCTTAAAAGATAGGCTAATCCGGGATAGAATCGTTAGCGGTGTCCTGGATACAAAATTACGGGGGAAATTGCTTAAGAGAAGGCGCTGACCAAAGACAGCTGTAGAACTGTCCAAGAACCACGAGCAAATGGAACGGGAAAGGCTGAAGTTCCACTCATCACCTGTACAAAATGTCAGAACAAAACAGGACGGCCGTGGGAGTGGCCAGAAACCAGAGCCACAAATGCCGAAAAGCAACTCCAATTCGAGTGTAAAGCTGGGTTTATAGTTTCACTTTCCCTTCATTTTCCTTTACTTTTCATGAAATTTTTCTTTTTCGAACATTTATACTTTGCGTTTGTTGCGAGTAATCCCTCACAAATAATTTGATGCTCACGTGCTTTTCATTTCATGCGCGAAGCCATTTATACTTTCAGTTCGGGCGCGAAAGTGTCCTTTTTTCTTCCTTTTCCTACAAGTTGAACCAGTTCAACTTCATGGCAAAGGAAAAAATAAGGAACTAGTGAATACACAGTTATAAGTACTTATAAAACAAATTAAATCTTGTAGTTCTGTGCTAAATATTCCTGTTTGCATCCTGTAGCTAAATACATATAAAAATATAAAATTTTAGGAATAATTGCAGTGTCTAATTTTTATATATACATCAAATTAATTGCATTAATTGCAAATCTTTACATGTATTTTTACATCATACTGTGTACTTGCCTAAATATTTATGATGATACTCGGAATTCTCAAGACCTCAATCGTTCGTTAAAATCGATTCACCACTGTTTCGTGTACGAAATATTGGTCTACCGTACATAAACCCTTATCCACTATTTTTGAACTTATAAAACTAATATCCGAGAACCTTTTTAAAAATATCTTGATCAAAATTCATGTTGGCTGGAATACAACAGGTAATCAGTTTATACTTTCATTCATTTATTAACGCGGGAACGAAAAGGCAAACGAAACGCAAAAATCACTTCTTGATCAGATGAAAGTATAAATACATCGAAGGAATCTCATTTTTGACCCGCAGCAGAAGTAAGGGAAAGGGAAGGCAAAAGTGAAACTATAAACCCGGCTTAAAACAGCAAGGTCCCGTGAATACCAAGTCCTGTCGTTGGTGCGGGTCAAAAAAGGTTCGTAAGAAAGAAACCTGCCCGACTAAAGATTCCGATTGCAGAAAGTGTAGAAAGAAGGGACACTTTGCGAAGGTTTGCCGATCCAGTCAGCAACCTGGCCCAAGTCAACCATCAGTAAGCTCTATTGACACTGCTTTCCTAAAATGTAAGAGTTTCAGAGCCAGCTATTCGTTGGGAGCAAGAAATACTGGTTGCAGGAAAGTCTGTAAAGTTTCTTCTTGATTCGGGTGAGGATGTAACTTGTGTTCCGTTTGCTGTCTACATCAGTGATCTAAAAGAAAGATTTCCCGCACTTCCAAGGTCCGACCGTCTCATCAAGGCGGCCAACCATACGGAACTGGTGACCAGAAGAATGCTCACAACTACGCTGGAATGCAATGGTCAGTCATTACAAACTCCGGTATACGTAGTCGAAGGGTTGGGAAGGCCGCTACTTAGTCTCGAAAATTGTATTGCAATAAATCTCATCCGACGAGTTAACCAAGCAGAAATCTCTCCCCAAGTTACTACAGTGGATCCTGAGAATGAGTTTCCAGGAATTTTTGATGGTCTCGGAGAACTTGATGGTGAGTACGAAATAAAATTAGTGGACAACGCCATGCTATTTCTTGTCCAAGACGCGTTCCAATTCCACTGATGGACCAGCTGAAAGATAGCTGGACAGAATGAGATGTGATGGGATAATCGAGGATGTGACCGAACCAAGTGAGTGGTGTGCTCCCCTTGTCCTCGTAAAGAAAGCCAACGGTGATATTCGTCCGTGCGTTGATTTGACAAGACTGAACACTCAGGTCAAACGCAAAACTCATCCAATGCCAGCTGTCGATTACCTGATTGCCCAGGTTCCACCCGATATATTCCAATATGTGATATTTACCAAACTTGATGCCAAATCTGGATTCTGGCAGAAGAAACTGGCCGAAAAGTCACGTCATCTTACTACATTCATTACCCCATTCGGGAGGTATAGATACATTCATTTCATGCTAAAACACTCGAAGGAATCGCACAACTTCCGAATCACACTGATGATACTCTGAATATGGGGAAGGAACGTCACGGAACACGATATTAAACTTCGTGCAACATTGAAAAGGCTTCACAAGAAAATTGTCTTGAACAAAGAAAAGTGTGTGTTCGGAGTCCCTGAACTATCCTTCCTTGGTCTTTGATTCGGTCCAAACGGCATACATCCAGATCCATCAAAGATTGAAGCCATCATGCAAATGCCAGTTCCTCAAAATCACCATGATGTTCAGAGGCTACACTAATTGGTCATTTACTTGGCAAAGTTTATTCCTAACTTGTGTAATATGAGGCACCGATCCGGGCCACTATGTCGAGCAAAAGCCTGTGGGACTTCCTGTGGGAATCAGATCATAAGGCAAGCCTGGAGAAAATTTAAACTATTCTGACGTCACAGCCTGTGGTAGCGACGTTTGACCCAAACCGTCGCACAGTAATCTCGGCCGATGCTAGCTCATTTGGTCTTGGTGCTGTACTTAGTCAAGAAGATCCAGACAAGAATCTTCGACCTGAGCTTATGCTTCGTGAACCTTGTCGCCTGCGGAGAAAAATTACGCCCAGATTGAAAAGGAAGCACTTGCACTTGTCTGGGCGTGTAAAAAGTTTGAGGACTACATAGTGGGACTGCAGGTCCGCCTGGAAACAGATCACAAACCGTTGGTACCTATTTTCACAACTAAACATTTGGACGATTTGACTCCGCGACTTCAACGCTTCCGGTTAGCTATGATGAGGTACTCCTTTACAACAAACTATATTCCCGGAAAAGATTTGGTAGATGCTGATACGCTTTCAAAAGCTCCGCTTCCTTATGCGACAGAATGGAAACGGAAGTCGAAGCTTATGTAAACCAAATTCATGAAAATCTGCCTGCATCGGACTCAAAAATATCAGAAATTATCGAAATGCAGTGCAGAGATCCTGAAACTTCCTGAATCCGATATTATGTCGAGACAGGATGGCCTGAGAAGAAGGGTATGGCAAAAATAGCAATTCCATTTTATCAACTAAGAGATCCGAGCTTCATCTCCAGAAAGGGTTGATTCTCAGAAATTCAAGAATTGTGATTCCTGGTCCGTTGAGAGATGAAGTGCTTCATAAACTGCACACTGGACATTTTGGGATTAAGAAGTGCCATAGAATCGCACGAGAAACGGTTTGGTGGCCTAGAATTACAGCGCATATTGAAGAGATGGTAAGGAAGTGTCAGGTTTACATCCAACACAACGTGCAGCTTCAGGAACCTCTAATTCCATCGGAATTTCCGACACATGCCTGGGAGACAGTGGCAATGGATTTATTCTACCTGCATGGGAAGTGGTATTTACTCATCGCTGATTATTATTCCAGATACCCAGAGTTTACCCAGCTAGAATCACTCACGTCTAAAAGTGTAATCCTAAAATGTAAGGAAATATTTGCCCGTCATGGAATTCCTACAATAGTCCGAAGTGACAACGGTCCTCAATTTGAACCGATTAGTACATCTGATTTTGAAATTTTCGCAAGAGAATGGGATTTAGACATAACTTCAAGCCCTAAATTTCCACAGAGCAACGGATTGATTGAGAAAATGGTCAATATTATTAAACTGGCCATGAAGAAAAATTCAGATCCCACTTAGCTCTATTCATTTATTGCTCTGCACCACTGGAGAATGGGTACACACCTTCCGAGCTGCTGATTAACAAGCGATTGCATACAGTCAAATCTCTCTATAAGGGAGTACTCTATAAGGGAAAACTCACTATAAGGGACATAATTGGTTGGTCCCGGCAAAATGCACATATAACTACATGTATAAGACTCGGCTTATAAGGGATATGTTTATAAGGGAAAACTCCCTATAAGGGGACATATTTCAAGGTACGGTGGAGTGGTACACACATTCTACAGTAAAACCTGTATATAGTGGTTTCTCTAGGGAACCTAATATTTGACCACTATGTACAGTGACCACTATACTATAGGGTACATATATTAAATGCATATTTTAACGCGTTTAAGAAGACATAATTGAAACGGTCGCATTTTGTTTTACATAATCACTAATTTTTGACCGTTTAAAATTTTTCAACGTGTGGTAGCAAGATATTCTGTATAACAATAAATCTATATAGTAATTCTAAATACTTGTTTTTGAATACTACGTGAAATAGCTACCAACTATCGTAAAATTACTTTATTATTGACGCCGGCAGATTCTCCGCAAATATAATTTAAACAAATCTGTATAACCGCTGTATAACAATAAATCTATATAGTAATTCTAAATACTTGTTTTTGAATACTACGTGAAATAGCTACCAACTATCGTAAAATTACTTTATTATTGACGCCGGCAGATTCTCCGCAAATATAATTTAAACAAATATAATGTTTCTTCTTCCAAGATTCAATCGAACCATTGCTTGCTGGCTATCCTGCCTACCACTTTCACTTTGAAATTTTCCAATAATACTAATATTCTCTATTTTTTTGAAACGGAAATCAAAGTGTTTTGGAACTGTGCGTGGTATGGAGGTATGGTATCGGGAACATGCTTTATTTAAGAAACCGTAATCTAGAATAATCTTAGAAATCTATAAAAATTATGAGCGACGATTTCGTGTGCACATGGTTTTTAATGCTGACCACTGTATTCAGAGTTCGAAGCATGCATTTCGTAATGAATGGACATAAGCCCGGGTCCATTATTGACAGGGGACCACTATAGAGAAAACCACTGAATACAGGGTTAACGTAATGTTAAAACATAGGGCGCATGACGGGGACACAGGAAACTGGCCACTGTGAACAGGAGACCACTGTATAGGTGGTCACTATATACAGGTTTTACTGTATAACGGATTTTCAAAAAATAATTGGTATGTGTGCAGTCGCTTCCACCAGAATTTGGCAACAAAACGTGGAAACTGCATACTACGCTTATTTTTGCACTTCAGTTTCCAGTTAACCACAATGTTTCGGGAGATTGAATGTGAACTATTCCGACAATATGGTATAAATTTATTAATATTTATTGACCACTAATTAAAATCAAGGAATACGTGACTTTAAAATGTGCAGCACTAAACGCAAAACCTTGAATAATTTTTGAAATACAATCCGGCAAATAGGAGAGTTGAAGTGTATTGAAAAAAGAATTTGTCAAGTTCTTGTTAAAGATTTTTGGAGTTGGATTTCAAGAATTGAAGTGGTAACAACCGTTCGACGGATTTTTGGAGTTGGATATCAAGAATTGAAGTGGTTACATACCAAAAATTAACAAATCTACCAACTACTTGTATTTTTAGTGATTTTTCAATTTTTCATAAGCATGTGTAGTTACTTTTTGAATAAATTAGTGTGCTTCCTTTATTGTGGATTTAATTCCGTTATAAGCCTATAAGGGACAATCTTTATAGCGGACAAAATATGACAGTCCCCAGAATATCCGTTATAGAGAGAGTTGACTGTACAACAATCCCGACATTTCCTGACCAGTTTCAGCCAAAGATGGTCGACCTTACGGGCTTGAAAGGGAAGGAGGAGATGCTGCGAGAAAAAAAGAAACAAAACTGCGATGCTCATCACGGAGTTCGCCAGAAAGTAGAATTTCAACCAGGAGACTGTGGCTGACAGATAAGAAAATCTGGGGTCGAATTATCGAAAGCGCTGGAGCTCCAAGATCGTACAATGTACAAACACCTCGTTGAGTACTTAGGCGGAATAGTTTTCATCTGGTGAAAACTGAAACCGACATCCCACATTATGAGACGGAGGAAGATATTCTCGAAACACCTGAAAGACGACCACCACAAATTCAAGTTCAAAACTCTGCAACTCCGCCGCAGCGAACTACCCGATCCGGGAGACCAATTAACTGCCCCTTGAGACTCATTGAACAAATCTAATAAGTACATACACAACCATGTGAAATTATAATGAATACATATGTTAAAAGGTTAAGGGAACTTAATTAATTACTTAAAAAGGGGGATGTGCCGCCACTCTGACATATATTTCACATTTTTTGTTGCCGTAGAATCCATTCTTTATTATAAATAGCAAGCTTTCGATCAACAACTGTGTTCATCTTCGGGCTATCTACAACTAACATCTAAAGCTACCACTGCTAACTTTCTTTTACAATGGAACAGTATTACAAAAAACTATTAATTTATGCTGACATTTTTTAAAACTTGTAGAATTGTATTATTGTCAAAACTTAGATCCATTTTTGGAATCATTAGTTTCCAAGCATCGCTAAGTATATGAATCTCCTATTTATGGTCATCAAGGGATGTTTACCTTGTTAAATTGTTATTCCTACTTTATCAAATCCAACAGGTAACCGGAATAAAGTTTCCATCCCTGATAACATGACCCTAACTTGAACAAAATGATCTCTAACAAGAGTTCTTTCTAAACCAATCATGGATTAACGTTACATCACTCCAACACTGAGTGTCCTTTGTATTCAATTCGTTGTTCCCTTATTGATTATGTATTGCTCAATTGGTGTAGATATTTACCTTCAGAAATGACAAAATTAATAGAAGATAAAAGTATTAATCATATAGTTTGAACTTTCTAAAACCATCAAAACCAATAACTTCCTGTGCATCTAAAATTAAAAGGAAGAAGGAAACAGCAGATTTAAATAATTTTTGTGAAGGGTTTAGCAATCTAACAATAATACAAAGATACACCTAAATAAATAAATAAAACTTTACTAGACTAACCAGATAAAATAGACTGCTTAACAGAAATAATAATTGATTAAGTCCCACGGGTAGCGAAAATAAGAATTTCTTCTTCAACATAATACCTTGGAATCTTGGTTGTCTTGATTTTTTCAGCTTTCAGAACAAATCCGCAAAGCTAAATATGAAACAATGTAATACGAATTGCTTACAAAAACTCAATTTTAAAGATTTTAAATGCTGATTTATTAGATTGTTGTAAACATACTACACGTTACATTGTGTTGTAGCAGAAGGAGCTATAATAACTGACATCCTAACACGTGTATATATTTAGAGAACATAGAATATTGTAAGGTATACATACATAGTTGTAAGAAGTGTAGTTGTAAGAAGTGATTTTAGTCATGTAATAAAATTGTTATTAGTGTTAAAGGTCAGCTCTAGCTGCGTCTAGAGCAGAGTAAAGAATCCCTGACGAGGGACTTCTCACGCTCCACTTTTGGACGCGTCTCATCTTATGAAATGATGTAATGATGTATGAATCACACACGACAGTGTTAAAGTGTGTGCAAATCTTATTTGCGAACTTCAGTCTTAGACTGAGAGTTATTCCTTTCTGTTTGATTTTTAGAATCCTCTGAGATTCCCCTATTGTTCTATTTTTAAGTTTCTGAAGTTATTGTTGAAGTAATTATCATTTCGTTTTCAATTTCATTTTGAATAAACAATCAGCCTTCGGGTTGTTTCATTCAATAATTCTCTGGATTACATTTGAGACTTTTATTAATTGCTTTCATCCAATTAATTACATTTTTAGCACGATTCATAGTTAGTCAAGTTTGGAAAGTTACTCAAATAGAGTGACCTCATCTTGACCTTAATATGGTGGCCCATGTCAAAGACTTTTCACCCGTTTGCCCGTGAATAAGTCACCCGAATAGCTCTCAGATTAGGCTCCCCGGGTTAAAAGCGCAATAATTAAGCAATAAGTTTGAGATTTTGACATTCATTTGCGATTGAATTTTAACATGAGGTTTGTCTAACGGTTGATTTTATTCCCGTCTCGAGAATTTTTTTTTAAGGACTTGTAGATTGCAACTACTGAAGTCAGGTGGCCCAAGTGGCGACAAAAGCTGTCTTGGACTACCCCCGATTCTACTCTCCTGGCCCACGAAGGTTCCGAGGATTGAGTCATACTAAGCAGAGGATTTGCCTGCCCGTACAAGATTTTGCAGAGGATTTGCCTGCCTTACTGGATTTTTGCAGAGGACCTTTACCTGCTTTCAAGTTTTCCACAGAAGATTTTCCTGTGTGTGTTGTTTTGACAGAGTGATTTTCCTGTCCAAGTGTTTAAATGATTTATTATTTTGGTCATATCAAGACTTACTGATGTTTTACTGGAAAAAGGTACGTAAATAATTATGGTTTTTTATGTCTGGCTCAAAACAGCCTCCAAAGAAACCCCTTGCATCTCAGTCATCAATTTCACCTCCGCCTCAAGGGCGTTCAACTCGTTCAAATTCTAACCCTGATATTTTAGATAAAGATCAATTAGCTAAGGTTTTAAAGGCTGCTCGTAAGCGCCAACCTGTAACTACAGTTTCCAGTAGCACAGCTCAGACTCCTCCAACTACTACAACTGTTCCATTAATTCCACCCCTTAAAACCAAAACTACTAAACCTACCCCTAGTGCTAGTTTTACTCAAAGTGCTTCGCAGAAAAATGCAAAACGTGCTTCTCGTAAATTTAAGATCCCACCTCCGGTAATAAATTTATGTGATTTATTTCAAGAACCTAGTGGTTATTTTTCAACAGTTTATTATCATACGAATAAAATGGCGACGACTGTTCCGCCTACGATTGTGATTCAAACCCCTCCAGCGAATTCTTTTCTTAATTTTAAGAAAACTAATCAGTTTGATCCGGCGAATCATGATGTTTTTGATTTTATTATGGATTTGGAGCGGATTATTGGTTTACTTAAATGGGATTGGGCGGAGTTACAAAATAATCTCCCCAATTTATTATTGCCTGATCCATTTCTTTGGCTACAGGGTGAAATTAGACGTGCAGGTTCCACTGTAGTAGATATTCCCACTATGTATACAGCTCTTCGAGAGAGATACGGTAAAAGCCGTCAAGTTTATTTGCACCAACTTAAATCAAAAGTTCAGGTAGAAAAAGAGTCATGTGCAAAATTTTTGTATGCTATGGATACACTTTGTTCCCGTTATGATGCAAACATGCCCGTTGCTGATAGAGTGGCTTGGGGCATTTCGGGACTACTCCCAAAATACGCCCAAGCTACTAGCGGCTTGAGTTTTACAAGTATCGCAGCCCTTGTTAGATTTTGCGAGCATCGTGAATTTCAACAAGAAGCTACTCCCATGCCCGATACTACTGCTAAATTATTAGCTTTGGAAGAACAAATCAAAAAGTTAACTACATCTGATGCCCCACATGCTCAAGTTAACGCATTAAATGGTAACCCACCTGCTCAACGTAATAATAATCGTCGCGGACGAGGCGGTGGTAGAAATAATAATAATGGTACTCCTCGTAACAATAATAATCAAAATAACGGTAATAATAATAATCCCAACCCTGCTCGTGGGCTCCAATGCTATAATTGCAACAAATTTGGTCATTTTGCTCGCGACTGTCGGTCGGGAAATGGGCAGCGGGGACCCAACAATCAGAACCAGGGTCCCCAAAACAATCAAAATCGACAACAATTCCAGAACCGCAACAATGGTCAACGGAATTACCAAAACAACAATTACCGCCGCAACAACAATTACAATCCCAACAATCGCCAGAATGTTCAAAGAGTGGAACTTGCTTTTGCGCCTCCTCAACAGGCTGCAGTTCCCCAGCAAGTTCAAGCAAATCCCACTCTACAGTCATACCCACAGATTACTTACCCTCTGTAAATGTATTAAGTGCTACACATTGCCCCTACATCATGTGCTATTTTACCTCAGTGACAATTGATGCTTTAGTTGATACTGGTGCTACACATACATTAATTTTACGACGTGCAGTGCCAGCTGAGTGTAAAATTTTACCAGGCCCTCCCTGTCATATTATGACCGCCGACAAAACCAAACTTAAAACTTCCAGTGTAGTAACTTTGTGTTTTAAATTAGATAATATTAATTATACGACTACAGCTCATGTGTTGGATACTCTCACCCCCTCATTCATTTTAGGGTGTGCATTTCTCAAACAATACACATTGGTTGTAGATGTTAGTCGTAGTATTATGTATAATTCACAAGTGACCCATTATCTTCGTAGTCATGCATACAATGAAGTGTGCTCAGTGGAATGTGGATGTTCCTTACCAGTGAAGTCCTTGTTTACCATTAACCTTCCCCCTCGACGTCAAATGTACATTCCAACCACAGATATGAATTCCACTCATTCATGTGCGTTCATTCCCAGCCCTACAGTAGAAAAACAACTTCAAGTTATTTTTCCCCCTGTCATCAACCATAATAAAAATGTTTTATTGGCTTCCAATGTGTCTCGCTCTCCTCAACTTATTGTTGCGGGCACAATTTTAGGTTACTCACAACGGTATGAGTTTGTTCAAGCCCTCTCTTCTGTCCCTGTTATTCCCTCTGAAATTAAACCATTGACTGCTGAACAACTTTCAGTTATCAATATTAATTCTCAACTTACCCCAGACCAGCGTCATGCTATTATTCAACTTTTAAATCGGTATTCTTATCTTTTTGCATGGAGCATTAATGATTTACAGGCTTGCATTCTCCCTCCTATGCGTATACAGTTGAACTCGGATGTTCCAGTTCAGTCCAAACCGTATAGACTTAGTCCCCTTGAACGTGAAATATTAAAAGGTGAACTTGACAAACTCATACAGGCTAATATTATAGTCCCGTGTGAGTCTTCCAATTATTCAACCCCAGTGTTTTTAGTTCGACAAAAATTAAATAAATGGAGATTAGTGTGTGATTTTACAAAGTTAAACAAAATCACTAAAGATGAGTTATTTCCTCTTCCCCGTATTGATGATTTACTTTTTCAGCTCCGACATGCAAAGTATTTTTCCCCCTTGGATTTATTTAGCGGCTATTATCAGGCTCTGATTCATCCTGATGATAGACATTTATGCGCTATTATTACAGAATTTGGTATATATATGTACCTCCGCGTATGTTTCGGTCTCAAAAATGCTCCGGCCTATTTTCAAAAATTAGCTATAGCAACTTTGGGACGCTTACGCTATACACATGCTGTATCATATATAGATGATATAATTCCATACAGTCGTGATTTTCCTTCTCATTTAGTCGCTCTTGAATTAGTTTTTCAAGCTTTATCCCGAGTTAATTTTCGACTCAGTCCATGGAAATGTAATTTTGCTATGCAAGAACATATTATTTTCGGATTTTATTTGACCCAACAAGGATTAACAACGGAACCGGCTAAAGTGGCTGCTATAATGCGCCAGCCGAAGCCCAATAATTTAGATACTCTTAGAAAATTTTTGGGCACTATAGGTTATTACCGAAGATTTATTTTAGGTTTTGCTCAGATTGCAGCTCCATTGCAGAGCTTACTCAAAAAACATTCTTTGTACCATTGGTCCAAGGATTGTGATGAGTCTTTTGAAAATCTCAAACAGGCCGTGTGTAAAGCCCCTGTGTTGAGACATTATGATGAGAATCTTCCATGTTTATTGTACACGGATGCGAGCAACCTTGCAATTGCAGGGATTCTCCACCAACAGTTTGAGGATGGAGAGCATCCCGTTTATTATGTCTCTCGTGCACTCACTCCTACGGAGAAAAATTGGAGTGTCACTGAGAAAGAATGTCTTGCTGTTGTATTTTCCACGAAAAAGTTACGTGAATTTTTATTTTTAAAGCCTTTTACAATTGTTACTGACCATCATGCATTATGCTTTTTAAAGTGTCAGCGTGACCCTACTGCTAGACTTACAAAAATGTCTATAATATTACAGGAATATAGGTATGTGATACGTTATAAAAAAGGCTCTCTCCACAGGAATGTGGATGGCGTCTCCCGTTGTCCATATGCCCTGTCTAGTGACACACAATCTGAGGAGGATTTGATTTTACCTGGTTTTACTTCCTCTCTCATTACTCCTTTTGATCCGTTAATTAATCCTGACGACTTGAAACATGCTCAAGCTATTGATCCTGTTTTGCAGAGATTATTAACAAAAAAGCGCTCAAAAGTTACTTCGAATAGTGATGGTGTGTATTTTATTCAGTTTAATCCTAGGCAACCTAATTTACTTTTAGTTCCTAAGGCCTTGATTCCCACATTATTACATAATGCCCATAATCATCCCTTAGCAGGTCATCTCAGTTTTCGTAGATGTTTGGCAAGGATCCGTCCCTATTATTGGTGGCGATCCATGACCGCGGACACTTTCAAGCATTGCTCACAATGCCCCGAGTGCCAAAGTCGCCAACATCAGACTCGTCTACGGATGGACAGTCTTAAAATAATTCCCATAAAAATCCCCGCTAGTACTTACGCGATGGATTTATTAGGCCCCTTTAAAGAAACACCTAGAGGTAATAAATATGTATTAGTTTTAACAGACTTGTTTACAAAATGGGTTCATGTTTCATTGCTTCCTGTCAAAGATGCTGCGAATGTTTCCATGCATCTCGAGCAATTTATTTTAACTTTTCCAGGCATGTCCACATTAATTTCTGATGGTGCCGCTGAATTTAAGTCGGCAGTTGTGCAAAAGTTAACACAACAATTTAACATTACTCATAATTTTAGTGTGCCCTTTCACCCCCGGTCTCATGGAGCCGTGGAAAGAGTGAACCAAACTTTAGCAATAATGCTTAGTAAGTTTGTTTCCGATAATCAAGATAATTGGGACGTATATGTTCCATATGTAATTGCTGCTTACAATACCAGTGAGCATTCGGTTACAAAAATTTCCCCTTTCCAAGCGTTTTTCGGGCGCCAGCCTCCAGCTCCCATGCTAAACTCGATCCCTAATTCCCTTTTAAGTATTACTCAGTTGAGTCCGAATCAAGTAAAAATTATGCATCAGCGAATTGCTCAATTAATTCGCAAAGCTCAGATTCAGGCCAAGGAAAAGTTTGATGCGCAATACAGACCCTTTGAATATAAAGTTGGTTCCCACGTTAGATTTTACTTACCACAGCGTAAAGTTGGTCTTTCCGATAAATTACTCTGTAGGTGGATAGGCCCCTATACAATTGTAAGTATAGATAAGAACAATAATGCTGAGCTAGTTTTAACATTCCCTTCTCAAAGGTTGCGACCTAATGTCCGGTGTCATCTTTCACAGCTCAAGCTTATAAGTTTAGATTTAGGTAATGGTATAATACACCCTGAGTATGTATACACAAGTGATGACCAAGATGAGTTTAACTCTTGGCTCAGTCATTTTCACTCCTCCGACTCTCCTGACATTTCCACTCCATCATCATCTTCTGAAAGTGCGACTCGTGTTCCAGTTTTATCGAAAGTTTCGTCTCCATCTAAACTCCCACTTCCGGTGCGAAAATCTCAGCGATTGATTGATAAAGCCAAACGTGTATAAATTTTTGCTATACTTACTTTAGTTGCCCTACTGTGTCGTTTTACACATGCATCGTCATGAATTCTTCATCCCCCAACTCTCCAGCACCCCCGCAATATCCCACTCTCCAAGGCCAACTGACTCCTATGACTACGCTGGGAGTCAGGCCAATTTTCAAATTAGGAGAGAACCCTTGGTCGCAGTTAGCTTCGGTTACACTCCCTACTCCATCCAATATCCCAGTTTATTGTCCGGTGGCCGAGTGTATTGTAAAAATTTTTCCCCTTCAGTTTTCGGATGCAACTGGACAAGTCATTGCTGCAACGGATTGTTCAGTTCCCATCTACTCCAGAACTTTTCGTCACGTCGCCCTGGGACTTGTATTACCCAGTGCTGTGCCCTTGCTCATAGATCAATTGAGAGGTGCTTATTGTGCGGCAGCGTACCGCCAGGCTATAACATGGAAACAATTGTTGCATCAAATGAGGGATTCCCCAGCGGAATTCGTTCTGTCCACTCCAGTGATTTTAGTGGACCCTCAAATCCACATCGAAGTTTTTACCCAGTCAACACTCGAGCATCTCAAGGCAGTTCCGAAACAACGGAAGTTGCTCCCTACCTCGAGTCCTTTGACAAACGCGAAATATCATTGCCACAGTCGCCCGCCTATTCAAATGTCAGCTCCGAGTCACTCGCGAGCTCAGTTTTTAGTAGTTCCGCCAGAGATTCACCCCAACCCGGTACCTCCGGCGTGTCAAAATTTTTCCACCCCAAAAGTGACTCACCCCCAGTGTCAGTTCAAAAACCTGTCATTAATCCGACCCGCTCAAAGCGATCCAATTCGCGTGCGGAACGAGTCTCCTGCATATCGCCTTCCCTCCTTCGAAGTGCTCCGTTCGGGACTTCCGTCCACGACAGTTTCTTCCACAACGAGCATGATGAGCCGGCCTCCGCCCTCTTCGGAGAATCCGCCTCATCCCCGGGAATTATCGTCCCACCTTCCGGGGACTCCTCAGATGACTCAGTCACATATGTCTCAACAGTTCCTGCTAAACGACAGAGGAGAATTTGTGGCCTCTCCACAAAGTTCACCACGCTCTGTGTTTTCTTCCTCATCTGCTCCGGCGGAGCGGCCCCACTGCCCCCGCCCGGAGGATGGAACAGCTTACCATCCCTCACACATGGATTCAGTCTCTCCAAAATGAACAAGCAACAGGCTCTTTCCAACCAAAAGTTGGTAATTCCTCCTCAAAGGTCAGTAAGTATTAACACGCTTCATTCTAAAGTTGCCCCAAATCCTTTTCTCACTGACATAAATAAGAAAAAACGTGCTAATGCATTAAAAGTGATGGCTCTTGGAGCCGGTTTTGTGCTTGCTCCTCCCGTAATTGCTAAAGTGCTTGATTTTGTGCCTTCACCTTCTAATACCTTCAATCAAAACCTTCCTCCTCATCAACTTCTCAAAGAAGATGTTACTAGTGCGAGTGAAAGTGTTAATTTCAGCCCTAACGTGACCTTGTCTCCCATGGAACAAGCCATACAAGATTTCAAGCTACTCCAACTCATGATGATTGCCGACCCTAAAACTTTCAACCTTGAAGACGTTGTAAAGTCCACCAAAGTTACACCAGCCCCTCCGACTGCACAAGAGCAGTCTTCGAAACTTCCAGTCATCCCTGCCGTCATTCCAACCCCCCAATTTGAAGTTGGCCTCGGCACTGGTGATTATAATTTGGAATTCAGAATTTTCTCCATAACTGGTATTGTTTTCTTTACTCTTTTTGGTTTACTTTTAATCATTTACGGTTGTTACCGTTACCGCCGCACTTCTTCGCGTCAACACGGACACCTCCAGCAGGCCGTCTTCGTGTCAACTCCTGAAGAAAATAACAACGCCCAGCATCCTGCTCCCGTTGTTACCTTCCCCCGTGCTTATTGAATTTCATCAATAAAGTGCCTTGTGTATATAAAAGTGTGGTGTTAAAAATATTTTTAGTCAGTGCTTTTGGTACTTAGAATTATGAAATTAATCACATTGTCATAGTTTTAAGTGGCTTCCGATTGTGAGACAAACTTGATAATGTCTTCCTTGTAAATTATCAAGTGTAAGTATAGATGAAAAATACAAAACCAATCTTTTGTCTCTCTTTTTCTCTTGCTGTAACTATCTACTCTATCATTTTCTGGTTTGTACTTTACAAGTACTTATTATGGTATCATTTTGACATAATTTTGGCCATTTATATTTTATTCATGATAAAATTGTTCACATTTTGAGGACAAAATGTTTTTCTCGGACCCCGGGATGTAAGGTATACATACATAGTTGTAAGAAGTGTAGTTGTAAGAAGTGATTTTAGTCATGTAATAAAATTGTTATTAGTGTTAAAGGTCAGCTCTAGCTGCGTCTAGAGCAGAGTAAAGAATCCCTGACGAGGGACTTCTCACGCTCCACTTTTGGACGCGTCTCATCTTATGAAATGATGTAATGATGTATGAATCACACACGACAGTGTTAAAGTGTGTGCAAATCTTATTTGCGAACTTCAGTCTTAGACTGAGAGTTATTCCTTTCTGTTTGATTTTTAGAATCCTCTGAGATTCCCCTATTGTTCTATTTTTAAGTTTCTGAAGTTATTGTTGAAGTAATTATCATTTCGTTTTCAATTTCATTTTGAATAAACAATCAGCCTTCGGGTTGTTTCATTCAATAATTCTCTGGATTACATTTGAGACTTTTATTAATTGCTTTCATCCAATTAATTACATTTTTAGCACGATTCATAGTTAGTCAAGTTTGGAAAGTTACTCAAATAGAGTGACCTCATCTTGACCTTAATAATATATGCACAAATGAATACAAGTGAGCGTAACCTGTGTACGTTCAAATGTTTATTAAATCATTTTCACTAGAGCATCTCCTGGTGGGATATTTTAGGCTCGTGGCCCACCCGCGGCCCGTAAATATTTATCCGTACCCGCCCGGTCCGAAACTGAAGTTCAATTCGATAAAGACCGGCCTGTCCCGCAAAGTTTAAAAAGCCCGTAGCCCAAAAACCAATTCAGCTTATAAATAATTAGATCCTTAGATAAATAGCTAGATCCAAAAGAATTTGCTCATTCGATTTTGATTTTCGACTTTTTTGAATGAAATTAATAATAGCTGGGTTAGCTTCCACTGCAGATTCTTACAATTATGTTTGATCAGAATTGATGTCCCTCCTTAGCCTGCTGAAAGTGAAAATATTTCTGTACTCATTGCACTTCTCATAATTTACGGAAACCTATAGTCAACCCGTATCTATTTAAATGTTTTCCAAACTTGCGATTTTCAGGCTTTTTCCGGTAATGTAATTCGTTGACATTGAATGCTAACTAACGATTTCATTTCGGATTTGGTAATCACTTCTGGTAATGGTTTTTAATTTATTGCAACGATAAATTCTGGATTCTCATTTGGGCTGTGTGCCACAAATGACGTCATCCAAAAAACTGGTAAATTATGACTGACTGACTGCAAAATCATTCGTCGTCACAACGAAGTGGGGCTGACTGTGTATGACGTCATGTGTGTATATATCCATTGGTATAGTTCAATTCCACAGGGTGTTTTGTTATTTAAACAGCGCTCGTTTACAATAATTATTAATCATTGCAATAACAATTAATCGACTTTGTTTACCTCGTTTTTACTGTTGAAGTTTTGTAATTTGTTATCGTCAACAGACATAATAAAAGCAGAATCCTAATAATGAGTAGTCTACTGTGAACAAGTGTGGAAAAAATCATCAGGGATTTGCACTAATTCTTGGATAAAATCCTATAGGTCGAAGGTCATAAGAAGTAGGTCAATCCTTTCGTCACTAATTTTATAACACTGGAGTAAAAAATAACAAATACTTTTTGTTAAACACAAATTTTCATTTGTAAAATTTTGAAAATGGACGCCGGTTTGCATCTCACCTCTTCATGTAAACACAAATTCGATTGAACACAAAAATTGACAAATTCAGGCATTGTAATAACAGTGAGATGTTCCACCGTCGACGGGTAGCCTTCAAAGAAGGCTTCCTTCAGGGAAGGAAGCGCTTCTTTCGATGGAAATGAAGGGAAGGGAAGGAAGGGTGAAAAATACGAAGGAACAAGTAAGGCTTCAGCGCATTGTTGGAAAAATTGAAGTTGGCGGAAGGGTGCTTCCCAATCACCCTTGGCGCGCCGAATGTATACCTTTCATGACAACTAACTCTAATGCTGTCAATACGCGCTTTCATTCACATGTAACGTACCAAGATACATATAATAAGAAGGGAAAGACATATGTTAAGACGAAGATGTAATTTTTTGTCTTGACTTTGTTGTCTCATATATGAAAATAAAATAATACGAAAGACGGAATTTGGTGAGGGAAGGATATTAATTATTACTGAAGGCTAAAGGAAGGATCTCAACAAAACAACTTCGAAGGAATGGTGAAGGAAGGAATTTTGTTTTCAAGCCTTCAATCTGAAGAGGTCTGAAGGAAGGAAATAGATCTATTTTTTTGTATTCGAAGGATTGAAGGAAGGAAAAATCATTTGAACATCTATGAATAACACACATGGGACAGAAAAACGAGTCGAGTAATTTTTGACACCAAACTTGATCCGGAACCGTACTTAAATTTTCGGGTAAAATCAGAGTCAGATCCGGACTTGTTCGTTCAAGCACGATTACAAAGTCCGGTACTCTGAGTGCGGGTAAAAGTACAATGTAGGCGTACTCGTAATCGGACGGAATTTTCAAGTATTTTTTAAAAACCGGACCGACCCGTACTTTAACTCGTACTTGGACCGTAGTCAAGGTTCAAGTACTTTTTCAATTACTTTTTCAATTACTTTTTCAAATTTTAGTTTAAATAAGTTAGCCGCAAGTAATTTGTCAGAATAAAATTATTCATTGTTTTTGCTATTATTGCTAGCCTTTATTAGTGGTCGGACTAGTTCAGTTTGGTTCGGTTCACAAAGTGAACTGAATCGAAAATCAAAATTTCAGTTCAGTTAGCTATTCTCCGGTTCAGTTCAGCTCCCCCTATGAACTGAAATGTTCTTTGTACCCCACTTTAATCTGATTTTAAATATACTCAATCCAGTACTGTTCTGGCACTGCAAATGCAATCGCATTTTACATAGACATTCCTTAAAAAGTAACCGTCAGAGATGAGAAGTGCGTCAGAAAAACAGGCTTTATAGTGCATGGGTAACAATCACTTCAAACGATTCAGTTCCGTTCAGTTTACCGCTGGAACCGAACCATTCAGTTTAATTTGTGTATCGAACGGAACCAAAATTTTTATGAAACAAACTGAAGTGAACTGAACTGAAATTTTCAGTTTTGACTATTCCGACCATTAGCCTTTATAGAGTACGCGTATCTTCAACGATAAAGGATTTGTTTTACTGATAAATTTCCAAATAATTCATTGTCTGACATCACCGGTTTAGCTGATGTGGTCGCATTTCTTTACATAATGATAGTTAACTCAAATTGAGTTTTATCCATGAAATGTTTGAAACAAATAGACAATAGTGGCATAGTTTCAGAACGTCCAGCTGTGCCATTAAAAAAGTTGATATTAAAATCTTCCTTATCCGCAATATTTTTAACTTTTACCATTAATACGTTATTGAAGAGTATTTCTTAAACCTTGTTTCCTGTGTTTTCTGTACATGTGCGGAACTCGCCACAATCGCTTATATAAACATACACAATGGCTCTCTGAAAAGCCTACACAATTTTCGACCAAATAGCGTTAAAACTTATTATGTGTATGTACTTCAAACACTTAATAATCTAGCAAACAAGTGAAATTTTAAAAAGCTGACATTGCTTTACTTTTTGAACCGTGACCTCAGGTAACAGTAAATTTAAAAATATCTAAGAAGAAATTTCCTGTATCCCGTTATAGATCAACCCAAATATCCATGGCAATGAAGTCTACCCCTGTAAACTGATTGTGAGCTAAAGCTTCAATACTATAGCGATTGGAGTTCTATTGATCATACCATGCCTTCATTGTATTTTCTGTAATTTCAATGAAGTATAACCTTTCATATGTACATGTGTTGTACAATGCGGTTTTCGGTTCACATCAAAATAACAACCAATGATACAGGATTTAAGGCATGACTTTTCTACGCATGATTAGGTGGAAGTACTCGAGTACTTTTTGGATTTCAAGTACGAGTACAAGTAGTTTCAAATTCATTACTTGTACTTGTACTCGTATCTTTCTTATATTCGAATAACTTTTTGAGGACTCGTACTTGTTACGATACTCGGTTCAAAATTACTCAAATACAAGTACGCATAGAGTTACTTGACCCGAGAGTACGAGTACATAATCTGTTGTGACTCCGTACTCGACACATACTTGTACTCGTACTTGAAACTCGAGTAGGTACTCGAACCCGTTTGGAGCTCTGGTCAATGCTACTTATTCCGGCACCAAAGGAAGGTTTAAATAAATTGTGCTATCACAATAGATGGCTGATTTGTTACCTTACACTACTCTTCAAATGTATCTATGTGCGTTTATATGTGACCTTTATTTTTCCGAGGTTAGGTGGATGACCCGGCCTCCTTAAAAAACAAGACTTTAGATAACGAGTGATTGTTGAATAATTGTCGAATTGTCGGGTGACACTGGTACGGTAGTTATCCTGATGATATGCAAGCAAGAAATAATTATTTTAAAAACTGTAGCTCTATTAGCTATTCTCCCTAATTACATAGTTTGCTCGTATTTAATATTGAGGGTTTTCGCATTTATAAATTGATGTGTAAAAATCATAACAGTTTTGCGAGGTTCGGTAAATAGGGACTGCGCCATCTTTTGAAGAAGCATGTGTTTATATGAAACCTTTTTGATTTCTTTAGGTAAAACAATTTTTCAACAGACGTTGTTTTGAAGAAGGTTGATTCAACTTTTTGAACTGAGAATATATAAACAGATTACAAATACACACGTGCTTATACATACTTCGCCGACAGTCAATAGGTTCTTTGTATAACTTTTAATTTACAATATTCATTAATATATCCGCACACAATTCAAATAAAAAATATTAGAGGACAATTTTAATCCGCCGTTACTTAAGTTGTGTTGAAAAAGTATTCTTTAATAAACCAGTTACTCTGTCCCGTATATTTCTTTTCCATATAACTCGTGCCTTTGCGAGTAAGTGATAGTCACTAATGATTTGGATGCTAAAGTCGTTATTTAAACTTACGAATTCATTCAGGATTTTTTGGGAGAGTAACAAAGTGACTGTTATATATGTAGGTCCAGAAAAATGACGTCATGTTATGAAGAGGGGATTGACTGTCAGGCTAAATCATGTACGGACAATATGACTGACTGACTAAATGCATGTCATTTGTGGCATATCCCTACATAATGCGAAATTGAACCATCGGAATTAAATTGGTAGATTCTAAATGGATCTTAAAAGAACCTATACCATTTTTAAGAGAATTGAAAGCAGGAGTAACAATTTAACAAGGTAAACATCCCTTGATGAACATCAATAGGAGATTCATATACTTAGCGATGCTTGGAAACTAATGATTCCAAAAATGGATCTAAGTTTTGACAATAATACAATTCTACAAGTTTTAAAAAATGTCAGCATAAATTAATAGTTTTTTGTAATACTGTTCCATTGTAAAAGAAAGTTAGCAGTGGTAGCTTTAGATGTTAGTTGTAGATAGCCCGAAGATGAACACAGTTGTTGTTCGAAAGCTTGCTATTTATAATAAAGAATGGATTCTACGGAAACAAATTTAAATGTGAAAAATAATTCCAACAAATTTTGATTATTTCATAGGCAATAAAATTCAAAAATCCGTGCACTGCAATTTGGGCAAACATTGTTTGCATACGCAGGAAAGTGAAACTTGTATTAAAAGATTTATAATAAGGTAGGGAAATAGATTTGGATTTTTTCGTTAAAGGTAGCATGTCCGTAAGTCAATCCATTGGAAAGATATAGCAAATGCAAGATTTTTTATTCAGAAAATAATTTTCTGAGGTCAAACGGTTGATACCATGTCGCCGAAGTTATCAGAGGGCACAACTAGATTTTATGGCCGATATTTTGGTAAAGGTCACATGTCCGTATGTCAATTCGTTGTAAAGATATGGCTACCACAAGATTTTGTAGTGACGGACGGACGGACGGAATATACTCGTGCATAAGAAAATTTTACGTTCTAAAAATAGATTGTATTAACGGATTTAAGAATAAATATTTGGATTGGACTAGCTGATTAATTAATTGAATTCCAATATTTCGGAAAACTAGCTTTAATTCTATTCGAAGTTGAGTACAGGCATGCAAATTACATCCGAGAGTATTATTCTATGATCCGGCATAGCGCATAACGTTGTGCTGATCACAGATGATTTTCTCCTACAAAGGAGATTTTCCTGAATACCTATCCGTAATTATAATAATGCCACATCCCAAGTAACTGTACCTGCGAAGCATGACTTTATACTGGTTCATAATTCACTCCTCGCTCGAGCTAACTTGTGTCTCGAATTCAAATATCCCACCGAAACACAATGGCCGCCCTTCTCGCCAATGAGTAAGGAGTGCTTTAGCTAGGAAAATGTGTAAGATAACTAAAGATGGGATTTATATTTATTGGCAGTCTTAAAGACTTATCGTCAATTTAAGTAATTACAAGAAACTCTTATTAATGAATAAATGAATAAATGAATAAATGAATAAATGTTTGAATGTGGAATGAAATAAAATGGGTTGTTTTTCCGGGGGAATAGGGGAGCTGAGAAGAAGTATTAAACTGAACTAGGGTAATTGATACTGGGGTTGCGGAGGCGAATTGGAAGGTTTTTGTGTCCAGGGTTTTAAAACGAAATATTTGGCGGAAGAAATAGTAAAAAATGGGTAAAATGGGTAAAATGGGTAAAATGGGTAAAATGGATAAAATAGGTGAAGGGTTTTTACTTACTGTGACTGCTGTGGGAATGTGTTGGTATGCGAGTGTGGGTTACATGGCCAATGGGAGATGATGGGAGGGGCTTGGGCGGATGGATGTTGTGAGCGTAAAATTTGAGTTTGTGGCAGGAGGAACGGAGGAACGGAGGAAGGGAGGAAGGGGCCGCCGTTGGAGGAATGCCATAGTTCAGTTCTTCGCATGTGAGTGAGTGTACGAAGACAAGTGAGTTCTCAGCCTCCTGTCATTCACCAAAATTCTCTTCCAATATTACATTACAAGCGCAATCATAAATTTTAAAAAAATTACTATCACAACACGATAGTACAGTGTATTGAATTTCCAAATTGAAAAGTGGAAAGAGAGCAACCTAAGGTTTTATAAAAGTGCGTCAAATTCAGCATCCCCAAGAGTTCTTCCAATGAATAAGTGTTACTTAAAAATTTATTTCGGTGTGTTAAACACATCATGTGACATTAGCATTTGCACTTGTGAACTAGATTTACTATCTAGAATTTACTGTGAAAGTACACCATGCAGAAAAGCTAATACGACCTAAAAATCCCAGCATATTAAATAATTTAATACTAAGCAACTAGTTGACAAAATTTTTGGAAAGTGGCTTTACATACATATTTAGATAGAGTAGTGATAGAATGATAGAATTCTAAGAGCATTCGTAGAAAAATGAACATCAACGGGATGTTGAATTTGGAAATAAATCAAGTAAATTTAAATTTCCAATCAATGTGGGGAGTGAAGTTCGGAAAGAATATTTTTTCAACGTAATAAATCTGGATGACTTGGCAACAGTTAAAGGATAAAAATATTTACTCCCGGATGGGATTACATCGAGGCTGGGAATAATAATTGATTGATAATAATTGAATGCTTATAGTTTTATGAAAAAATAAATTGTGAAATACTACTTGATGGTGTACTAGAAAGTACGGTAATCAGTACCAAGTACGGCACTACCTATGAAAGCTATCCACAATTCCACAGTGTTGTATCGTGTACAGTGACGTTTGTGAAGAAAGAGTGATTACATAAAATTCTGGAAAATAATGTGAAATTGGAGTGATTGGAAAGGGAAAAGTGGTTCAAGGGAATTTCCAAATGGAGATGGAATTATCCCAGAGATTACGGGGGAATGTCCCGGCAACTCCACGGTGTGAATTGGATGCCAAGGGTTGTCTCAACCTGGCAAATATTTTAGAGTCCTTTAGTGTTGTGAGTGAAGAGCATGCCTGGGCACTTTGTTATCAATGTGCCAAGTGTGGGAAGACTATTCTCAATGATCCATCACAGAGAGGACTTTGTCTCCTGGTCACTGAGACGGATCATTTCCTCATTCATCGGGATGGACAAGTTCATCCAGACACTTTTCTCACCTCATGTGACCCTGGAATTCCAGGGAAAGGTAAACTTTCCTCCACATTTCTCAACCTAACTATTTTTTTACTTTAAATATACTTGGATACTTTAAATATATTTTTACATTTTTACATTTTTACATTTTTACATTTCATCTCCTAGTTCCTTCATCCCTTTAAATGCTCAGTCAGTCCATTTTAGTCTCCTTTTTAACTTCTCAATCTGTCTTCATCGAACAAAATATTATTTACTTCGTCTCTCGTCTACCACTGCCAAATCATTCAGCTACTCTCTCACTCTACTATATTCTACTTAATGGTGTTTATAATCTTTCTTGCATCTGACTATTTGTATGTGCCTTTCCAGATTCAGACTATTCCTCCTTTCATCCATGCATTTCTATTTTCATACGCAGTGTTCAGTGTGTGCTTGTCCCTCTATATTTAATATATTTATTGTTAGCTTGTATTCATTCCCATCCATTTCATTTGCCATCAGTCGTCACTGTGCTCTCTCAAGTAGTTCCTGCACTTAAATTTCCTAGATTTTTACTTTGTAAGCTTTTATTTTTACTTTGTCGGAACTTACAATTAGTGGCAAGGATCGATTTGAGTGCACAGATCACCAATCTGAAAGATTTTTTCTCAATAGTTTCGGGGATACCAGATGTCAAGGTTTAATGGTGTAATGCATTACACAGATACGCATACACACACAGATCCTGTGTACAATGCATTTTCGTATGTAATCTGTTGTGGTAAACAAAGTATTCTTACATAACTATTGACTATGTCAGCTCCATGTCACATCACATGGAAATGTTTCTATCTGTATTTGGCATATGGGTTACGTTAGGTTAGAAAATACTGATTCCAACATTTATTTGTCCATGATTTGTTTTAACTATACTACTGCGAGATTTTCGTTACTCGGTTAGGTTAGTTTTATTTAAAAAACCAGATCACGATCACGTTGAAAGTAAATTTCAGTAAAGGGTCCTCAAAGGTGTCTAATGTTGGTATCATATAATGCATTGAGTGTACACAAGGCGCGCGGATCATTACAATATATATTACACTCGTAACCTTTGATATCTTGTATCGCCCAAATCAAATGTTTCCTGAACGAAAATCCTTCAGATTTGTGATCTACGTACTCAATTTACCATTACCACTGATTGTAAGTTTCATTAAAACCAAAAAATAGCTTACAAATCAAAATTATTCTTATTTAATTTTTGTGGAATTTATATTTTTGTGACTAAATTCCTTCAGTCAGATATTTTCCTGGATGGATTTAGCAGTTTGTAAGGCTTTTTTTCAGGATTTTCGTAGTCGTAACTGTGGCTTGATTCATGTACCACGTTACCACGTACCTCTAACTCGATTTCTGTTACTATCTTCCGCAGCACATATGTATGAATGCATGTCATTACTCGCAATAATCGTAATGTAGTGAAAGAGAATTTGTGTGTGTTCTGATGGCTGTGGGAAGGTTTCTAAAGGGGGTTTTATCTGACAAATAGGTTCCGTTAGTCCAAGGTCTTGAATTTTGTGTAGATACTTGAATCTGATGCACACGACGATGATTCATTGATGCTCGTGTTAAATAATCATTTAGCTTCAGATCTACGCTCTTCGAAAAAACTTAAGATATGGGTTTTAATGCTCGGTATTTACTAGTGGGCTACTTTACTGTCTTATTTGGTTGTTCAACCCAGGTTCACCTCCTCACGTACCGTTCATGCTCTTTTATGGGTAAAATTATATCTTTGAGTCTACGTCTACCTAAAACCTACTGGATAAGAGGGTGCGTGTTTGCATAAAATGTAAAAACCATAGCCGTGGCCCTTGCCCGGAAATAATCCCTCCGACATAAACACTCTGGAGATTACCACTTGGAAAACCGAGACCCTATCATGTATAACATTTAAATCGTTCATGTTTCAATTATGTCTATGGAAACACTTTTAAAACAGTAACAATGACAGTAGTGACGACCATTAATGACAGTGGTTGTTGAAGCTCCTATAGAAGGGTTGAGAGACGAGTGTATCGTCAGTTGACGGCAATCATTATTCAACCAGGATAGTATACGTATATGCAAGTTAGGTTACTTGAGGTCAAGTAGGTTATTCAAGCCAAGTTATGTTGCCGAATTAAGTTTGAATAGGTCAAGACAAGTTGGGTTATTTATTAGCGTTGATGATAATAATTGGCAATAATAATAATAATTACTGTTATTGAAGTTAGACTAGATTCCAACGCTTGTGGTTATCCACGGTACGTGAAGCACGTTTAGTCCAATCCCAGGCACGTTTTACATTTTGGAAGTTTTATCGGTTGTTGGGAGGAAGTAGTATCCGTTTACGTCTAAACGTTACAGTTGGTTTGGAACACGTGTGGGGGTGGAAAAAATTCCCCAACGCCGGTTCCTTGCTAAAAATATACACAAATTTGTCCATTTCGAAAAATTGACCCAGTTTTAAAAAGTTCTGACTACCCAGGTAGTTGCCCAACTAAAACAGTGGCCAGTTTTAGAAATTTTTGCCTACCCAGATAGTCGCTCAGCTAAAATAGTGGCGTACTGTCAAAATAATTTACTGTAGCAAAATTACTGTGATATGAATGAAAAGTAGTGCATCGCATGGGTTCAGGTCGCACCCGGGTAATTGGGTTCAGGTCCAGGTTCAGGTTCAGTATGGGTTCATTTATTTTGGACCCAATAATTTTGGGTCCTTTCTGGGTACAATATTTTATACCCGTAAAATTGGGTACAGGTTCAGGTTCAGGACCAGGTACAGAGAAAAACCCGGTTTGATTTTACCTGTCAGGACCAGGTGCAACACATAAAAGACCTGAACCTGATCGCAAAAGACCTGAAATGTTTGGGTTCATTGATTGAAAGTTAAAGGCCGGAGAATTCAAGCTTCCCAAATGATTTCCATCGCAAAAGCAATGGCAGGGTGTCCCAGGAACCAGTGAACTTTCATTCTTATGCATTTTAAATATATTTTGTACTACAAATACCCAATTGTACTTTTAATACAAGATAAAATTTAAAAAAGTTTGGATTCTCAAGTACCCAAACATATTCAGGTCCGGTCCAAAAATACCCGGGTTCAGGTCGTCTTTTGGGTACTTTTTCGGGTTCAGGTACTAATCAGGTGCGGGTACTACAAAAACGCAATTGGGTCAGGTTCAGGATCGAAAAATTTGAACCTGTGAAATGGGTACATTTTCAGGTTCAGGTTCACGCTTTTGAGGTACCCAAAGTTTGGGTCCAGGTTCAGGTACAGGTTCGACTGTTTTGAACCCATGCGATGCACTAATGAAAAGGAACTCGTTCATCAATTTTATATGGAATTTTATGAAAAATTAATAATCTAGAGTGTGAGTAATTCCATATAAAATCAACAAATCAAAGACGTTACTTCCCAAATACTGAGATCGTTTCTATTACACTTACTATTACAGAAACCATTCTTCGTTGGAACTTGGGAGGAAGTTCCAAGGTTTGGGAGAAGATTATTCAGAATTACCAGCTAATTAGGATTACCTCCAGTTAGGTTTTACTCGACATTTTGTAGGAAATGTGAGACTTTCCTGCAGCTTTCTCGTGGTTTTCAGCAATTATGTAAAAAAAGATATGTTGATTCTTGATTCTGTTTATCTCTATTGAAGACAGTTTAAAATTTGAGAACAGGTTGCTCATTTTCTATCATTTCACAAGAATTTTGTTCCATAATTTTGAAGCATGACGAAAGCTTTATGCTTTTAAGCCAATTGCTGTAAATTGAATTAAAATCTGATCGTGAGTTACGGATTACGGAACGAATCCACAATAACCGAAAATCCAGTGTTTTCACTGATCAATGTAAAGGGTGACCGTGACCGGACTACGTCTTCGAATAATCTCTCAAAGAGAATGGATACCTATCACTAATTATGTTTCTCGAGTTTCTTTAATGAGTTTGTCTTCCTACTGGGTTTTAAAAATTCTAACATTGATGAAAATGCTAAATTAAGTTGTGGGAAGTGGGACTTTGTGAAATGAACAGAAATATTTGTTTAAACTGATCTGGTATATTTATATATTTCCCTAACCCTTAAGCTTACAAAGAGTTTTTAGAATTTGTATATAACGTGTTGTACAATAGAATGTATTTTGTAAGGTTTAAGACCATGTATATACATCTACATCTACAATTTGCCTGTTTCCTTCCGCAAACGATACTCTTTTGGAACGATATATCTTTTTTTTTAAACCGGGAAATATCTTACGGTATCGCTACTAAAACATTAACTATTATACCGAGAATATCGTATCGTTGTATCGGTATGACCATCACACTGCCAGGGGGGTGTTATTTGATTATTTATTTGTATAAATTAACAATTATAATTTAACTTGTAAATATGTATTGACATCATCACCTGAGAATTACAATCTCAGTCTGTAGTTACGGGGCTTCCTTTCAGTTTTAGTATTTTGAACTGCTTAGCATATTGTCTGTTGTCTATTTTGTATTCACAACACCTACAATAAGGGTTGGGGCACACCGAAGGGGACCAAAATACATTTAAGTTCGGGGTATGCGAACTGGTATTTAAATGAAAAGGAATGATAATATTATTTAGGAACCGGAAAAGGAACGTATGTTCTGTGAAAAGCTGTGTGAAAGCGTTCTGTGCTATAAATAAAATACGTGTAACTCCTTTTCTGTAATTTATTATCATACAAACAATGGTTCGTTAATTATTCGTACATTTGGGAGTTATCTCTAGTTTTATGAAGCACTATTGTAGAGTAAATGGGCGAACTTTTCATCGATTACAGTGATTTCAATGATTGCATATATATTGTTTTCTCTGGTTATATTTATTTCTGCCTTTAACCCCAAGCCGAAAAAATAAATGGTGGCAGTTCAAATAGTTACCGAAATGGCGAAATGGCAATTCTCAAACCTATCCTCGCTTTTACTGATAATTCGAGCGAGTGGATAGTATCCGCGTCCGTGACCGTGATGGTAAGAATAAAATATTCGCGCGTTAGATGCATGAACGACCATGACCATAGCACTGCGCATCCAGCTATTCCTTGCCTTCCCTATTTACATTTGCCATTCTGAGCCAGCAATAGCTGGCTGTCCATTGCTCTTTATTAATAAATTGCTAATTGAATCTAAAGCGCTAAGAAGAAACAGTAAAAGATTATATCACTCACGAGCATAAAAGCCATCAGCTTCGCCAATGGAAAATACATGTACCATCATACACTGAATCACGGTGGCGTAGAACTGTATGTTTGGTTGTTTGATTGTTTCTTGTTTGTACTTATGTCCCTAAAACAAATTTAAATTTCGTGCGCTCCGTTACTAGAACCTCCACACAAGATTTAGGAAAACATTTTTAAGCTTCAGCGGGACTTTGATGTATGCATTTGCGTATTAGCCTGTTAGCCTTTCTGTTAATTGCAACTCGCAAACCAATACGAGTGCGTGTATGAGGGGGAACGAAGTTTTCAAAAATTCTTTTACCACCGTCAAATTAGTTTTACAAGACTGAAGGCCACGCTGACGCGGGGCCACGGGAGGGCTCGCTTGACATTTTTATGCGATCTGCGTAGTTCAGTTAGTATTCGCGCGACAATTTATATTCACATGCCCTGTGTAATTTTGCCTATTGGGGTAGATGTTTAAGGAGTAAACAAACTAAGCAGCACCGCCTACAGTAATTAGGCCGCGGAATTTCAAAGGTGCTCATAGCCACGTAGCGCTACGCTCCGTTTGTTATAGGATTGGCGACAGTGAACAACTCACAAGAGATGAGGCAAAATTATTGATTCACTGTTATTTAGAACGATTGGTTCTCATTTGTTAATTATTTAATCAAATGGTCTAAAATAAGGCCTGAATATGTACAAGAACCGACAGGGGCACGGAACAAACTGCACGCTGGCTAATTTATTGCACCAACAATAATCTAATCAAGGAATTCAATATGACCAACCTGCATAAACGCAACAAGTGTATGCAGGTGGTCTTTTTATTCTCTATATAAAATGGGAGTAACATCCGATTATCTAGAAATGGCTACTTTCGATTATTATGTGGATGTTCAGTAATAAACTGGAGAATTTTCCTCTGTTGGCAACGTTAAAGTTGTGTAGGATTGTTGAGGAATTTATTATTTGGTCGGTCTGGGACTGAACTTACAGAGAATTTCTAGCGAATGCACAAGATAAGAGTTACGGCGGAAAGTTGAAAGAATTATTGAAAAGGGGCCAAGGGGTGGGGGTGGTGTGCGAAGAAATGAGAGTGATGACGGGTAGGAGAGAAGGGTTTCGCATAATGGAGACATTTAAATCTGGTCCTGAGTAGTGAGTCCTGACATAATTCAAAGGGAGGGATGGGGTATGAATGGCTGTATCATTTGTATGATCCAATGATTTGTGACCAGTGGGGAGGAGGTCTAAATTGGCAAAAATGTGATGGTGCAATAAAAGAATGACCCCTAAGGTGTGAGCTTGGGCAGTCTTTTTGTCTCCCTCTGTGCCAGAAGAATGTTTTTTGTAGTACAGCTCTTTCCCTCCCACCTTTCTTGTTTATTGTAGTGCAGTGAGGAAATTTTTAAAGGAAGTTTCTAAGAGATACATATGTAAGGAATTCTGCTGAATTTGAGAACACTGGGTCGGATCAACACAGATAGGTGAGTGGAAAGGGTATGGTAGTTTACATGTAATGTGCTAAAACATCTTGCATGATGGATTTTACGTTGACCGTGAAAAATGGAAAACAATGCTCATCGCATCATATTATCCAACTTTCTGCTAGAGTACATGTACATAGTACTATGACTATAGTACATACATACATACATAGCTGCCAACACCCTAAAAGTCATGCTTACATCTACGGATACGGTGATACGGATAGGTACTAACAATAAATGTACTACTAGATAGAGTTGTGCCGAAGATAAAAATTAACTAACCAAGGGATTAACTAAACATTATCTTATGATCTGCTCCTCCTAGTTCATTTTCTGCACTAGAGAAAAATATAGAAGAGTGGATCAGTGGATGCTTTCGTTTTAATGAGGATAATAAGTTGAAGGGATGATTTGGAGGTTTAAAATTGGAAACTGTTTCTCCCAATCAGTATTAAAGTTTCCTATGACAGAACCTCTAATGATTAAAGTTGATCTGTTTTCTTTTATTACAGATTATATTATTATTCTAATAGAAGCCAATTGGAGTGGTTAGACTTACTTTTGAACTACTCAAGTGATTAGGAAAGAATAAATATGAATGATTTTGTAAGTTCTACTCACAGTCAGTTCATACTGTTGACTCTTCAAAGTGCAGACTTATGTGGAGAAACTTTTGGTTTGATAACGTAATTTTTATAAGGTTGAATGCTTTCTCGCACATCCATCCAGAACGCAAATCTTTTGATAGCGGCATGAAACTCATAAATCATGGATCTTTTTGGCTCCCATCATCCTCAAAAGCTCTTGGGTCTTGTCTGCAGTGTGTGTAAAGTCTGTATACTCAAGCTTCGTATGTTTCCTACTTCTTTCAAGGGACAAATCCTAAACGTGGTTTTATTCTAATTTAAAAATTGAAGAAGCAGAAAAAATGCATTTAGTATTTGTTTGGGATGATTTCACATGAAATACTGAGGGCATTATTTTGGATTACTAAAACATAGAATTAATGTAAAGGAGTTGTGGATTTTGGGGTGGGTAGTTGAAAATGCGTTGAAATTGTTGAAAATACGTTGGAAATACAGAAGAATATCCGTGAGTAAGTATAAAAAGTAATGGCCATTACTTTGCTACTGGATTGCTGAGGTAAGAGTTTGTTGGGAGTGAGATTTGCACCGTGTAATAAAACTAAGGTTGGGAGTTGGGCTGTTGGGAATGTAAGCCTTGCTAACATGCTGACATGGAGAGTGCGAAGAGTGAAGTAGCGAAGACTGAGAATAGTGAGAATTGTTGGAAGTGGGAAATGTTAATATGTTTTCGAGGTGCGAAGTGCGAGGTAAAAAACAGGATTTGAATGTCTCGTGCAGTTAGTGCAGTATATGTAGGGGCTGACTTTGTAGAATAAGATAGACTTGTGCATGTACAGAATGTACACCTACAACTACAACCTACACCCACCACCACAGCCTTTTTGCGCAATGGTCTCAATCGTCTCAATGGTCTCAATGGTGTATAATGTTATATGAGTCTAGAGTTACTAGAGTACTTATGTGTAGTAGTACAGAGTACAGTTGCACCCACATGCACAGCTATGTATATAATTACATATGCCAGAGCTTAACAAAGAACCAAGAACTGTCCATGTCTTGTTGTGATCTGTGATGAATCCCCTTCCCTCTTATGTATGCACAATAAATCACTTGAAGGGTTCTTTTTCCTTTAAAGACAAAAGGCATAATAGTGGAAAGGAGTTGTGGTAGTGTCTGTAGTCTGTATTGATGGGTGTAAAAGTACACGTATAGTTAGCAAAATCCCAAGTGCACTTTCCTCAGGCTGTGAAATCCTCTTGGAATTTGGAAACTGAGATCCTTTCCAAAGTGATTGGTGTTCGGGAGGAAAAGAAGACTGAAAATGAGCGAGGAACACATGCGAATATTTTGAATGCAGCATGTCGCAGCTCCCCACTTTCCTTCATGCTCCGGAAATTTTCATCAAGTCTTTGGTGGGGATGGGCACAATAGCTTTGTTCCACTCATTTTTAGCTCTCATAGTATTTTGAATGTGAATGTGGATGGTCTTAGGCGCGTAGCTGTAGAAGATTTTGGCAAAGATATGAGAGGAGTCAACGTCATGAATTTGCAGCGCAGGGAAACTTAGAGTGTAGGGCAAGAAAATCGATTTCTGTCTCATGGTCATGCATGATTTAAGTGTACCTATCAGCTCCCAGTAAGAGCAAGGAGCCTGTTAGGATGAGCATACTGTACGATGTACTGTTTTCACTTGATGCGGATTACTATTCAGAATTCAGCTAAAACTTCCATTGTCGACTCTGCTTTCCGTCCGTTCGGTCATGACAACGCAGTGGATAGTGGATACAGGGTGCAAAATTTCTCCCCTCGGGTAGTATCCTAGTCTCGGGTAATCTAGTCTCGGGTAATCTAGTCTCGGGTAGCCTAGTCCAGAGACGGGAAAATGCACAAACGAAAAATATACAACTCCCCAATTTTATGTTTCATTTTCTTCCACATTTACAAAATCAGTAATTCCACCCACTTTCCCCACAAACTATTTACCATCCCTCAAAGGACTCAATCTAAGGCAGGATTCTTTTGGAAAAGCTTCTATTTTCAAACTGTTTCATTTCACACTTACTCTAATTTGTGTGTAACTTCTATTCCAGTATGAATTCCAGTGAAACTTGGAACTAGTGTTCATACTGGAGTCAGCTTAAAACTGGAATTTGAACAGACGTGACTTGATGCTCTAGTTTAAACTCACTCATTGAGTATCACACTCGTACTTGACCAGAAATATTTTGAAATTGAAACTTATTTCTTGACTTGAAACTTGAATAATCAGGTTCCTGTAGCACTCACTTCCAAAAAATCGAAATTGTTATGAGACTTAACATGGGAAATGTTGATTGAGGTAAAGTTCTTATTTCATAAGTTCATATTTTTACAGTTGGTTGATTTTGGAAAGTAAAAATTACACGTGAGATTTAAATGGGAAATTTTAAGGTAGAACGGACCCTTTGCTTACGATTAGGAATTTTAAACTTTGGTACGATATCTCACGCAAATCAGCGCAAAGAAGGACGAACTTTTGCACTTATAAGGACATGGACAGATACCTCCTTCCACACCAAATATCATTCCTAACCGAGTGACATGCCACGATGCCACAATGTTTGCTTCTTAGCCACAAGTTAGAAAATCAGCTGGAGTAGTGAAAATAACGTTCAAATAAATAATTTTTCAATAATAATTTTCGTTCTGGAATGCTTGTTTCCTTGTAAAATATTTGTAATAAAATTTGTAACACTTGTAAATAAAATTTTTGATCCCATGGAAAGTTAGTTACGTGACCTTTGAAGTGGACGTTGTCCAAAAATTCAGATAGCTTTGAACATGACTTTGTAAAAAAATATATGAATAATTATGTTAAACAACTACCCAGGGAACGCAAGGGTTATTTTATTGAAAATATTATTACGACGATAATGCAAAGAAGCAAAGAGATAATAAGTTAAAAATCCGCTTGTAATTTTTAGTATTAAGTTAACAAAGCAAGTAACAAATGATTAGAATACGTTCAAAAAGCAAAAGATTAAAAATGTCAATTGAAATACAAAATGGTTTTGAAAAGCTAGATGTTCCACACGGACGGCAAAAACGACTAATTTTTCAACAAATTCTGCGTAGGAAAATGTTAATTTTGTGAAATTGTGCTCAGTGCATATTTTCAATAAAATAACCCTGTGGAGATAACAAAGTTTCAATCTCATCGTTCCATCTAAACAGAATGATGGAATTTAAAGGGAGTGCTAATTAATTGCAATAGTTCTGTTGCGGCATGTAACGTATTAATAGATACTAATTCGAATAAGAAGAGAGGTCGGATTTAAAAATGTGAGCAAAATGCCTGTGCTTTTTAAAGTTAGGTTTAGGTGTGCCAGTGGAAATAATCTCAACAATTCCATGTTTTTGTCGGAAGGTGGGATGTGTGGTATTTGGTAAAATTGGAATTCAGAAATGATACACGTATTAGTCTATGGAGGAAGAAAAGAGAGCGAAATTCTGTAAATAAAGTTGATTGAGAGAGCTTAGAATGGAAACGTTGATTTTAAGCGTTAAAAAATCTTGCAAGAGTTCGATTATTATGCAACCACAAAAACGCAAAAAGCAGTTTCTTGCCGATTGCCCATTTACTTTCGTTTGGTTATGTAAGAATGTAACCACATGACTTGTGAGTTTATTTAAACGTTTTCTCAGTTCCTTCCAATCCTCTTATGCTCAAAAGCTCAAATCATATATTAGATATCATTGTCTATAGATCATCTTATGTAGACATATTTGTTGCTCGGATCATGTGTGAATCAAGGTTGGTTACTTGTAAAAATTCCCATGTTCAATTCACAGGAGAAGGATCACTCTGGTTAAATGAGCAAATGTGTCCTCTGCAGATTTGCATTGTTGAGCGCAAGGAGAGCTTAAGTGAAACATTTTATTTTCATTTTTATAATTGTAAACTGGATTTTGACATGATCCTGGTTGGTTTCCTTCTCCTTGTATTTATCTCTCCTCTTACTACTTTCAACGTTTCAACCATACGCATACTTGTGCAATTACTCGTACTCCTATCTCCTTCAATTTTTTACACCCAACTCCTCCATCGGCTCCATCTTTCCAATTTCCAACCAGAACTTATCATCCTAGAGGATTTTGCATTTCTTTATTTCTTTATTCTCTTTTGTCCTCGAATTCCAGCTCTCATCTCAACTTACAAGGGATTAGATTATTATGACATACCTCTAATATTTACGTAATTACTACTGCTCTGCCTCTTGTTTAAAGTTGGTTTTTGGTGGCGGTGATGGGATTTGGACTGGAAAAGAAGATTCTTGCTTCAGTGGCATAATAAACACTGTAAGCGCACTATTTACCACTAATTAAATTCCAGTACTCTTATTACTCTCACTGCGCATTCATACATATTTCCATCCAAGTCATTCTATCCAGCAATTAGGAAACAAGTTTTTAGGAAACAAACTAAGGTTTTGCCTACTTTCCGTTCTCAATGTTTTTACACGTTTAGCATCATGTTCGTCTTGACACTGAAACTTCTTTGTTGATGTTTGTTTGACTGCAGACGTTATGTGTAGGTGGTAGTCGTGAGTCGTGGTAGGTACATATGGTGCAAGATACACACACATGCACTTATACTGTATCTACTGTACACTCAAGACTCAAGATTAAGAGGCAATTCTTCCCTGAGTGTATAGCCAATATTATAAGTCTGGTATCCAACTGGAAAAGACCTCTAATACTTTTGTATGAATAACAAAAACACAGGTTGGGGAGCTCGTTGTGTGCAATCATACAGACATAATAAGTTTGATGTGTGTAGTGTGTAAGCGTGAATTTTTCTGAAAATGAAAATCATGGATTTTAATAGAGGAAAATTTGGTTTTAGGGTGGTTTCCAAAGCCACTCCCACTTGATTCTATCCGATTCTTTGTGATTTCAGTGACAGCTCCTGCTCAATTATGTTTAAAATGCATGTGTGCTGGTTGCTGTTGCTGTTGCTGTTGCTGGTATAGGTTGAAAACACATGAACTCTCCAGTTTTATTTTGTTCCTCCGAGTTATGTAGTTGCAGTGGTAGTTATAGTTTTTGAAGCCCTAAGCCTTATGGTGTTAGGTTGATACTATTGATAGGAAAGGAAGGGCTGAATTCGCTTACTCATAGTGTTTGCATTTAGTTTTATGTTGATAGAAGAGAAAAGTAAATTCAGTTTTGATTTATTTTATTATATGATGATATTTACGAACCAAGGGACTGATTGTGTGAGATGTACTTGCTGAGCTCCCTTCCCCCCTTCGAGGGAAAAATCTTATTATTGGGAAAGTTACTACGCCGTGACTAACCTAACTTTTTCATTTTTTCTCTCTATTTTTTAAGCAGAGTAGTTGGATGTAAAATCCTTTTGAAAGTACGCCAACCTTTATACTTTGTTAATGTTTTTTTGGTGGTGTGATAAGCAATAGACTTGTTGTACAGAGCGTTCTGCTCAGAGATTTCAACTCGCTTTCTCTATCATTTGGCATATTTTTTTCTGATGTAAACTGTTTTTTTCAAGGGAATGTGCACGTTTTTTGGATAGAAGAGGAACATTCATTTCTGAAGTGAAGCATTCGAGCTTATAATTGACTTCTCACGACCTTTGAACTAATTATTATTACGGATATTTGTAGAAACAAATCCTTGTCTACAGTTTCCTTTCTTCGACTTCCAAGTGGTGGGGAGATATACTCTATGCGTGGTTAAGGTAATTATATGTACTTTAGTTTGGGTAAGCAAGGTGAGGTTTGTGGTACATTGCCTTGGAGGCATGACTCATGCCGTTTGAATTGAAAGCTGCAGGGAGTAGATATGAATGTGCGCGCAATGGAGGAGGAAATATGAAAACGTAAGGAGTAAGGAGAACTTTGTTCAGTCAGGGATGTGTAATGTGTATTGTGAAGCTTTGAGCTGTAAAGGTTACCCCACCATTTTTTACTAGTATTTTGGGCTGCGCCTTATAGCATTCAGCACTATAGCAGATAGCAGCGTTCCTGTCCCTACATCCAAACTTCCGTGGACACGCTAACTCCAACACCGCTCAACCCAGTCAACAGCCAACAGTCAACAGTCAACCAAGTTTTCCACGAATCTTTCCTAAACAGAATACAGATAGCTCCTGTAATAATTCAAATTTGTGTGAAATCGCTCCTCAAGTTTTCCAGACAGCAATAATAATTATTTTGTTGGAAACAATGGCTATTCGTTGGGTGATTGAGCAAGGGGCCCTGTGCCTCGGTGAAGAGGCACACTGGTATAGATCATAGATGCATTTCCGATTAAAAACAAAATTACCTACATATCACTTTTCACCTAAAGGCAAAATGAGCTACGTGGAGGCCACCCTGACAGGAAACTGGTCTGCACACGGTTTTTACTAATGCCTAAATGAACTGCGTCCATATGAGTACATTATACATTGAATACGTTGTACTTTGAATACGTTATACTTTGAATACGTTATAATTTGAATACGTTATACTTTGAATACATAGTAGAACATGATGAACGCATTCCGCTTTGATTCTTGTAATAAATACATGTTTAGCTTTGTATCCACAATCCATCTAGACATTTTCCCTCTTCACCCATTAAAATTCACATTTACAATCCTTCCAATTTTCATTGAGTTCTAAGGGATTAGCTGTTTCCTTGCAAACACCCGCCTGGGTCTGGGCTGTGATAAGTCGTTGCGAAGCGATGATGTTTAAACCAGTTGCGTATTCGAGAGGCAGTAAGAAAAACTGACTCACATTTTTCCTGGAATATTTGATTCAAGTAACTTCCTGTCCATTTGTTTCTTCAAACTTGATACCCTTGTATTTGTATTGGATTCGTTAGGAAAACTGACTGAACTCCATACTCCAACTTTTATATCTCTCCTTGGAAGAATTACAAGATAAAGCATGTGCTCTCTCATTTGTTCCTATCCGCGAGAGATTGGGTAAACAAAGATAAGATAGGAAGTTGAGGGCAGGGTCTAGAGTGATGCTGCCGAAGGTAGAAAAAAAGTTCCTGCGATCCTCCTGTGATCCAGGATCGTTGATCAAGTTGACCCAGCTGGATAGTTGGCCATTGGGAAAGTTAGCGGGAAGTGGGTGAAAAATGCTGGGTATTGTCGGGTAGTTGGCTAAAACTTTGTCAAATCTCATGCCTAGGTATGCAGTTGGTCAACCATTTTTTGCTCTACTCTTTTACTCACTCAGGAAGTGAGGAAATATTCCCCCCACAAATCCCAGGTATATTTAGATTTCTTTTGGTATATTCCCGACCCAGGTTTTATTACAAACTTAAAAGCAGCAACTTGTCAACAATAACTGTTTACGATCATTTATCCATCATTTATTAATAGAATCCATGGCGTTGACAAGAAGCAGTGTGCATATATAATGACCTGTGTTGTGTAGTGTGTTATGTAGTTACGCCACAACACTTAAAAAATAATTAAAGAATTTTCGGGAATTTACTTTAAAATTACATTTCAACAGCAAAGTCATAAGTTGCTTTTTTCATCTTTGCTCCGGAAGATATATTTCCGAAACTATGCTCTCTCCTTTTACGGGTCGTATTCACGATTCTCACCGTAGAGACAGATGTAATAGTTTTCTGGGAAACCTACAAAAGTCCCTTTTCTGAATTCACATTAGTTACGATCTCCTAGTTCTCCTAGTTACGATTTTATGCAATTAATGCTATCCGAATACAGGCGATAATTGCATTTTAATGGATTACGGATCTCGTTGCTATTGGTGCAAGTTGGGCAGCTTTCCATATTCATTAAATTCTGTTTGTTTTATGGGACGGCAGGGTTGTCTCATTAGTAGCGGGATTATCGTGAGCGGTATGCGGTATTACATACATCGGCCAAACTTACGGCGGGATGCTGTTCACGGGAATCATAGCAGCGGGATTGTTGAAGCAGGATTAGCTCTGAACTCCATTAGCTGGTCATGTGGATATTGGAGTATTGTTGGGAATTTGAACTTTGTCCAGACCCAAAGTTGGTACACACTCCTGAACTATGGGTGGAATTCCTTTAATTTTGTTCCTCTAGGATAATTATTATAGTCCTCGTGGAATACTGCTTGCCTGCTTTGAATTTAATTCCAGCTCTGAAACCACTTTAACTGTAGACTATATGTATCGTGTTGGATTTCAAATGGGACATAATTGATGACATGGAGTAAATACTGGAGGATTGCTCCGCTTAAATTGAATATTGCGTTGGCACATTTCAGTTTTATGATATATAGTTACATGTATGCAATGATTTGATAAGAATATATTATTTTCTGCATTGCAGGGCCACACAGGACGAAGTGTTCATGCGAGTGCAAGGTGAGTATTTACTTTAACTAACTATATCTATCTAATTATTGTGAGGATCTTCTACTTGAACAATAGTGGAAGTAGAAAACGTGCTTCCCCGTATCTTGGCCTCCCAGCTGATTTGTGTGGTGTGAATGGTAGAAGGGACTTTTTCCATCCATGTACTTACAATTGGACTAACTAAGCATTTGTATGGTTATTTTTTGAAATGTTGTTAATATCTCTAAAAAATCCGGATGACCAGATGGAAAAACGGTATTAAGGATAATTGAGGTAAAAAAGATGAAGAAGGGAGGAAATAGAAAAGTAGTTGATTGGGGAAATGTTGCCGTGGAATGAAAGAATTATCTCAAAGTTTACTCACCACAAAATCTCTTTACAAAATCCCAATACTTTCCAATTCAAAATCATTTATTGGAGTTTGTAAATTCCGGCTTTACCACTTTACCTTATCCACCTTTATCCATCCATTAATGTGATGACTCCGAGGATTTGAAATAATTAATTATTTGTATGAACTCGAACTCGAGATCTGTCGTAATAAATTGGGAAGAGCGAAAGAGAAATTCCTCCTATGCATTGGATTAGATTTAATTCGTACTGCTACGTGGAAGTTACTGAGAATCAGTGATTTCCAATGAGCGACAACACCTACTTTTCCCAGCATTTACCATTTACATATCTACCTCAATGCGTTATGCGTAATCTTCAAATTACATATTTCCGTTCCAATTTTGCCTAATTTATGCAAAGTATGGAGAGGAAGCTTGAAAATTCTCTTCGCAACAGACAAGTGTGTTAGGCTGATTTTGTGCTGGACGGAATCTATAGTGATTGCCAAGAGGTCGGAATGTCGGAACAAGTACTTTTACCACTGGACTTCTCTTTTCCTTCATAAAGCAATATTATTAACGCTGAATTTCCACAACGATCCTCTCTATTTTTACCACGCATGCCCACAATTATCCGCCCAATGACCTATTCCATACATTGAAAACCCATAGAATTTCCTTAAAACGAACGGGAAAGGGACGTTTTGAAAAAAATCCGAAAAAATGCTCGGAAATATCGGAAGTGAAAATTTTGAAAATGTGAGTTTTGATTAGAAAACAAGTAAAATCCGGATGCTTAACAGGGACAATTACTTGGAGGAGAGGTGTGGTAGTGTGAGTGTATAAATTCAAAGCTAAACGGCTTACGAATCGAACCCTGTCGTCGAGACTTATTGTATGCCTAAATCGTGCGCGTTTATTTTAAGAGTAGCGCGCGGAGCTTTAAATCACCTGACAGGAACTGGGTATTGCTCGTTAATAATAAGGATGCTGACTTCGCTCCAGCCTGTGTCAGATAATTTTGGCTAGGGGGATGAGAGAAGTTTTGGAAAATGTGAAAAATGAGTTGAATATGATGTTAGGGATGCCTCTTTAAACTGGCTATGTTAGGAGTATTAGGAGAGGTAAGGAGGTTAGGGTTGCTACATTCTGTATGCTCAAGTACTTATGTGCATACACTGCTCGGAGAAAATTTGAGTTCTGACTTGGAAGAGTGCATGAAGTAAAGGTATTGCCAGAACATACTTCAAGTCGTTCCTATTTTCCGATGATATCCGATTTTAAGGACGTATTGTATGTTTTGTATCCAATCATGTCTGCACTGAATAATAATGGCGAGAGGAGCAGATTGTGGCCATAGAAGCGTCACCTTTTCCGGATTTAACGTACTTCCAATGGTGCTGAATTAAGACAGCGACTTTTTAAAATGACTAGAAATATCCTACCGATATGATTTATGAATAACATTATAGAATGGGCGGAATGGGCGATGATGTCATCACATTTAAGCTCATTACGAATACACACATGTACATGTATAGAATTGTCTAAGACTATTATTAATACTAAGTTACTATCCCAATATTTCCACTCGCACGTCGTCAATTCATACGGATTTTTGATGTTTTGATCATTAATGTTTGATGTTGGTAAAAAATGGAGTGAAAGGTGCGAGAAAAATGCTGTAGACAATACAGAAAATAACGTGAGTGAGCCTGAAGCTGCAGTGAAGAGTGCCCGAAGAATTTCATAATTAATTACTTTTATATTGATTCTTGAATTTCGTCTAGTTTTTCCAGGCCATATACATAGTTTTAGATAATTTTTTATAGATTTTTGAAGTGTAAAGTAAACTTTAGAGCTCCATGAATAGTACAGTGCTAAGGTGTGACTTAATGAAGTTTGTATGACTAAACTAAGTTGAAATAATTAATATAAGTTGTAATAAAATAAGTCCTGGAAATGCATATGTATGTTACGCCGACGCGTAACATATATGCATTGAAGCAGGACAAGAATATTTTTATATATTTTACGTAGTCCTCCAGCCTGCTGAGTTGGATTTATTCCTCACTACAGTTTACTCAGAGACGTCCCAGTAAGCGACAGAAATGTGGGCAGTACAATTTCCTGAATTTCCATTCTCTGGCTGTGTTGGGTTTGGCCGTTCCGGCAGCAATGGCCAAAGTTGGGCAACCCGTACTTCCTACTTACTACTGGCAATCAGGGGTCGGATTTTTGTAAATCTCCCTGGAAGATTTTTTTTGTTTTCCCTGCTGGTCATGATGTCCCTGTTCGAAGCAAGTTTAAAACTCCCTGCTGACAAAAATTTTCGTAAATCACCACAACATCACCATTCAGTAAAACACCGCAACAATTTCAAAAATCCCTGCTGACAAAAATAGTTTTCCATAAAACACCTCAACAATTTCGAAAATCCCTGCCAAAAAAAGGTCAACAGATTTGAAAATCCCTGTTTGCAATCCTGTTTGAACATTTTTTTCCCTGGGAAGATTCTTCACGTCTTCCTACATAAATCCGACCCCTGCTGGCAATCATGGCTAACGCTAACGTTTTTGCAATCACTCACCTATTTGGGTCCAATTCTGACCCCGTAATGGCTAATTTCAGTTACGGTTGCTGTTGCTTTACTTATCCACAATTATTGCTTTATTATTGGCAGTTAGAATGATGCTGCGATTGCTATGCTGCCCATTGGTTTAAAATAATAAAATAAACTAATAAAATAAAATAATCAAGCATTAAATTCAACTCCATTTAATTAATCCTATAAATATTTGAATCTAGCACAAATCGTATTCATTTTCTGCATTTAAAATACAACGAAATTCCGGGTAAAATATATGTACATAATTATATATCGTCGCTGAAGAGGCAAAATGGAATACATGCATTTTGGATTAAAATCAAAATGGTCTACATGCAGTTTTACTAAATGCAAAATGGAATAGATGCATCAAGTTTTAAAAGCAAAATGGAATAAGTGCAATTTCGTCTAAAAGCAAAATGGTCTACATACATTATGAAAGTATACACGCATGTAGACCATTTTGCTTTTAGTGAAAACTGCATGTAGTTCATTTTGCTTTCAGGAAAGCTTGCAACTATTCCGTTTTGCCTTTAAGGAAAAAGGCATGTAGACCATTTTGCTTCTATTCGAAATTGCACTTACAATTAGTCCATTTTGCCTCTTCAGCAACGATATATAACTTTATTTCTGTCATGTAAATGGTCACCAATGTTATGAAAAGAACAAGCATTTACACATATATGTACATACATATACGAAGACAAATATATTTGAGTTACATACAACTGACGACTACCACTAGCTTTCGTAATTAAGCTAATTGCTAGCGATGCACTGGTAAAATCCTGGGAAGCCTGCATCGGGCCAGTGCAGGAACAGTGTGAGAAATATGTTTGTTCAAACCTTACCCTATGGCTAGCCAGGCTTCAGCCTTCGACAGCCAGTAAGCCCGAAAAGAATGTGTTGCCGGACCATTAAAGGTTTTACACAGTGCTCACAGTAGGTCATCAAGTAAGAGCAGGCGAACAAGCCATCGTCGCGCCAAGTGATGGCCAGAGTTAAGCTAATCACAATTTCATGGTAAAACTCTGGTTTGCCTTCAAATATTCCCTGCCACTATGTTGCGATAAAAACCAAAACGGGTCCAATACGGGTCCAATACGGGTCCAATACTTGGCCGGATTTCTGGCTTTACTGGGGTGGAACAAGTACTCAGTTTTAAGTTAATTTTTTTGGTCCAAGTGGATAAAATATAAACAATAAGGGAGTAAAACAAAATCTACCCTCTGTACTTCGGAAGATTTGAAATGTTATTTCTTTGCTTTGTTTTGCAATAAAAATGTGGAATACATGCTCTTGAAAATGGTGGGGATGAAAAGTTTTATTAAGAAACTGCTTACATAAGCAAAGTTAGAAAAATGTGCTTTACATCTGACACGTACGTATATATGTATGAACTATGAACGCATGTGTACGTATGTACTATTTGTATGTACTATGTAGTAATAATTATTAGAGATATTCATTTTCTACTTGAATATTTATGTATAATATATACACGTGTAAGGTTTAGAATTATCTTCAAGTTTTGCGAGCATTAAGTTGTTAAATGCTCCTTGTAGACCATTTGAAAGGGTTCTCCTTAAGTCATATCTGTAGACATAGACAGATTGAAGGAAATGAAGGAGGTTCAGATTCAACGATTTTCAACTGTGGCGTCGTGAGGTTTGGCTTTATGCTGTGGTCATCAGGTTTGGATGCAGATAGAAACTCAGGGGACGTTAAAAGGTTAGATGTACATACATACTTAGTGAATATGGTAGTAAGTAGTAATTACGTTAACTTGTTCACTGTACCTTTCATTTGAAATGCATACATACTGTATTTAGGAATTGTAAGACTGCATTGCATTAGACTGCATCCTGTGTGTAGTGTGTACTGCGTACTGCGTACGTGTAGCTTATTGTTGGATTAGAGGATTTGCTATTTGGTCCTCTTAAGCCAGTGACAATCTGAGTCAACGTAATATGCTGACTTACCAAGCCATGTCTTTGAAAGTTATTTACCCAACGGAGGACAATCAATATATTCGTATTTCATAATTATTATAATCAGTCGCATGGGTAGTCAAGCACTTCATAATGCTTCCCTTCCCACCCAAAAGTTCACTGGTTTCATAATTCACATAGTGGATTTTTTGGGTTTAGCAACACAACAACTGCATGGGGACCAGAATAATCGTATCAGTGCAAGAGATCTTTTTGCAACGTCTAATTCTTTTCAAATACGGATCAGATTTCCCATTACATGCTTGCTGCTTTACTTCAGATATACGTAATAATTATATATAAATAATTATGTATTTTTACGTCTACTTATATTTACACAGTTCCGTCGTTCCGTGTCTCCCTCATCATTACTCTGATTTTGTCTTGTGTCAGAGTATACTTTTTAAATGAGTTTTCACAAAAAATGTTCTTTTCAAACTTTCTTGGGACAGATAGATTGTCAGGATGATATGTGAAATGTGAATGTAATTATTGGCGAGGCTCAGGACTTATTATGGTACTATTTGTAGAGGTCTGGAAGCTTAGTGCTGGATGTGTCATGTGTCCCTGATTCTACTAGTATCGCATGAGATTTCACTTTTATAGTTTTTACATTCCGTCTTTCCTGACATATTCAAAGAACGTTGCGTATGAGAAAAGAAAATGATGCGTGATTATGGTATTAGACATGAGGTAGGTGTATGCAAAAGAAGGAAAGAAGGAATTAAAAGGTTTTCCTACAATAGGAGAGAGAATTTTTATAGTTTATATTATATATGTGTGTTATATATTATTTAAGTATTTCTTCTGGTGTCCTTATAGTGTTCGGGCTAATCTTTTTGGCGAATGTAAAGTACAAATAGGAGTCATTGAAAGTAACTTTGTTGTGAGGAGAGATACAGTATTAGGCGTGGTTACTGTAAGTTAATATTTATGGACCATGGGAAGGTACATAATTTGATAATTGTTTGTAGGAGGTATTGTGAATTGGGATTGCGAGTTTAAATGATGACAACTGTACAGGGGTTGGATTTTCATAAATCTCCCTCGAAGATCATTTAGGATTTTCCCTACTAAATCTTAGTTCCCTACAGGGAAGTCGTCAACAATTTCGAAAATCCCTGCTGAAAAAAAAGTTAACAGTTATTTTTAAAATGCTTGTTGACAAAAAACATCCACCAGAGATCAAATCCCTGCTAAATAATGGTCAATGGATTTAAAAATCCCTGTTTATAAAACAAATTTTTCTGAAAAACGCCCAGGTTTATCCTGTATTAAAATCCCTGTTCACAAGAAAACATTCCCTTTGAGAAATTGCATTTCCTGGGAAGAATCTTTCCACCCACGTAGTTTTGAAGTTGGTGCTGAGCGGGTACTTTTGAATTTGATTCCTTTGATATTTAGAAGTGTGAGGACAAATGCAGAGTGAATGAGATGAGAAGAAAGTAGCAAAAGTACGGGGGAAATAAATTTAATAATTTATGGTGTTGTCCTCAGTGTTTGTGCGCCTTGCTCGTCTACATTGGTAAATGGGAGAATTTTGGGCTAATGTGTTGTAAAGTATGTATAATTTAGGTAATAAGAAGAAATGAGGAAGAGTTCCTTATTATTCATTCAATCAGATGCTACGGAAATTTATTCGTTGACACGACGCCGATGGGTAATCTTAATTATGAGAACATGATCAAACAGACGGAGCAGGTTTCGGAGCAGTAGGAGGCTACATCATCAAGATCATGGAAGGATTTCAATCATACTTCCATCCATCCTACCTCTCAATCTTATAGAAACGCATACGTTATTGTCTGCATAATTACATGTATCTAGTATCTCTACTCTCTACACTCTCTGTTACTCTAATATTATTACTTGTGCCTATTTTCACATTCAGTATGAATCCCAGCATTACCTGCAGCATGGTCATCGTATGTAGATACTTGATATTTTGGTGTCTTATATATCTGGTACAGAGAGTACAGAGAGTACAGGGAGTACAGAGAATACAAAGAGTACAGGATGAGGATTATCTCTAGTCAGTGAGTCAGTTGATCCAATCTATTGGTTTTTTCTTTTACACAAACCTCCACCTGTTCATTTACTTACACTACTGCAAGAATTGCGTATACCTAATACCTACATATGTATATACCTATATATATTAGGTATACGCATATAAGTATACTATTACTACTAATTATACGTATAGAAACTCATCATGTCGACGCTGGCGCTGGTCCCGGGTTAACCTGCCGATGTTAATCTAGCTCATTAAAAAGGCGTACATACTAAACACCTTGTACTTATCTATGTAAGTATGCTGATTGTGAGTTTTTTGTTTGTCTCATTTGCTGGATTGAGTTTTGAGAGCAATGTGTAATATACTTATAGTGTATTATATGGAGTCGACGTAATAAAACTACAAAGTTCAGCCAGTTAAGAATTATAATCCATTCCTAGCATTATCATTTTGATATTGATCAGTGATAGAACAGTAACAAATTTACGTGGAAATGGAAGTCAGCTCATGTAAGTATGTAGAGTTACACGTAGAGGAATCAATAAGGATGCTGTGCATTCCTTTATTATTAGTTCAGCAGCCTATGAATTAGCATGCCACATAAGAAACTGTGAAAGAGCTGGAGAGGAAATTGGAATCTCTGAAGAATAACACATGTGTGGTTGTGTAGTAATTTTGATGGTTGAGGTGGATGGAGAAATGATAGAGGAAGATTTACACTGCACGCTGGTCCTTGATAAGATGCATTGAGACAAGAGCGAATAATGTATACGTATATCTAAATTATATAAAATTGTATTAAATAATATATATTTGTATTTGTAGGTATAAATGGAGTTGTGGAGTATAGAGAATATAAGTAGGGATAGATAGGTGCGTGCATTGCATGGACGTACAGATGAGTAGAATGAGGAGGGAAGTGGAGATGAGTCAAGGGAGTATCTACATCTACATATGCAGAGAAATGGGAAAATAGGGGCGTATTGAACTTTAATAATGAATTTGTAGGAGAATTTTTCCTCATCATCCCCAGAGAGAATCGTAGTATCATAATTTTAAAGAAATAGAGAGCCTTTGCTTCATCCATACCCGCAGTTTGTAGTTCGAAGGTGCAGTGTAAATGGAAATTATTGAGAGCCTGCACATTGAGAGTACTGAGACAGACATGCCTTTAAGGTTCAGGCTAATCAATGGAATCATCTTCCTCGCTAGATTAAAAAAACACCAGTATGTTGTTTGAGTGTGTGTTTGGAAAGGATTTGATTCATTTTGAGTTTTCAGAGTCAGAGTCAGAGTCAGGGTACAGGCACAGACTAACAGCTAACATAGAATATTATTATGTTTGTACTTGTGTACACATTGCAGAGAGGAACTCATACCAACAACCTTCGTGTATCTACCTCTTACTCAATTTTTGAAATAAAAAATATTTTATTCCTTGACTGCATCCGCCATAGATTACCAACTACAACTACGTCTTTCAATTTCTATGCAATAGATTGTTATTGCTATGCAGATGTTAGATGTTAGATGTTAAATGTTAGGTATGGAGTTCAAGTGAAGTGGATTACTGTACACATGAAACAATACTGTGGAGGACTCAGTGATTTCAATACTTCTCTACAATTCCAAAGTAACAATTCCAATGTAGCAATTCCTATGTAACAATTCCTATGTAACAATTCCTATGTAAGGGGAAGAAGGGAAGATGAAGCAGAATTTGATCATGGGTAATTATATGTATAGCAGACAAATGCTACGTGTTTTTTTGGGTTACATGTTTTTCTGTATTTTTACTTGGAGCGGAGGAGTTTTACCTGTTTCTCATTTCTCTGTATGTAATAATTAGTAATAATAGCTCTGTAAAAAGGATTTGGCGTCGGGAACGGTTCTTGTAAGTTTCGAGCTGTTCTTACTTGCGTTAAGTCTTCTATCTTTCTGTCTGATTGTGAGTAAGAAGTAAGAACCAAGAAGGCAGTGGTGTGTATTTCAGAGACCTTGTTAGCACGTTTGTTGGTCAAACGGATGAGATTTTTTCGTGGAGAGGTTCAACGGAGCTGATTATTAAAATGCATCTTCCGCTCACGACGACCATGAGGATGAGCATGAAGAATCAGCAGTAAGGGGATAGTTATAGATAAGTAAACTCTGTAAACTGGCACTTGGAAACTTGGGGTTTCTCATATAAAATGAGCATTAAAGGATGGTGTACAGTAAAGTTTGATGATGGAGTAGACATAAATTGAGCTAACTGGTTGTAAAGCTTCATGAGAAGAGTCTCTCTCAGTGGGGCAGTAGGTATAGGTAGAGTCATAAATTACTGTGCAAGATACAAGCTATTGCAAAATTCCGAGCTGAGTGATAAGCAGTCCAGTTACAATATAATTATAAGGGCCAATAATATGGACGGGGCTGAAAAAAATGAATATTGTATGTGTACAATGGTGAGAACTATGTACACCCTGCCCCATGTAAGTATTGTCTATGATTCACACTCCTAACTCCTACTAACATGTACTTTTCAATGTTAGGGTTCTAGACATTTTTCTACTCGTTAGTTACATAGCCCTTTCCCAGTTTCCCTCATGTCTTGTTTAAGGAGAGCCTGGGTTTACGTCCCTCAATTTATCATATGTTTCAAGTTCAGTCTGTCAAATTATTGTCCACTCTCGTACTCAGCTTGAAAGATGCAATCCCAATGGGAGATGCAGAGCCATATGTAGAGATGTAATCAGAGAGGCATACTTGGACATACCTCAACCTCTGCTAAGACCACGACAGACTGTAGTTGTAAACTGTTGTGGGGAATGATAGGATAAGTGTTGAGAGTAAATCCTACGTACTTATATCCTATCAACATGAACAAATGTATCTCCAATGCTTCGCATAGTTCGCATTGATATGTGAGAAATTAAATATATCTTATATCTGTATATTATATCTCTAGAGTTGTTTGTCTTCCCTCTCAACTTAAATCTCCCTCTTGTTATATCCACCAATTCACGCCGTTTTGAACCCAAATACAAGGAATAATCTTGTTTTTTTTTAAATTTACTACCACCACATAAAATTCAAGAAAATACAAGCGGTTTCAAGACTGGACGTTGTAGGGCTGGTTTCGATTGAATTCAGGAATTTTCTTGATGAAGGGCAAAGCATGTAAGCGAAGAAGACGAGGAAGATGCTGTTGTTGTTGTTGTTGATGATGATGATGATTATGATGATGATGATGATGATGATGATGAAGTTGAGAGTGATCTCCCACCGCATAAAATGCAACTCTATGTGCATACGTTTTTACACGGCTATGTATGTATGTACTATGTACTACAGATACATAATGTGGATGATATTCTTCCTCCTTGTTTTCAGCTTCTTCTACCGTTTAGCGTCGTCTTTCATTCAACTGCGTCAGGATTTTTTTCTCAGAGATTTCAAACTTGGTTTGATAATTATTGCAAAGGAATGAATCTCTTTTGTGAGTTAACTCGTCCTCTGGCTGAACAGGTGCTTCCCTTTATGCTATCGATGACCTGGAAATCCTTATGGCTTGGCTTAATATCTCTTTTGGAAATAAATTAAGAGTAAATTATGAGGAAAGCGATTGTAAAAGGCTGGCTTATGGATAAAAAACACTCGAACACTTCTCACACAATGGATTTCCCCCCCTTTATTTCTGTTTTTGATGGTTATGCGCACACTTAATACTCTCCTGTGTCAATGTACCTAATCTTCCTTAATTGTCTCATGATTAATTTCCATTAAACTATTAACCATAGTAAATTTCAGAGAGAAATCAGGTTTGGCTTTTTACTACACAGAGTGACTTACTTGTAATACTTGTAATAATGGACATACCAGGTCGGAGCATCTGTAATAGTTAGCATCTCTAATGGATTTTCAGCATGCCAGTATCCTTCGTAGTAGACAGGTTGAGAGAAGCCAGTGTTTTTGGTTTGTTGCTACGAGCCACGAGCGTAATGGTTTTCCATGCGTCTTGTCATGGAGTAAAAGGGACAGGTTTTTAAACTCGTGGAAAACATTTGGAGGAGAAGGAATCTGAGTACAGGAGTAGATACAAATACTTTTTCTACAAAAAACATGGTCACATACGTTGTTCATCAAATATCCTTTGTATCCTCATCATTTGCCCTAAAAAGCCCCGTAACAATATGAAGGAGGATAAATCCTATATAAGTGGACCAGTTCAGGATCACTTTATTAATCATCCAGTTTGAGAGTAATTTTACGGAAGATGGAAAAATCAAAGGTAGTTAGAAATAAAACTGGGAATGATTCCCTGTGGGACGAATTCACTCTAGTAATTGTAAGTCCATTACTTCTCTGTATTCCAACTTGGGCAACAGTTCGTGGACACTCATGGGTCGGGAGAGGGAGAAATTCAGAATTGTGGGCTAATGCGGATTTGTTTGGGTTTGGGTTAACTCTGTCTGCGTAGTCTTGAAGTTTTACTTAGCGTATCGGAAGAAATGAAATACTTGGTTGAATACGTAGATATTAGAGCTCTAGACGGGACGGATTTGGGTATTCCTCCGAGAATGATAAGGATGCGTGATAGAAGTGATAGGTAAGGAAGTAATACCGAGCGAGGTAATTATATTGTTACGCAAGCCTGGAGGAAATTAGGGGGAACGTATCCTGTCGTTGTGTCCTTATGTCGTTGTGTCGTTGTGTCCTTATGACTCTGACAAATGTTTCATTGTAACTCCAAATACATGTGAGTGATTGTGATTGGCGATGGAAACTAAAATGGAAGTTTGGATCCCAGTTCCCCAGTAGAAACGAGAATTTCAATGCTATAAAGTGTACTTATGATTGTGAGCGTATTTGATTTTGTGCGCTGTTTGTTTTTTAATATGGAAGTGAAGTTCTGTTATATGGACTCGTGTTCTTGTAAATTATAAATGGATGACCTAAAATATGAACCTCACAATCAGCCCAACTTCGTGAGAATCTCCTGCGTGCATTTATAATGGTGGATGTCCTTAAACAGTCAATAGGAATAAAGTTTACTCACTGAGTAAATTGCCAACTGAAGGAAAACGCATTGCTAAGATTTAAAAAGCGGAATGTGTGGAATATTTTTGTCTACTTTAAATAAGACTTGTTCCTTGTTTCCAAGTGCATGTATGTGGTAAACTGTGACAGTAGTAAGACTAAGACCAGTTTCACTTCATATTGGATATTTTTAGGTATTTTTAGGTATTTTTATTTTAAATGTATTTTGTCTTCTGCAATGTACATGCTATCAACATCAACTATAACTATCATACATGGAAGAACAGCGCAAGAGGTAATGTATCAAATGTATAAAGAGATGTGCTCCAGTCATACTACAAGTACACATCCTCTCAAGTTTATTGCGTTACCTGTGCTTGGATAAAATTATTTTTTTTATATTTTTTATAATAATGTCTATACTTTTATACTTTATGAATAAAAAGTGGGATAAAATTTAAGACCGAGCGAAATAAAGCAGAAGCTCTCACTTAAGGTTCTGCATTGGATTGGGTGTATCACGTCGCATACGGAATACGGTTAGGATGAATTAAAAAATACTTTTTAAGAGCAATCTGTACGTATGTTAATAGAATTCCGCCGCATGTTGGGCCATTGAAAATGTGGGATTCCGACGTTAGGAGCGAATAAGTTCGCTCGTAGGAGCCGGAGAGAGAGGTAGTGGCTGTCAGTGGCTCTCTTATCTCTCCAACCTACACTTCGAGGGACGCATAACATTCGTTAGTCCCAAAGCCCTCTGGTCCTCTATGGACAGTGACTGCGGACTGCCGAGTTGAGTGCCCGTACCTGTGCCGGAGGATCCTCACTGACCCGGGATCCAAGGGCTAAATCCGGAGTCGGGAACTGCACAGGTAAGGTTTGCACTAACTACATACCATTTGTGTAGTGTGCTGTGGCTGTTTGTGCGTTGAGCGTGTACCGGCAATCCGGGGACGCAAAACGTACATGCAGGTTGCGGCATACCTATGCAAAGTAGTTGCCTTCCTTTCCTGACTCTGGATAGGGCTGGTATGTAAGCTCGTGCAGATCTGCATGACTCTGCCTCTGCCGTTCTTGGAACATTGGACCGGGGGGTAAAGACCTTACGTTGGAGCTCATATGGTTTGGTAATCTCAAGAATTAGGAATGCTGGTGACTGACAATGGGACGTATATATACGACACCATCAGATCGCCAGCAAACCTAAAATCTTTGCATAGATTATGCAAGGGCAGCTCCGACCTGCAAGAGGAGCGGTAAGATAAGGTAAATCGGACATTATGCAAATCAAAGCATGCCACACAATATATGTGTGACCATGCGAAATGCAAGTCCGTATATTAAGCAATGCAAGTAACTGGGCGAGTGCAATAAGCCTTAAGGCTTGAGCGCCTCCTAAGGAAATCCACAATGGATAGACTTGGGTCCCATCAAATACATACATACATAGGAGCGAATATAATAACTTTGGCTCAAAGTTGGCTAAATGATTGGAAATGTGAGAAAGTAAATAGGTTGAAATGCTGTGAGAAGCAGAGTTCGTAAACAGAATAGATTTGCAAGTGTCCGGGGAACTTAATAAAAATAATTGTAAATAAAAACGAAAGAAAGGTGAGCGTTGAGCGTGCCATAGGCCGAGAGTAGTGTCTGGTCGTTGTGAATGAGTGGTTGAGTATACTTACTACTTACTATATCCTCTATCTGTATATCCTTGAGCTACACATAATATTTTCAACTGTATTTAAGGATGAACGGGTCTGTTCTTTAGACCACTCCGAGCAGGTTACCACTACATTGACAACATTATGTCTGTAGATGGGATTTCATATGTTGAAGGATGGGGATGGGACAGGGAATCCTTAATCCAACCACTATGAAGAGACCATTGTATAGCCAGCCATTATATGGAGTGTTTTCTGCAGGAAGGAACTATTAATGGCTCTAGCTTTATGTCTCTGCAAGTGTGGTGAGAAACGTGTGCTTGCGAGTCTTTCATCCAACATAATGGATTGTGGGTGGGTACGTGGGTAGTGAGTACATGGATGTAAGGATTTTAGTATATTGTATAGTAGGATACATATTTAGCATGGCAGTAGCGTATGTACATCACCCAAGGCTTATTATTAGTAGCCGTCGTATTTTTGGCACAAAGGATTTGGCACATGAAAAATTGTTTTGTTGACCACGAGCGAAATTGTAATATATGGAGATAAATGCTCCTGCGTTTATTAACTCCGGCTATAGACTGTACAAGGTACAAGTCGAATATAAAATGGAATGTGCATGCTTAAATACATAGGAAGCATTATGTTAATTGTTTGTATATTTATATCATTACATTCATTTATTTTCCTTACTGCTGGGCGCCGGGTCCATTACTATGAAGTAACTACTTATCTGTATGTAGTAGTGTGATGGGTTATTGTTTATGACTGGAAATCCACAAGTCTACTTAATTTAGATTGTAAACATTAATAAAACGAAAATAAGTAGGAAATGGAAGATTAGTACATACTGTGGTGGGTAAAAATTGTCCAAAATTCCAGCGTGGAAGTTCAAACAGTGTTTAATTTGAAATGCAGTCCAATCTTAGCTGCTTTTGATCAGGTGGTGTGGAAAAAGTTCCCGAACCTGCGATCCGGGATCGTTGACAAAATGGGCCAAAGTAGTTGGGCAACATTGAACGGCGGGATAGTTGACCATTTTCAATTGCACTGGCGGTTTATTTGACCAAAATCTTTTTCGCTACCCATGTAGTTGGCCAACAAGTTTTGGTAGTTGGGCAAACAATTTTTTCGATACCCAGGTAGTTGGCCAACAATTTTTGGTAGTTGGGCAAAATTTTTTTTCGATACCAATTTAGTTGGTCAAAAAAATGTTATTATTGGGCAAAAATGTTTTTTCGATACCCAGGTAGTTGGTCAAAAATTTCGGCGGGTTGTTGGCCATCTTACCCCGGCGGGTTAGTTGACCATTTACTGTTGTCAGGATCGTTGACCATTTGGAACTTTTTCCACACCCGCTCTTGATAGTGAGATGTTTTTTAATGAGCCACACTAACTACACAATGTTTCTTAAGAACGGGGACAAATAGAGAAAGGGTTTAAGATGGAATATCCTTGCCAAAAATGGTTACTTTTGTAAATTGAGTCTTGTAATGAATTCTAGTAATTGGAATGAATCCAAGATGCTTCTTCGCATTTAATGGAATGTTATAGGAAGGATTTAAGGAACAGATTTCTTGTAATCCATGCTTATTGCTAATTGGACCTTGGTTTTGGAAATGTGCGCCTATAAATGTTCGTTGAGTAATTTGAAGGAAAATTTGAAATTATTTTGTTTACAGATCATTGCAAATCTTGCAGCGGTGGTATTCCACGCGTTAGATTTTGGCCTAGCGGATGATGAAGAGCGTCACTTGAGCTCGGAGTTGGAATCGCTCCTGGACGCCATGGCTTCTGCAGGTTAGTCACATCAGCTTCATTATCTTCTGTTATTCTTCGTATACGTACTCCCCGCTCCTGTTCACAGAGAGACTCAAGCCGCCCTAGTAATTATTATTGGAAGACATTTACTGTACAATAGTGGATGCGAGAATAGGAAATGCTAATCAAAAGGCACCGCGTGTGGGTCATTTAGAGCTATTATGTTGGGTACGTGTAACGTTCCCACTCTTTTTCACTCTTTTTCACTCTTCTACACGCTAAGGAGTCCATGTTGAGTCCCAGATAAGGTGGACCTTCCAAACGTAGTCTCATCAGCATCACTTTTGATGTCCTCAAGGAGAGCTCTTTTTCATGATAGTTCAAGATCCTTTATTATTACGCACACAAAGAGACGGGTTGAGGCTTTATTAACAAGACCAAGTTCAAAAACTACATACCTGCGTATGTACATGCTGTATATGCCATGTAATATCTCGTTACGTATGGAGTCAAAAATTCATACCACAATGTAAGGAGGACATGAACAGGGGTGGGAAAATCCCCAAACTCGGTTCGTTGCCCAAAATAAAAATAATAATTGCACATCCCGAAAAACCCCCCAAATTTTAAAAAAAGTAGTGGTGTAGGTACAGTGTTCTTCATAAAAACAATAATAATTAATTTTAGTCTTCCTGGAAATGTTTCTATACATTTTTAGATGCATCAGAACGATTTGGAAAAAATGTTGAGGTGGGTCGAAGAGGAGGAGAGAAAAGATACATATTTATTGTATGATGGGATATTTTTTCAGAGAATTAGGATCCACTGAGCTCTCATTTTTTCGTGCAGGCATTAAATGTAACCAGGAGTGTTTTCTACGTTCACTCTACTCCTGCTCCTTCCCGTAATATTTTCTGCTGTATATTAGGAATTCCTTGGTAACTGCATCCCTTAAATATTTTGTGAGAATTTCGAGCATGCAAAGATGCTTTACCACCCCCATTGAATTGACGACGTGCCCCCTAGTTCAACACATATTTTGCAGGGCAGTGTTTCTAGGGAGACTAATTATATTTAATTATTGTCCCATGTATGAAGAACACTGCCCAAGTATTTTCTCAACTGAAAAATGTAGCCACGCGGCCAGTGACGTCAAGAATTAAGAGACAAGAAAGAAAGAAGTTGTAAGTAATTACATGAATTTGATGATGTGTCTCAGTGTGTGTGACCATTGATTGGCATGAATCATGTCAACTAATCTAGTCTCGTGTGATGTAGCGTCTCTAGTCTCTAGTATGTATGGATACAGGATGGTGAGGTTGTTGTTTTTTTGTAGCCAGGGTTGGGCAAATTTTCCCTTTATAGCTCATGAGTGGAATGATCGCATTGCCACATTGAATCTCCGTTAAAAAGATAGTGATGTGACATGTTTAACCTGTGTGTGTAGAGTGGAGCATTCCAGCGTTTTTTGGCTCCAAGTTGTTGGTGTTATGCGAATAAGTTGATTATTTGTTTGCACTATTCATTGATATCCGCTCTTGCTGTAATATAGGAGACTATTAGGTAAAAAGGGAGTGACTACTCACATACCGTTTGTTACTGGCTCCACTTCATTCATGGGTTAGAGTTTGTGTACTGTTTAAGAGCCTGGGCAATGAAAATACCGTACGCCCTCAGAGCTGCGACTCACTTCGTGTTACCGAATTCTCTCTGTTATGGTAATTTGACTCACTTGCTATACTAGGAGCATCTTAAAGTTGAGTAAGTATTTGCTCACAACAATACTTGTTGTACTGTAAGTGAAATTATTCTGGTGTATGTGAAGGGTGAAGGGAAGATTTTCAAGTGAGGAGAGGAAATGAAAGAGAGAGAGAGAGAGAGAGAGAGAGAGAGAGAGAGAGAGAGAGAGAGAGGGAGGATTTCATGGAAATCAAATTGGAAATTCTATGATGGTGAGACTGAAAGAGAAGAATAGTATAATCGGAATACCGGTATTTCCCATCCTTACTGCCTGTAGTCTGTACTTGAATAAGTTGAATGTGCGGGTGGAGGAAGTGAAGTTGGCGAGTTATTTTCTATTTGAGACTCCTAAAAGTCTTCAATTATGCGTCCATAATTGCTGGATGAAAGGGTTTTAAATTCTGTTTAATTTAAACGCTGACATGGGAATAAGGGATACAGGCTAATATTATAATAGGCCCAGTATTATTAATATTATTATTGCAGTTCTTCTCATTTCCACACATCCCCACAGGCACTCACGGAACAAGAGAATGGAAGAGAAGCTGAGTTGGTAGTTGAGGTTGAGGGAAAGTAAGTATTTGTACATTGGCCTCCGTTCCAAGTGTCATTCCTGTTAGTGTTTTGAGTAAGAGGCGGGAATTCTAATTTCTAACTCCAAGGGTCCAACATATGATGGAGATGATGAAAGAGATTGAGCTGGTTCAATGAATCTTGTTGTGTGTCATTTGATTTGTCTGTTTTGACTCTTCTCTGTGACTGTGTGGTAGTAGCATTTCCATATTTTGCATGGAATAAGTAATATCTGTACTAGGTACACGTATCTGTACGAGTCACAACACCTATTATTGCTTCCTCACCACATTCTATAATCTCGAACCGAGTCAACGTCTCTATTTAATTTTATGCCAGTATTCACGTACTCAGTCCATTGGTTTGGTTCATATGTATAAGTCTATGTCCTTCTCGTTAACTACATACTTTTACGACACTGGCCTTTTCTGCGTGTATTTATAGGTGCTAGGGAGCTATTTATAGCATGATTCTACGTGGGTAATTAGATACATGTGCGATGACATTGACTCACCTGACAAAGTACACAGGGGGTGAGGATTGTGCTTCACAATTAGTGCTCCACAGTTTTTGAATAGCGTGGAGGATTTATAATAATTGGCAATTGCTCTGTCTTGTCGTGAATGTCATCTTATGATGATATGAAAGATTCATTTGAAGGAAGTGAGCTGAGATAGACGGACATGACTTGAATCGCTCTACTGTGTCTTCTTCTCTGGTTTTCGCTTGTCGTCACGTAAATGTGAGAACTATAAAAGCTTTTACGTCTCTCTCTCTCTCCCTCACATACAGTACACACACACACACGCCCTCACCTTAATGGAAACGTTGACTATTTGGATGTACTGAGAATTGGAGACAGTTGAAATATATTGAAATGAAGGAGGAACTTGAAGGGATACAGAGACTGGGTGTTGCAAAAATAATTTTTTGTTTGAGACTTTGATAGTGAAGGTAACTGGTTGAGGATGTGCATGGATTTGAGAGAAATGACGTAGGATTGTGACTGTGAGACGTGTGAGATGGCCACTGAAGGAATCCACCTAGTTTTAGTAATGAGGCATCGTGTATGAAAGAACTAGGAATGAAAAAAGGGACGTAGAGGAAAATAAAGATAAAAAATGGTAAGATTTGTTCCAGAGGGAAATTCTGAAAGTTACTCTGCCTTGCGAACGTGAAGAATGGTAATAAAGGAGTGGAGTGTTCCGACCTGCGTGTAAAATAATGACACTGATCAGTGGTAGTGACTTTGGGAGGAACCAGAGGCAATCTGTTAGTTCCTACCTGCCTGCTCCATTCTGAGGTGTTAAAGAGTTAGATGGAGTGGACTTCCATAGATTTGTCTTCCTCGCTTGTAACAATCTGACTACGCTTTTTTATTACGCATATGCATTGTATACATATAGGTACATGCATGCAATATGCATATACATTGGGGCCTCGACTGGACTCGCAATGAGAATAATCTCGTCAGCAAATTTCCTCTGAAGAAATCACCTGCTGCTAGATAAGCTGAGATGATTGTTATAATTTATCATGCCGCGCCAAATCTTTTGTTGGTTGCACGATCCGCGTTTTAAATGGCCAGTCTTTTTATTCGTAAGAGATACTGCGAGAGACAGACTTGATTCAGTGTAACAATTTATATTCCAAATATTGCTAGAAGCTATACTTGATGGCTTTCCTTCTTTTTATTACCTGATGAGCCTCGTGTTGTTTGCAGCCTAAGTCTTAATAAAAAAACATCTGGACTTAAGTCATACTGCATGCATGTTGGGCTGTCACGCGATTCCCTTAACAATCTACCTTGCAATAAGCGCAACTCATTATCCTCCTACAGATAGTACTGAAATTCACTGAGAAAACCTTATATGCAATTATATTTCTCGTCTCCTTAGATAACACGAACGAGTCTTCCTGCTTCTGCGTATGCTCTTATAAATAAATATGTCTATGTGCACGTACAGGCGTACATACAAGCATTACAAGAATTATTATAAACATTACAAGCATTACAAGAATTATAAGTATTACAAATACTACAAGAATTATAAGCATTACATGCAGACAAGATGGTCCTCTCCTCTGCTAAAGCTTCTTTTTCCATCTGCAACGACTGTTTTGGCTGGATCAAGTCCAATAGGACCCTACCACACTTCCCTGTCCCGCAGAGGGCTTTCAAAGTTACACTGCATCCTTAGCACTTAGCGTACTTACAATTAGCTCAACAACATTCAAAAACATACTGACACGTCCTGCTTCCCGCCACCACAGCTAAAAGTAACGTATTGTTGACAGTATGGTTTAACCCCCCCGTAACACTAGGCAAAGTAATTTCTATTATTCTATTAATTTCTATTAATACTGAGATTTCCCTAGCAATTTCCCTACCATATTCACGTAACAAAAACAAACACCAAGTGAGGAGACACTTCTAGTTCTACGTTCAAACACAATCAATTCTACTTTTATACAATAATTATTATTCCCAAAAAGCTTCTTACTTCAGTTTTTAAAAAATCATGTAATAGCCTAATTGTTTTTAGATTTAAATTAGCCGTAATTTTAATAATTTTGTCAACAATCCGTTTCCAAAGTGTTAAGTAAAAATCATTTTTGACGTTCATCAGTTGTTGTGAAGAATTTTGATTCCTTCCTTTGCTTTGTTTTTGTGGAGTAGTGGGAATTGGGAAGTATGAGAAGATTCTCCCAATCTATAAAATGTCCTGGATTTTTATGATTTTGATTCATGCCATTCATTCAATAATATTCATGCAATAATATTTCCATAGCTCAGTCAGGAGGATTAGTTCAGCCACAGCTAATGAGTTCTCTATTGTAGCCAGATAAGCGAAAATCAGACGTTGTTATTATTTCAGCATGATCTTACGAGTGGGCTACTGGGATTTAAAATCACAGATAAATAGAAGGTCAAGCTGAAAAGATGAATATAATTTGTCCATTCAAATCCTGCTATTAGCTGGAATTTAAACATTTCGTCCTATCCGTATTGTAAAAATAAACCCACATGGGAGGGAACTGCGGGTAGAAAATGGGTACCCCTGTCCGTTTTTCCGTACCTAAAATCCCCTAATGCATTAGGTTCCCCTACCTCTGATGCATAATTTATAAGTAAGGCTATTTCTAAAGCATAATGGTCCCCTCCAGCGCATAATGCAGTCCGATCCCTAAAATTCGTCTTATCCCTAACTTGCATAATATAAAGTCCCCGTGCACCAAACTTCTACAGATCTGCATACCCCTAACACATAAAAATTCCGCTATCCTTTACACACAATTTCACCCTTATTCCTAATTTACTTAAAATGGTCACATGTCAAATGCAACACCTGTCCCTACATAAAACCCAAAACGTGCTGGTAATTCCATAGCCCAAAAAAGCTTTCTCGAATTGAAAATTAAAAAATATGTGGGACACACGCACTCACGCACTCGCCCACTCTTAAGAAGATGGAAGTGACCATGTAATGCCCAAAAAATATCCAAGCAAAAAAGAGGGAATTAAGGAATCCATCTCTATTGATGACAGAGCGAAGGAATAATTGCTAAACAATGTCGAAATATTCATAATATTAATACTAAGGAAGTCTATGTCTATAAGTAATTGGAATACCACGATATCCTTTTCCAATTTTCGTAGACGTGTCTGTGTCTACTGTTGTCCGAGATAAGTATAGGTGATCCCATAGGGCAACCAGCGTCTTGTGAGTAGAGTTGTTCATTGTATTGGATTGGAATTACACATTATTGAGACAAGTATTATTTATATTTAATAATATTAAATTCACGAATGTCCATGCTCGCCTAAGCAAAACAATTTCAATATTATTTCCCAGTTTGTGGGAAAGTATGAAAAATTGGTGCATGGGGAATGATATCCAATTGGTCTCATTTCCACTTGCAGAGACGAATGTATGTGTAAAAGGCAGCGTAAGTATTGTTGTGTACACAGCTGCATATACTATGTATGTACGTCTCTATTGTTGATTGATGTTGACTTATTTAAAACTGGGATCGTAGTCGAAAAATTGAGGAAAACACGTAACGATATGTGCGGGTAACTGGCACTGAATTATTTTGGGTACTTTGAACTACATTAAACCTTGGAAAGCGGAAAGCGTACAAGGAGTGTCTACATATTTAATATTTACTATTAACATAAACAATAATTGAGTACTACTAATATTTGTAATTAGGACTTTAACTTTAACACCTTTCAATGGGGAACTGGTTTTTTTGGTTGCATTATTGGAGCATTATTATTGTTGCTATTACTCGAGTATTTCGGAGTTGTTGAATTATTATTGTTGTTGATGAGGACTTTTGATGGTGGATTTATCTGTGCGTTGTTGTCTTGTTTGGCGTTTACACAGTGAGTGGGAGTATTGTTGGGTGAGTTCTGGTACAGAATATTTCTTTGCACTCCTTGGATTTGGTTGTCCATGAGTTGTTATTGTTAGTTAGGTTCCTTGTTGTGTGTGTTGAAAAAATAGAGTACGTGAATGCCGGTGTTGTGGCAGGTGGATGTAGATGCCATGCAAGATGAGTTGGTGGAAGAAAAATGCAATGTTGGGGAAACTGAGACAAGTTTATGCTGAACCAAAATAAAATAAGTTTAATAATATTGAGAGAGAAGTGTTCAGTTGGAACGCTGGGAGAAGAGTGTCATTTTGACATTTTACAAAAGTCAGGTTTAGGTTAGTTTTAAAATCAAAGTAGCATTATTCATAATTCTAAGATTTGGTTCCTTAGTATAATTTAGATTAGCAGGGTTCCCCGCTGATAGTGTACGGTTCATGTCAGGTCATTCTGATAAGATAAGGTAATATAAGTCAGGTAGGTAAAGTGCAGGTAATGCCTCAACAGTTGCTGTGAGAGCCCTGCACATAAATAGCAATATTGGAGTAAACAATTCCGCCCACCAAAATACAATGAAGTGTATTTTTGATAATCTGGGAATTAATAAACAACTAGCACTAGCTCCTTGAACTTGGTTTTTTCACGTTGGGTTGTAATCGACGAGGAGTTTTCCCCACTCCCGTAGCATCCACTGCAAGAAGCGGCCTTTCGGCTGACAGAGCTTTCGCTCCCGCATAACTTACAGGTCTGCTTGCGGATGGCGGTGGGTGTCCTTGGACGGGTTGCTCTTCCGGATTTGCGGATCTGTTTGGCAAGTCTGGGTTGCTCGGCAGTACCACCAATCTTGATATGGGTCTCTTGATGAGTCCGTCCTTCGTCCTTACTGTAACGGTGCGGACAAGTTGATGCTCGTCAGCTGGGTTGGGGTGAACAGTGACGATCCTACCCAACTTCCATCTCTGAGGCGGTGTGTGGTCCTCCCGCACGACGACTAAGTCCCCTTCTTTCAGGTTGGGCTCGGGATTTTTCCACTTTGACCTCCGCTGCAGATGCTGGAGGTACTCTGTTTGCCACCTGGTCCAGAACTGCTGCTTCAACTGTTGCGTTCGTTGCCAGCGGGAGAGGCGGTTGGGTTTGACGTCCGTCCAGTCGTCCTCGGGTGGGGCGAGCAACGGGGCTCCAATGAGGAAGTGTCCTGGTGTCAGTGCCGCCAGGTCGGTTGGGTCGGCAGTCACGGGGCAAATTGGCCTGGAGTTGAGGCAGCCCTCGACTTCTTTTAATAGGGTTGAGTACTCCTCGAAGTTTAGGGGGGTCAGTCCGATGACCCGCTGAATATGGGATTTTGCAGATTTTACTGCGGCCTCCCAAAGGCCGCCCATGTGAGGAGCTGCTGGTGGAATCATTTTCCATTCCACGCGGAGTTCCGCTAAGGATTTAGCGATGGCTTTCTGGGCATCCTCCTGCTGGTGGAAGTTCCATACCTCCTGAAGCTCTCGTTTGGCTCCCACAAAGTTGGTCCCGTTGTCGCTGTGGAGGACTGCGGGTAGGCCTCTGGAGCCCACGAACCGCCGGAACGCTGCCAGGAAGGCCTCTGAGGATAAGCTGCTGACCATTTCCAAGTGAACGGCCTTGGTAGAAAAACACACATATACACATATGTATGCCTTATGTGTCTTACTGCTTCTGGAGTATGAGTCCCTCAGGATGAACGGGCCAGCAAAATCCACTCCTACGTGAGTAAAGGGGCGGGATGGTGTGACCCGAGATGCGGGTAAGTCCGCCATGAGCTGATGGGGCTGCTGGGCACGGTGGAGTACACACGTTTTGCAGCTGCGTATGATGCGTCTGACGAGGCTCTTGCCTCGAATTATCCAGAAGGAGCCTTGCACTGTAGCGAGAGTGAGCTGAGTTCCCCCGTGCCTGGTTCGGATGTGCTCCCGCCGGACGATGAGATCGGTCACGTGGTGTCGGGGTAGTAAGATGGGGTGCTTACGGTCGTATGTGAGCTCGGATTTGCTCAGCCTGCCACCCACCCTGATAAGTCCTAGTTGGTCGATGAATGGGTTGAGAGATAGGAGTGGAGACCTTCGTGGGAGAGGTTGATTGCTGCGAAGCCTTTCCAGCTCTTGTGGGAACTGTTGCTGCTGTAGGAATTTTATTATTCCCCATTCCGCTTGTTGCAACTCTCCTGCGGTCAAGGATGTTGTGCCAGTTGGTCCAAGGTTCTTCTTTCCGCTGCTATGCCATCTCCACAAGCGCAAGCAGTAGGCAATGTGCCTTTGAATTTTGGGCCACCATGAGTATGCTCCAAGCCACTCATTTAATTGGAGTCCGGTGGATGTTGTGGACTGTGCTGTGGTGAGTAGGGTAGTGACGGAGTTGTCAACGGTGCTGGTGGCGGGAGTACCTCCGTTTCCATTGGGCTTGTCGAAATGCGATACAATGGGGGTGGGAAATTCCTTAAGGCTGTGTAAGAAGTCGGGACCGCAAAGCCAGAGGGTGTTGTGAGACAGATCCTCCGCCGCGATACCTCTGGAGGGTAAATCTGCAGGGTTCTGCAATCCGGGAACGTGATTCCAGTTGGAGGTTGGTATGTTGTCCTGGATTTGGACAACACGATTCCTTTCGAAGGTTTTCCATCGCTGGGGGTCCCCCTTGATCCAAGCCAGCACGATAGTTGAGTCGGTCCAACCGAATACGGGTGGTGCTGGGGGTGGCAGGGCGGTGGTAATGGCTTGTGCTAGCGTTGAGGCCATAACAGCTCCGCATAACTCGAGGCGGGGTAAGGACAGAGGCTTCATCGGGGCTACCCTATTCTTGGAGGCAATCAGACGGACCTGGACGGTGTTGCTACAGATGACCCGGAGATAAACTGCAGCTGCGTAAGCTTTCTCTGAAGCGTCGGAGAAAGCATGTAGTTGCGTTGTTCTTGCTTGGGGCATGTTGATACATCTGGGAATGCGAACCCTTTGGATGTGAAACAACTCCTCCTGATAGGCTCTCCAAGATTTGAGCAGGTCCTTTGGCGGTGAGGAGTCCCAGTCAACTTCAGCCTTCCAGAGCTCCTGCATTAAGAGCTTTGCTTTAATGGTGACGGGGGCGAGGAATCCAAGCGGGTCGAATACGCGGGCAATTTCAGCCAGTATTGTCCGTTTGGTTATTTTAGTGGTAGTGGGTGGGTGAATGTGGAATCGGAACTCATCCGCTACCGGGTTCCAGAATAGTCCGAGCGCCTTACTGGAGCCATCATCATTGATGGTGAGTGGGTTTGTATCGCGCAATGACTCGGGGAGGTGTTGCAGGACGGCTGCTGAGGACGATGTCCATTTTCGTAGGACAAATGTTCCCTTCTCCGCCAGTGCCTGCAATTGTTGCTGCAGATGCTTCGCTTCTTCTTCGGTGTTGGCCCCAGTGAGGCAATCATCAACGTAGAAGTCCCGCCTCAGGATTGCTGCTGCCTGCGGGAATTGCTCTTGGTGGTCCTCAGCCAGCTGATGCAGTGATCTTACGGCCTGAAAGGAAGCACTTGCTGTGCCGAACGTGACCTTCTTCAGCTGGAGCCATTGTAGCGGGTCGGTTGGGTTACTCCTCCACAGGATCCGGAGGTAATTCCTGTCTTCCTGGTGGACCTTGATGTACAGGTACATTTGTTTAATGTCTGCGGAAAGGCTTACAAGCCACCAGCGCCACCGACAGAGAATCGCAAATAGGTCCTCCTGGAGGACCGGGCCCACCATTAATTTTTCGTTGAGGGAAGTTCCCGAGGTTGTGCGAGCGCTGGCGTCGTACACCACACGCAACTTGGTTGTGGAGCTGCTGCTCTTCAGAACGGCGTGGTGTGGGAGGAAATAGGAGTGAGTGTCCGGGACGGCCATGTTTTGCTTCGGGACGGGCTCCATATGTCCATCAGCTATGAGGTCGTTCATGGCTGACACGTACTGACTGCGAAGTTCGGGTTGTCGAGCTAACTTTAGCTCCAGGTTGTAAAACCGCTTGGTGGCCATACGGAGGGAATTTCCAAGGGGCGGAGAGTCCTCCTTCAATGGCAGTCGGACCTGGAAGGCACCATTCTTGTCTCTCGTTGTAGTCTGAATGAAGTGACTTTCACAGGCGCGTTCCTCAGAGGTGAGGCTTTTTCTGGTGGGATTGCAGTCCTCGATGATCCAGAACCGGGCAATGTCCCGTTCCAGCGGACACGACGAGAGGTTACACTGGGTCGTGCTTGGTCTGGTGCTAGATCTTCCGCCGCCAATTAGCCATCCCAGTGTAGAGTACTGTGCCGTCGGGTGATCCTTGCTGCCCTTGAGTAGACCCTGGTGAATGACGTCATGATAAATGTCCGTTGCCAGGAGGATTGACACCGGACCGGGACGATGAAAATTCGGGTCAGCTAGACCTTCTGAGGGAATGTGGGACCATCCCGTGGTGTCCAACAATGAGTGAGGGTATTGTCCCCCTATTGATTTTATGATGAGGGCTTGAATGGAGATAATGTGGGTAGAATCATACCTTGATGCCAACTGGATTTCCGCACTTTCGGTGATTGTGGCCACCCCGACACCTTGGAGTGCCCTAACGCTTTGTGGAGATGCTAACCTTTTGCGTTTCAATCCCAGCCTGGTGACCATGGAGGCGGCGACGAAGGATTCGTCACTGCAGTTGTCCAAGAGGACGCGGCAGTCCAGTTGCTGGCCATCCTGGGTCGTGACCTTCAACATGGCTGTCGGCTTGAGCTTCATGGCTGGCTGTTGTGTTTCGGTGAGGGTTGTAGTTGGTCTGTCGGTTTTCTTCACCTGGAGTGCTGCGTGGAGTAGGCTGTGGTGCCTTTGCTTGCACTCACGACAGGTGGCGGATGATGGACATTTGTTCCAGAAATGTCCTACCCGGAGGCAGTTGGAGCAGGCCTTGTGTTGCCCGACAAAGGATCTTCGGTCGGCGGGTGGGGTTTCGGTTAGTTTTGGGCAGAGGTAGTTGAGGTGGTCCGACTTGCAGAAGTCACACGTGGGCTTCTTGTTACCTTTGACTGTCGTGGTGGCCTGGGTGGCGAACTTGTTGGCGGGGCGTTGTTCTCCACCGGGATGTGGGGTAGACGTGGTTGCCTGTTGTCTGGAGGAAGCCAGGTCCATTATTTCCTTTCGGAGGAAGGTGGTCAAGTTACCCCACGTAGGCATGGCGGTGTCTGGCAGTGACTGATGGAACCTCAACCTGGTCTTGGGGTCCATCTTCTTCACTACTAAGGTAACGATGATGGCATCCCAGTCCAATGGCTTTTGGTTGAGGGCTTCCAATGCACTTAATGAATTTGATGTGGTGGTGAGGAGTGACTGGAGGGAGGATGCAGTGGGTTCTTGAACTTGCGGCTGGTCGAGCAGGCAGGTGATGTGACGGTACACGAGCTCCCGGGTGTGCTCGTACTGGTCCTGTAGCTGCTTCCATGCTGGCCTGTAGTTCGCGTTGTTGAGTGGGAGGGACTTGATGGTCTCGGCTGCAGGACCTTCAAGGGATGCAAGCAGGTACTGGAGCTTCTCCGCCTCCGACAGGTCCGTTCGTGAGTCAACGGACTGGAGGAATCTGTCGCGAAAGTGAAGCCAGTCCTCAAGGGAGCCGGAGAATTTGGGTAGGCTCAGGGTGGGTAGTTTTGGTTTAAGAGAATGAGCGGTAACAGGTGGGGTGTGTGGTGCTGAAGCGGCAGCAGAGGCAGCGGCCTGGGCCATTACTTGAGCCTCGATACGTTTGAGCTCAGCTTGAGCGTCTCTCTCCTCTTTTGACTCTTTCTTCCCTATTTCCGTGTCCCATTCAGCGAGTTTATTCTCGAGATCCAGGATGTCATCTAAGACTGGGTTGATCTCAGCTTCAACTAGATCGATGGCCTTTTGGTCGGCGCAGGGTGCCAGCAAGTCTTGAAACACTTCGTCAATCTTCGACTTCAGGCTCTCAATGTTCTTGAGGAAGGAGTTGTAATTGGCTCTGGTCACTGTGGTGATGTCAAAGTCGTTGATGGCTTTCTTATATCGCGTCAGGGACCCTTTATGACCTCGGAAAACATTCTTGGGGTCGGCCATGTCTTCACTGTACACTTTTATCCACTGGCTCAAATAACAGGAGCAGGTTCACACCACTTAAACTCGAAGGACCAATGAATGCCGGTGTTGTGGCAGGTGGATGTAGATGCCATGCAAGATGAGTTGGTGGAAGAAAAATGCAATGTTGGGGAAACTGAGACAAGTTTATGCTGAACCAAAATAAAATAAGTTTAATAATATTGAGAGAGAAGTGTTCAGTTGGAACGCTGGGAGAAGAGTGTCATTTTGACATTTTACAAAAGTCAGGTTTAGGTTAGTTTTAAAATCAAAGTAGCATTATTCATAATTCTAAGATTTGGTTCCTTAGTATAATTTAGATTAGCAGGGTTCCCCGCTGATAGTGTACGGTTCATGTCAGGTCATTCTGATAAGATAAGGTAATATAAGTCAGGTAGGTAAAGTGCAGGTAATGCCTCAACAGTTGCTGTGAGAGCCCTGCACATAAATAGCAATATTGGAGTAAACAGTACGTAATGTACGTATCACCTCTGATCGCACTTATCATCGTGAGCTCCAAGTTTTGGCGTCACTGGACACACATACCATACATAAGATACATATGTATGTATGTGTACATAAATGGCTCTGCTCGTCTCCCTCTCTCTCTCGCTCAATCTTTTCTTCTTCTCTCGTGCTGTTTTCTAATAATTGTTGGCCCATCTCGGTCCAAGCTGGGAAGAGCCAAGAAAATATTGCGTCCAGGCTGTGTTGAGTGCACACAACTCCTCTTGTCCTTCCAGACACGCACTCATAAGAGTAGAGTGCGCTTGTATTTGAATGGGAACTAATTGCGTTTGGAGTTTGGACCTTTGGAGAGATGCTTCTTGCGAGACGATGAAATGAAGCTCTCGGGGTTTTTGTGGCCTCCACATCCACACTGGAGACTGCTCCTGTTTTTCTCTTGTTTTCCAACATGGAGTTTTAATATAAGGGATGGCATAGTCCATTTGATATCCTTGACATCCTTCTCTTGTCAGTCTGATGGCTATTAAATAATGAATGCTGGATTTTTTTTGAAAACTCTTCAAGTCATCCTCTCCCATTCTTCTGCAGGGTTCTTTTTCAATACTGAGATTCCTATTTCATCTCTTCCAGCTATGCCATTGGAAGGAAAAATTCTTTCAGTTCATTGCCTTTACTCTCTAGCAACCGTCCTAAGATTATGTAAGTAGAGGAAATAGATTACATATGTAAATCCCGTATGAAAGCATTTGTTCTCTCTCCATGGAAATGTGGGGAAGAGACTGTAGAACTCGCTGGTTGTCGGAGAGTAGGGAAAGCTGGTACGAGAAGTAAAAAATAATGATTTTAATCCCTAATTATATTATATGATTATAGGTAAGAATGATGATGATAAGGTGAGTGTAGACTGCTTCACTTCTCACTTCTCGCACTTCTCTCGGCTCCGGTCCACAGCAGCAAAAGCAATAGCACTTTGGAAAAATACGAGTGCTTCCTGAATTATTTCCCTCCTGCCTCAGAATAATAGCTTCCACACATCCATACTCTTCCTAACAACACAACACTTTTTTACACTTTTTTACACTTTTTTACACTTTTTTACACTTTCCAACATACCAAAGTCCACTTGTCGAGAACTCCCTCCTTTTAGTCTTCTTACTAGTTTTCAGTAGGAAAAAGACTCATGGCCTAGGAGTGAGATAAAGAGAAATTAGTTGGTGGGAAGTGGAGAATTGTTGGAAGATTGAATACAGGGTAATGTGCACCGTAAAAAACGGCCATGGTTTTTACCATAATTATTTTGGAATCTATCAGTTGTAATTTTTGGCTTCCCCCTTACAGCTATTTTTCTTCCCATCTTCCTATCAAACTCATCAAGAACTTCCTTTAAATTAGTCTTGCCAATTTATTCCGTCTTCACACTATTTTCTTCCTATGGTCGTGCTGCCTGTAGTTTACGGTAAATGTTATTTCCACACACAACCCACATCCACTCACACCACCAACAAACTTATGCGTACGTATGCTTAAAGACACCTGATTGGCTGGTAGTGGTAGCAACTAGCAACATCATTCATTACGGAGCCTGAGCATATCATAGACAAGATATTTGTGCTTAATTTCTCCAGTTTCTGGATATCCTTTTTATGCATTCTGAGTATTTCTGACATTGAGTCAATCTCCAGGTTCATGTTGTCCGCGTACGTAGAATTAATAATTAATAATTACATACAGAGTACGTATGAGCGTATCCTTCAATTTTAAAATATCCTTCAAATTGGAAATCAGGGTAACGATACCCTTGAACGAGACAACGATAGGTGCCAACTCTACTCAAATAGGAACAGATTCAGCACAATATAACAAAATATTCAAAAATAATTATTTATTTTTTCTCATCATAGCGATGAAAATCAAATTTCCAAAGATATTGACAGTTACAGAAGCAAGCAATCTTCAAGATAAATGTTAAAGGGCATCCGAATCTAGACCTGTCGAAATTTATCATGTCTCGGTATCTTAGAGCTCATGCATTTCTCTGCTAAAATGTTAAAGTTATCATAGAGCAATGCATTTGAATTTGGCGCTTCAAAAAGGAGCGGACGGAGTTTATAATATTCAAGAAATCTCACACAACGCCACACCTACTTACAACTAGTAAAAACCCTGTGCTTTGCAGGGGCAATCACTTGGGGGGGGGGGGTCTGTGTGTGTAAAAATTAAAGGCCAAAGGACTTACGAATCAAGTTCAATAAAGGAGGATTAGTTTGTGTCTGTGAAAATCGTGCGTGCTGGTGCTAAGAGCAGCGCGCGGAGCTTCAAACCAATGGACGGGTAGAGCTCAATAATAATAAAGGATTATGGCTATCATTGCACATGACGCAGTCAGGGAGATTGCTGGGAGTACAAAGTAAATGACGAAGGCACAACAATAGTCTGATTCGTTGGTAACTGTAATTGTCTACACTGTTGATATTAGTGCTAAATCGATTAAAATTTGGTCGAGAATATTATTAATGTAGGAAAATTATTGGCGGAATGGAGGAAAGGATTGAAAGTTGAGCGGAAGATGTGAAAAAGATTTAAAAAAATAGAATAAAGATAAAGAATTAGTAGTTGGTAATTTGAAGTACAAGTGTAAACTCTGATGCTTATGGATATTGAATAAACATTAGAAGGTTGAATAATTTTATAAGAAGTTGGTACTGCTTGGAAATGAATTGAACAACTCGCTTTTCAGTTCAATAAAAAAATAGAAATTCTAGGGTATTTGTATATAAAATATTATTATTGCAGACAAATTATTACAATTTATTATTAAAATTCATTGCTGCCAGCTGCCAGATATCCCATCCGCTTCGGCAGATGGCTTGATTGCTAGTGTAATATATTTTTAGGATTTTTGAATATCGAGGATTAAGAATGGCAAAATAATTCTAGCTCCTCCGGCTTCTGTTGACAAAATACCTGCATAGGAGACTCATATGTTACTCCTTCGTTTTCAAATTTCTAATCTAAACAACAAATTCGTGGTTTTAAAACGGATAATTTTCTCAAAAACCTAATTCGGTGTCATAACATTCTACGATTAACGATTAGTACAAGACGCGATTCTCAAAATTAACAAATAAGAAAATCCGGAAATAAAGTAAAATGTAAGTAATAAGAAATAAGAAAGTAATAAATATAATGTATTTTTTGAAAGGATATTTGGGTGGGAAGAAGGGATAATTATGGGCTCAATATCCTTGCCAAATATGAAGGATATTTGTTCTTTTGTCTACTTGAAAAAGATTTCGTGGGAAATTTTGCGTTCGTGATAGATGAGAAATTTACTTTATTTTCTAACAAAATTTGCTTGGACAATGATATTGTTTTGAATGAGGAAGAAAAGTTGCTACGGGTGGAAGAAGTGACTACTTGGAGTAGTTAACTTCCAGTGTAGTGGGAGCTAATACTGTAATATAAGCCCTTCTGTTGAGTCAAGCTAATTAGCTACTTACACTTATCGCAAATCAAAATCAAAATTCAAATTTGTTAACAATTAAAGCTAAATACGGTGTGACAACTGACAACACATTTTGTTGGAATGTTGAAGTAAACAGACATTTATTTGAGACAAAAGATACTTGATGCGCGTTAATATTCGTGAAATATTAGAATTGGGTAGAAATTGAGGAGGAATAAATACATTGGATGTCGCTCCCTGGGAATAAAAGGAATAAAAAGAATAAAAGAAGGAAAATGTCCCAGCCCAAAGACCTGTTGTTTAGCCGCTGAGTTTAACGGTTGTGAGAGGAGGAAATGTTAGCGTAAATTGTAAACATGGAAGGTCCAGAGTCCAGGGTGTGTATGAAGAGATTGAGCTATTCCAAGTTTTACGTCATCTTCAATAGGGATCAATCAACATGTCTCAGAATAGCTGTAGTACTGAACACTTTGGATTACACCGATTTTATTCACATTAGGTATCTTCAATTTTCCAACTTTCGGTAGAATCTGTCCACCATCCTGAGGCAATAAAAACTATGTGAGAAAATAGTATAATAATAAAATTGAATATCCGAATAAATTTCAGAATCGTATTTTTTCTGAAAAAAAATTGTAAAATTATGAAACACGTTATTTCCTAAAAGGCAAGTTTAAAATTAGTGAGCCTTGAAATAATGTATGAATAATGGGTTTGTGGTACGTAAAAATCCTTTGTTGGCGTTCATCTGTATGTCTGTAGTGTTTTCAATTTTGATTTCTTTTGTTTCCTAAAAAATAATTGAGTATTTGTGGATTATGGAAATATTCCGCGAATCTATAAAATGATGCGGATGAACTACTCCGTCCGTGTCTTGCGATGGCGGATTAGTTAAATTTTTCAAGCGTACCTGTCGTAGTGAAAACTGGCGGGAGCTAACGGAAATAAACTGGGATTATTTTTCGTAGGAAGAAGGGTCCCTGTGTTGAGAGAAACGGTCTTGGGGCATTACACGGACGTGGTGATAAATGATTGATAAATTGAGGGAGAACTGGTTGAATTATGTGCAAGTGGAATTACATGTTTGTAAGGTGAAAATGTATGGAAATTGGGTTTATGGTTAATCCGAATGGTTTTTGAGAAGAGCGACAAGGACAAGGCAAGGAAGGATGTTTGTAATTTCGTAAAATGAGCGACATGACATGTGTGGTGCGGGTTGATATGATTGGTTGAAGGAGAGAAGGGAGACAGAAGTCAGACAACTGGAAGGAAGATATTGACAAGGGAGTTGTGATTGGAGAGCGTGATGGTTAATAGGTAATGGCCACCGGATGTACGGTGTATGTTTGTGTGAATTAATATTAGGATTAGTTGTAGAGAGGAGAGTAAATATATTATCTTTTATAAAAGAATGGGCCAGTGACTGAGTCCGAAGATTTGTCTTTCCACTCCTGAGACTCCACCTACGTAACTATTAACTGGTAACTGGTAACTCTGTTGACTATGTGCGTATGTACGTATGTACGTATGTGTGTGTTTATGGATTGTGGATGAAGACATGTAATGGCTGGATGGAAAGTGAGCTGAAAGGGAAGTTGGAGGAGCCGTAGGGTTAGGCGTTACAAGTTACAATATTACATTGAGCCATGGCGTATCCTGGAATGATTAATAGCCATTCTATTACGGGTATTAAGGGTGATAACATAACCACCTTTCCTCATTATATTCCACACATATTCCTCATAAGTGATTGGCTCCGTGCTTCCCTCTCCCGATTGTTGCGTCATTAAAAGTGTATTGTGATGGAACATTCGGCCTGTTTGTCATTAAGCATTTGGGAATGGTGTAGTAGGGAGTTAGGGAGTGGATGAATTGTGAATGCATTGTGAATGTATTGTGAATGTATTGTGAATGTGTTGTGAATGGATTGTGATTGAAACTAATGGGAAGAACGGACATTGGAGGAATGACATGTATCTCTCCTCTATCCCTTTTACAGGCTCCTAATAATTCCAACTCTCAACTCAAACACAATCATGATTTATAGAGCTATGAAAAATCTTTAGATTCAGTCCAATGGAAAAATCTAAACGGCACGCTTTTCTCTTGTCTGACCAATAATTAATTTCCATTGTTGACCATCACTTTTCCCCTCTCTCAGTGACCCGAGTGTATCTGGATTATTTTGCTAACTTGTGTAATATTTAAATATGCAGTAATGAGCTCTGAGCCCCTTCCCCTTCATTCGATCCCGTCATTTTGGAAAGGAAAGGTCTTAAGCAAGGGCTGAGAAGTCTTATTTATCGCAAAACAAAGACGTCCCTTCATTGTTTTCCTCGGACTTATTTCATCTTGATCTAATAATAACTATTATAATTACAGGGACAGGTATCCCCTGATATTCGTATAGATATAATTACCTAGTTATACTTAACCAGGCTATATGGGTAATATGAGTATGTGTGTTTCATAATTATAAGCTTGAGATGTTGGACCTTGGCTCAAGTGCTTGTAAATGTGTGTAGAGTGTAGAGTTAGACTGGCAGTCAGAGAACCTGTCCACAGTATGTACATCCAGCATGTATGTATGTACTGTATGTAGTTGGGTATTGGTGTGCGGTTGTAATATGTAATACTGTTTATGTAGGAGAGTAGGAGAGTGGGAGAGTAGGAGCTAGGAGCAGATGCGAGGACATGAGCCAGTAAGAATATGGAAGTGGGAGCTTTGGAGATTTTTTCTCACAATATTTGGGCTAATTTCTTAAGTGATCACTTAAGTGAGTGCTCATGAAATTATTATTCTAGGGAATGAAGATATCCGAGTGAAAAATATCCCATGCCATTTTTAAATGAGTACCTGAATTGAATGTATGAATTGTGACAGACAGTTGCGACCTAGAAAAAAATTCTTCCCTTAAAAGCATTTGATTCTGACGGAGGTTCTTCAACGGCATCCCATATAAGCCAATCCATGGTTTCACGTTTCAGTTGCTCTTGCTATGGGGAGATAGATATAATAACAAACACGAGACGTAATCATGCAGAATATAGGGAAGTGGAACAAGTATGTTTCCTTTTCATGACAATAATCTGTTGACATGCCGAAGAGGAACCAAACAGTTAGTTACCAGAGCTCATAAAGAGTGCACAACTCCTTTTTATGCAATCAACCTGGACTGGATCAATAAAACAATTTCAAACTTGCTTTATTAGTTGTGAGTAACCATAATGGGTTGCATTAGTGCATTAGTATAGTTACTTTGAGCGTGAAGCGTAGATACACTAATTGTAAGAATAAGTTGTGACACTGACTTAGTCATTCCAACTGGTTCTGTGCTTCTGTGCTTCTATGCTTCTATCCTTCTATCCTTCTATAACTGTCCTACTCTCTTACACTTTACTACAATTATTATCATCACTACACTCCGACTAGATCCAGTTCTATAAATATCATTGCATATACATCAAGTAATTTAAAAATTCCAATGTTTCAAAGTAATGCTACTTATTTTCACATGAATCTTTTATGAACGTGGAGTTGTAAAAATGCAAGTAGGAAGCTGTATGTACATATGTGCATGGGATTCATTCCTTACAGTCCTTACTTTTTGCTAATTAAGCAGAGCTCACTCAACCAATGGGACAGGTTAATTTAGTTATTTTGGTGCTCATTCATTATTATGCTCGTAGCTAGCTCTGAATGAGCTGGAAAGGGAATTTTTTAATGATTACGTCATTGGGTTTTTAGCATAAATGTTGGTTTAGTAAAAACTAGCATTTCTAAGAATAAAAGTGGAGGTGGGGATGTGGAATGGCGAGTGCAGTATGCGTTAGGAAAAATAAGTGTGAATTAAAAAATGGAAGGAGCGTTGGACATGGGAAAGTGACAGAAGAGAGTTGTAAGGTGTTTTTATTGTGAATTTAGAACTGCGTGCGATTTGTTGTGAAGGGAAAAGGTGAATCTTGTCATTGGATGGGAAATGGCTAGTTCCACAATTTACTTTGAGAGTGATCCCGTTGATAGAGATTATTAGAGAATGCAGCCGTAGACATTAGACATTAGACATGGAAGGGGTGAGTTGGTGAGTTGGTGAGTGAGTGAGGGGGATAGAGATTAGAGATTATAGACGTAGGTCGCCTAGGAGAGTAATTGACAAGTAGGAGTGAGAGGACATAGGGAGAGGAATCATGCCACGTAAACTTTTCTCTTAAATACCTAATAAAATTATCCGCCTCGTAAAAAGTCCAATGTAAATGTCCTATAAATGAGGCTAAAAGGTACTTGTTAAAATTTTCTTTTATTGTGAGAGTGTTGGGCTTGAAATGCTTGTTCAACTGCACTGCGTGTACTGTATGTGCGTACTGCGTACCTATTAGCCATTACCTATAAGTACCTGTGACTGTGACCTGTACTTACACCTCCTAGCTACTTTCCAAGTGACCATGCTTTCGTGTATAATTCACGTAATTTTTCACATGTTCCAGTTTTTGAGACCGACAATTTTTTTACAGTTGGAGTAATTATCCACAGGACGAGATGTAACGTAGTTGGGAAAAGTACCTGAGTAGAATTCTCCCTGTAATGTTTAATGCGGATTTCTATTCTGCCATGGACTGAGCATTATAAGTTTTTCCCGCAATTCCCACATTTAGTCCCAGATTTCTTTGAGTCTTTCTAATATATTTTGATATTGTGTGTTGAAGGCGTATGTACTTACATATGGTGGGGCTCGTCTTCTGTCCATGTTTAAATCACTGGATTGTTAAATACTTGATTTTTATCAGGTTTTTTCAAATGATGTGAGCCTGGGAAGTTGGTGGGAGCACATGTAGTTGGCTGGAGTTTCTTTGCTACGCAATGTGCACCTGCTACACTTCCTGTCGACCCATCAACCGGATTGGCCATTCAGAAATCAAAATGATCTACAAATGAGTTTATTTCCCATGGAATAAGGACTTATTCACTTCCCCTACCTCTTCCTACACCTTTTCTCTCTTCTGACGGCTACCGAACCTATGAAAATACTTATTGCGTGGGATGTCGACCTGCAATTTGGAAATCCTTTCATGCACTTTTTAAAGAACTTTGTGTGTGTAAATATAAATATACCCCATGTCCATGTCCTATACCTTGGCCTTTCAATGCTAATCACTTGGGAATTTTTTTAAATGTCAATATCTACCTGTACTCTGTCCCCTGTGCTCTGTACCTACCTACTTCCACAATCCTTAATAAGTGCAGGGGTAGAGAAATAAAATAAACTTCCGTCACGCTCAGTGTACCTGTTAACATTCAATTTTATTGCGTGTGAAGTAAAGGGATAAAGGAATGCATGCCTTGTCACTGTGGCCACAAAAATTCATTTTCAAGTGTAAAATATACCAGGAAATTTATTTAGAGAGGGAGAGAGGGAGAGAGGGAGAGAGGGAGAGAGGGAGAGAGGGAGAGAGGGAGAGTAAGGAAGATAGTCAAGCATTTGATTCTTGGGTAGGGCTTGTCCTTCTCTCCTCGCTCTTCTCTCTACTTTCCATGTCAATGCATTGTAAAAACACTTGAGACTTGAACCATAACAAAGGCATAATTTAAATCAACTCCCAATCAGTCAGTAATCCTCAATGGGACAACTAATTACAAACTTTACCCTTTCACGCTGCGCCTGTACCTGGGTAAAAAGTAAAAAAAACTGAATTGGAAACCTTGGGATTATTATGAGTATTATCGGAATGACTGAAATAATGATTAGTACTAGTATGAGTATTATAGGGTTGAAATTAGTTGAGTGGAAAGAGGATCCGGTGTATTTATATTCTGTCCAGGACAGGAAGTAGCGGAAATCCTTCGGGATATCGAGAGTCAAGAAGGATGCTTTATATCAAATGTGCTAGGCCGCGGAAAAGGGAATAGTTTAAGACAATTATGATTTAGTCTTGATTCTTCTCTTCCAACATATTACGTATAATTATGTTGACTCATGCATGTGTATACATTGAGAGATGTATTAGACGATACCACTTGAAACGTCCAGATTTTCAGCCGTCCAGTCACTATATCGTTGGCTAAATTTTAAAAAGTACCATTTTCATTTGCGAACCCATTTAAAAAGCATAGGGTAGGAAATGAAAATGGGGACTCCGAATTTCCTAGATATAAAAAAGACAAATGCGGACGACAATAACACAAATCTTGATTGTTTAAGAGTAATTAATTTGAGGGAGGATAATACGGAACAACACTGGTGAAAAAATCTCAGTACTTTGCACTAGGTATGGTGGTGTGGTGGGAGATTGGAATGTAGAAAGAGCGGTGGATGGTAAAATTGTGATAAAATGAGAAAAAAACGTGTGGATATTTGAAAGAAGCGGGATGAAGAGTGTAAGGGGATGTGAGAGAATAGAAATGTGTAGGAGATGAGTGGACTTATTCCTGCCTGTTTTGTTGGGAGCATTAGCTCCAGCAATTACCTCTTATACTCATTTCAGTCATAGTATGGAGTGTGGAGTATGGAGTATGGATATAAATGTTGATTGATGATGGGTAGTTGGGTAATTACCCTTTGATCACCTGAGCCAGCTCCTCTGCCTTGTTTAAATACTTATGTATGTAGATTATGTGGCTGTGTGAATGAGTAAAATAGGAAAGAGGAAGGCCTGCATTGTGAAACCATTCCATGCTATGTTAGTGGTTAGTATGCTTTAGTTATACTTTGATTATTAAAAAATCAAGAAGATGGGAAATTGAGACTTGAGTGATAAGATAAGAAGGAAGGAAGAGTTAGTGCTAAATGAGGACATGTGGGTCCAGTGTGGTCCAAGTGTTCTGCTAATTCTCTTTTAAGATTTAGGTTGAAGACAAGTCTTTAGGATTATTACACTGTGGATGAATAGTGCATTCCGACACAGGAGGTTTCTATAGGTGTATTCTAAGAGTGCGTCACTCAATGGATACTTTAATGTATCTACGTATAGCTTTTTCTACGATAGAGTACCCTGGAGAGTATGGTGATATTTCTGGCACTGTTTTATTATTTATCCAGTACGAATTTCTCACATCTCGAGTCACTCCACATTATGCATTGATAGGGGATGGGAGTACATGAGTAGATGAGTACAGGGCTAATGATGTAATTTCCACTGGAAATACTACTGCGTCCGCTGTAGTCACTTTCTTTGAAACTCCGAGTCCTGTGTAAATTGCTTTTGTAAATACATGGGAAATTGTTGGAAATTTCTGCACAAATGTGTTGCGTATTTGTCAAAAGTTTAGGTGGACAATGACCGGACGGAAATATGTATTTAAAATGGTTGTTGAAGGTGAAAGATGCGTGAGTGAGGAGAGGAGGAAGAAGATGTGATGGCTGGATAGGTGTAGCGGTGTAGGTAGTGTAGGTCGTAGGTACACGTATTGTACGTACATAGTACGTAATTACTAGAACAAAGGCATGAAAGATAAACTTATTCAAACATTTAGCATGTGTCCCTGGGCTGTGTTATACTTATAGATATTAGATATAGATATAGATACTGCAGTAAGTTCCAAAACGCTATTTGCATAGTCCAGTTTCTGATTAACCCTTCTTTGATGATATTGGGATGCAGACGGAAGGAGAAATTAGTGGAGCGTTGAGGGATACAAATATTTATTTGTGTTGTTATTGTTTATGATTGTGGTGGTGTGTGTTGTGTAGTGTGTGCTGTGTGTAGGGATCCACACTGCAGTGGTAGTGGTTATATTGTGCATGTGTGTAGAAATGAAAATTTAAATGATATGCGGAATAGGGGCTGCCTACAGGAAAGATGCTTAGAGAAGAATTAGGGACCCTGTTGTGGATGTTTCTTGTGCGTGTGTGGATGAATTCGTTGAATTTTGAATTTTGGGGATTAGCTTGAGTGAATTCTATATCTATAATTTATTATTATAAATATTAGAATGCCTTGTGCACATAATGTAACTAACTGGCGGTATTGTTGTGTATTTTGGTAGGATGAATGTAAGGAGTGAGGACGAATACGATGTTATAATTACGTCCTGGTAGAGAGAAGATTGAAAAGAGTGAAAAGAGTGAAAAGAGTGAAAAGACACGTGTATTTATTTTGACTTGTAGAGATAAGGTTGGTGGTAGGAGTGGTGGAGCACTTGGATCTTGGATAATACTTAAGTATCTATGTATATGTAAGTTCAAAGTTGGGTTAATAAGTGGAAGGACGCTTCTGTTCAATGTGCTGAGTTGCTGTGTGAATGGAGACGTGGAGAGTGGTTGTCTAGATTTAGAGAAAGCAGATACAGAATAATAAAGACACAAGGTTCCATCTCGATCATGAACACGAAAAAAACAATTTGAGGACTCAAGGCACGTTGGAGCGGAATTACAAGTGTACATACATATACATACATACATGCTACTGGCTTGTCTTAATATAGTATGTGGTTTCACTATTACATTTTGAAGTACTCACTCCTCACATTCTTTGTATGTATTTACACATAATTACTTGTAATGTCTCCTGATCTTCAATACGGAACAATCTTAAGAAATCCTGAGTAGGGAAGAATTTTGTGAATAGGAGAAGCACATTGTCCATCGGTTGGTACACACAATTTTACTTACCTAGTATTCCCAATGCCTCTTTCTCCTTTTCACAGACCTGTAACCATATCATATGCACTTATTCACATATTCACATATTCATACTTGCGATTTCCAATTCCGTCATTGGTTCTTCAAAATAAAGAGGAAAAATAAAGAGGAATAAAGTAGCGCTTGTGAATTCCCATCCTACTATTATTGATAGTTTATGATGGAACATCTGATTGTGAGAAGATTCTGCATATGCATATCCTACATTTGTATTATGACACTGTGATCTCCCGTGTTACGTAATATACGAGCATTTATGATAGGACCATTCCATGAGTATTAGTCCCAGTGGTTATGATGAGCCTCAGGATGAGTCTGACGGGTTCATGTTCTCTGCATCCAGTTGGGGCTGTTGGGAAGAAAGGACTGGATCAAATAGAATATTTATTACGCTACCCTGTACTCTGATTTTAAATTATCAGGGAAAACAACTGGGATATTTGATGACTTACAATTAGGAAATCAAAGTGCTTACAAATTGTAAGTGTTATCGTAACTAACCCAAGAGGCTAAAACAATTATTGCAGTATCCGTCAATACTGTTTCAAAGGGACTGTTAGCTCTGAAAAGCTCAGAAATGAATGTAGCTTTATGAATAATTACCCGCCCTCCTTGAGTAAGTGTGATTATTGTATTTGTATTGATAGGTTTACATGGACTGCTCACAATCAGAAGCATTTCTATAATAAACAAATAGACCTGTGTACATGCATATGTATCTGTTTGTGTTGTAGGTATGGAAGTTGTTGGTATTGTATTGGCCAGGTGCAGAGGTATGTGTATGTCGTATGTGTATTCTTGTGTATGTGTATTCTTGTGTATGTGTATTCTTGTGCATGTGTATTCTTGTGTATGTGCCATGTGCCAACAATAAGAAAGAATAAGTGAAAGATTAAAGGTTACTCTTGCTAATGGTTGACTAAGGAACCAAGAACGAGATGCGAGATAATGGTTTTGTTTGGTCAGTTATGGGTAAGGACTTGAGTCATACTTTGGTCAGATATGTGTAGCAGAAATATTGAGAATCGTAGTATCGTAGGCTACATATAACCTTACCTATTGCCTTAGAAAATCTCAGGTAATGGCTCATTATATGGTCCCAGAAAATTGGTGTGTGCTAAATTACTCCCCTCTCCATCTCCAACTCCATCTCCATCTCCATCCCTGTGGCCTGAGTTACCTGACGTCTCTTTAAAATATTAATATGGCTACGCATCCATTAGGATTTTTTTGAAGGGAAACATTGGAAGAATTCCATCCGCACGCTCCTGGCTTCGTAAATTCCAAATACTAATTGAGACGAAAGTGCAAATGAGTTAGAAACAATTATTTTTAGGATGCTGTGTGCATGCGTAACCTTCGCCTGTCCATATGGATCTGCTTGACAGTTATTATGTATGAGTCATTCTACAGAGTCAGTGCTCCTACGTGGAGCTTTTACATTGTCCCTTCAGGTATTTGGGATGGACGGAGATGTTGAAGTATGTGCATACTTCCTACTACATATCTACGGACCACATTGTTTACAGACATATACATACGTATCTAGGTGACAAGGCATGGACAATGAAACTTGGCACACTTAGAATGTATATGGTCTGCAAGTGAGTTGGTAGTTTGGTAGTTTGGTAGTGAATGAGGAGGAATGACAATTATGGAGGAGTCCGCTCTTCCCAACTCAGTAATGTTTAATGTTGCTAATGTTATGTTGGTAGGAGAATAAAGTTAATCACAATAAATGTCCATGTTGACGTAATCATATAATGATTGTTGTTGTTCCAATCCCCACCTAGGCTACATATTAGTGCATATCCCTATCTCCCTCCTCACTTGTCAAATTTTCTCTTATGGTCAGTAACCACTTGGGCTCTGCGAACCTCATCCTTTCATTTACCACTCTTCGGATTCATGTTAAGCCTTCAATTCCATACTTGACTCATTCTTTTTCATTCTTTTTCATTCTTTTTCATTCTTTTTCACTCTTTTTTATTTTGCTCTCCTTTGTTTCCCTGTACATGCATGTCTATGTAGGCAGGGAAGAGAACTACTAATCATGACCCATGTTGTATTTTATTGGAAGTTTAAGCCGTCCAGAGCATGCAGTAATAGGCCATTGATGCCACTTGTTTCTTAGCCTAAAAATTAATATCGTTTTATTAGTATATTATTTAAAATAAATAAAGAAGAGTTCCAACAATTGTCCATGTGTGCGGATACAGTGCGGCCTTGACCATTATTATGATTCTTCCTCAAAGGATCCCGCTTTCAGTTTTTTCTAACTAATGTAGTGTACCTGTCATTTTTAGCAGAGAGGGTAGCTCAAGTCCCATTCAGATAGCTGTGTTCCTTGGATTTTCGGATGTGTCTTGCCACAGTAACTCTGGATCTCCGTAAAATCCAAAAATCCGCTACACAGAGATGTCAGTTGTGGTGAATTCAAAATGTCAAGTGCCAGGCATGGACCGTTATTCCGTTATGTTTTTATGTAGTGTTATTAAGGTCCGTGTAGCGGTAGTGGGTATATGTAGATAATTAATAGGTTATATAGCTGGGCAAGAAATAAAAACAGCACAGTGATTACAATGTGTTATGTATTCCTTCTGTCAACAACACAATTGGACAACGTAACGATTTCTCTATAAAAAGTCTCCTCAAGCATCGTGTATTTATTTATATAACTACTTATGTACCTATACATAGATAACGCTTGAAGATATACATATACATCTACTTATACATATGTATAGATATGTATGAATTTAATCTGCTATAATTGCCCTATTGCCTGCCTTTATATTGGTTTTTTAAACCAAATTTTTAAAAACGTTTGAAATTAAATACTGGAAAGGACATAGCTAATAGCTATATCCTACTTTTTCTTAAACAGAGTTGAGCGTGTTATTGTTGGCACACAAATTTTGACTACATAACTCTTGTATGGATCTTGAGGAGTCCCAAGTACATATTTTGAAAAATGTCTACAATTGATAGTTTCGGAGTTCAAGGAGAATTTTGAATAGTCTGAGAGAAACCTTTTGCACTAAACTTTGTAATCTGCTTCATTTTATTTTAAAATTTGTTTGAAATCTTGAGAAGTTATTTCCATTCCTAATGATAACATATTATACATACTAGCATACCTAGTATTATTAGATAACCATTTAATGAACACTGGAAGCAGTTGGTGATGTTGTAAGGAAGAATAAATCTAGATACATGTGTTGTTATGTTGGTTTTACTATTGTCTGTATATTGGATAGGATTATTTTGGATAATAGATTTCTATTTTTACACTTGTGTAAGCGTAAAGAAATCCAATATGTTTTAAGGAGTGAAGAAATTATTACGGTGGAAAAATGGTTAATTGTAAAAGAAACATTTAAGCTTGTGTCCAAATTGGAGCAATCTTGTTCTCTCTCTCTCGTATCTTGTCTTGCTTCGTTTATTTCGAGTAGTTGTGAAAGTGAAAGGAAGAAGAGACGTTTTAATTTAGTAAACTGAGCGGGGCTGTGAAGGAAGAGAATGTGGGATGGAAAAGGACAGTAGTATTGTAGCCATATGAAAGAAAGGATATGGAGATATCAGTGGGAAACTTGATAACCAAATGGGATGTTAATGTTGGTTACACAACATTATGAAGCTCCAACTTTCTGCTCAGAGAACAAAGTTTAAGGGCTATTTATCCCCTTAATTAATTAAGGTTACATTAAATGCTGGGCGGGCTTGAATGCAGGGTGCGTATATATCGTATGAATAGGGGTGCGATTAGAAATGTTTAAGAGCTCTGGATTTTGAGACTCGAAAGAAAACCAGCCCTTAATTTTGTTGACTATCACTGCCTAGATTCAGGGCCCGCTACGTGGGGCCAGGGGAAGTCTGGCGTAACTGTAGGTGATGAAAGGAAATTTAAAATTCTGAGTTTTGATAGAACAATAGTAGTGATTTGTCATTGTTTAGGGGGGATGCAGGCAGGGTTGGTTTGGTTTAAACCAAACGGTTTTTTTATAAAAACCAATGGTTTAAACCAAACACCTACAATTTTATTATTTTCAATCCAAAATGCTTATATTTCGTCGTGCACAAAACTTGTGCAGTTACTGTGATATTGTATGGTTAAACTTTAGTGAAGTAAATAATACTATTAGCCTTTAGTCTTGTACATTTAGAAATTCGGAATCGTTTGTAAAATGAAAAATGCCAAACTTGTGTTTATGCTCTCGTTAAAAAGTTATCGTTAAAATTATATCTAAATTATTAAATATTTAATGCTTTGTGATACTTACTGAGTTTGGGAAATAAGTAAATTTGTTCAAATTCACATGTTTTTGCATATTAATGAATGTTTTGGATTGAAAATTTGTTTAAACCAAAAAAACCTGGTTTAAACCAAAAAAAACCCGGTTTAAACCAAAAAAACCTGGTTGTTTGGTTTTTTTGAAAAAAACCAAAAAAACCCCCAACCCTGGATGCAGGTGGTTTTGTATGAAGCCAGTTAAAGCGGAGCGCGCGGAATTTGAAACCAGGAAGATTTCTGGCCACAGGAGGTAAATACAGAATGGAGGAAATCCTTTGTATACATGTTTGTTGAAACCAATGACCTTGGAAAGAATTGGGCTTGCTATTAGGTTGGGCTCTTATTGTTAGATGCATGTCACATTGTGCATCCGTACGTAAAGTCTATTGAAAGTTACACTGTCAAATCCTTGATACTAGTATACGTATATGTATGTATGTATTTGTAGGGACCAAAGTCTATCCATAATTTGGATTTCCTTTGGAGGCGCTCAAGCCAGAGACTTATTGCGCTCGCCCTGATGCAGTTACTTCCAGCTTTTGCCCAACCTTCTTGTAGCCATGAGAAAGGCTACAAGATTACGGTGGGAAGCTTCTTGCGTGACCATATGCCAAGATGCTATGCCATGATGTAGATGAACCAACCTCTGACCGATAGAGAGAGGGCATTCACAAATGATATGCTCCATTGTCTCATCGGCCAGTTTGCACGAGCATGTGGCTCCTACACCTTTCAGTTTATGCATATGCGCGTTGGTGGGTCCAAACCCCGTATATGCATAGGTAAGCAGTCTAGTTGCCCGCCTGCTTACCCCCACTATACTCTCTGTTCCCCACTTGGGTCCTGAGATAAATTTCTTTGATTTAATCGAGGAAAGGTTCCAACACCTGACGTGTTCTGCCCTCTTCCACCCCCTGATTGCTATATTAACCACGGAGGAAGAGATGGGTACTGTAGGTTCCGGGCCTATGCCCACCCTACTAGTTCCCCGTCTTGTAGCTCTCCTTGCCATCTCATCTGCTTTCACGTTGCCTACGAGACCCGAGTGCCCCGGTATCCACCCAAAGGTTACTAGTATACGTATAGGATTGTTCAAGTAATTACTGTCGTACAGATGGTCTATACATATAATTACATGTTCATAGATACATATACATATGCAGTACAGTAGTATGTGAGGAAACCCAGACTGATGGGGCGTATTAAACTCCTCGGGTTTCCTCCGCCATGAAATAATTTCGGAATAACAAGTGTAGAATGTAATAAGGAATTTAAGGAAGAGGTGCAGATGTACTTAATACTCACACTTTTAACACTAGCACTGTAAGGAGTCTCTACAAAAAGTCCCGTACTTGTGTATCCGTACTTACTCTACAGTTTAATTTGAGTAAAAAATTCAGAATGTAAACGCGTCAGCTAGATGTGGGATGTGAGCATTGGAAAAAATGAGAGAGTACTTTCCCATTATCTTCGCCGCTGGTGTCTGTTTGTCTGTATGTAAGACTTACAATACAGTGACTGCAATCATTCAAAACGTTGCAAATATGGGATTTCTCTTTGCTCTTTTTCATCATTTTCCGACATCTTTTTCACTCGTTGTTTCACGTTTCAATCTCTAGTGCTTAGTTGAGTCTCTTTCTCCTTCCTAATGCATTTTTTGGGTGTAAGGCTGGTTTAAGTAGATTTATTTTTTATTAATATTACTAGTATAAAGCCCTGCTTTACAGGGCCATCAAATATCCCATAACTTTATGCAGTACTGCAAGTTCAATTTCAGAGGAACATCTAAGGAAACTGAGCTACCGCAGGGGTCCGATTTCTGTAATTTACCCCGGACCAGGAATAATTCTAGTATGACTGATTTTGGACCTGAAATTCCCTGATTTGTCTAAAAGCAAAATAGAAATCCCTAAAAATCCCTGACTTTTCTCGTTCCCTGTAGGAATGAATTTCCCTTGGGGTTCCAGGTTGCGGAATCCTTCAGAAATCAAACCCCTGGTTGTCCGGTCAGTCCGGTGGAGTCTCTGAATGCCTCCACATAATCATAATGTTATTGGGACTGTGTAATGCGACAAGAAGGAATTTCCCACCACAGTTAGTTTTGTCATTTCTATTAATCAAAACCTCAAGGTCACACCTCCCATCCTTTGCGTATATAGGTATTCATCATCACTTGTTTTAACACGAGGCCTATACTACGTCGTTTTTTCCAGCGCTGCATCAGGTGGGAATGCAAAAGTTAAATTTTCCACCCTCAACGCCAACCAATTAAACCAAAGGGGAAGGAAAAAATAAAATTAAAAACAAATGATAACATGTCGGTACTAATTCCAAAAGTTACCAACTCGCGCTGCAGCTCAATTTCAAAACGTACGACTTGAATACGTAATTTATAATTACGTGAAGACAAGTCGGAGCAAGCTCTTTCCAGCAATGCGTATGCAAGTGGTAAGTTTTTACTTGTAAAATCTAAGCATCGGCAAGTACTATGTCTTTAAATTGAGGGTCACGCAAGTGGGACGTTTCAATATTTATCGACGTCGTACGATTCACTCAATATAAATAGTATAAATACGAAGTTGTGGCGAAAATGTGTGAAGGCTTTTTTAGGTATTGTGTCGCTATGAGTAAATACTCTGGACATGATCTTAATTTGAAGGAGTGGGAATGTGGGAAGTCCTAGTCTTTGTGGTCTTTTCAACTTTACGCCCGTTATACTCACAATCAGATGACGCGCCACGTGGTTTGATCTTACTCAGGCTAGCCAAGGACTTTGGAGGGCCATGCATTCAACTATTTCCTCCCTTTGTCCATTACCAAGTTACAATTTTTCTGTGAGGAATGTAGCTGGCTTTGCGGTGAGTTTCCGACCCGAAGATATTTAGACACAAGTATTTGAGGGGGGAGGGATCTGTGATTGTTGTTAATTAAGGATGACAGCATCAAGTAGAATAATGTAATTTGCTTTTGGTGTGACACGCGCTTAATTTGCTCGGAGTTGCTCAACCACGGCTTCCAGTTCCAGTACATACAGTTACGTATTCCAGGGAATATTAGATATATTGGATATATAGATGTTGGATTGGGGCTGTCCTGTCGCCTCCCTGTCGCCTCCCTGTCGCCTCCCTGTCGCCTTGTATGGGTATGGGCATGCGATGGACTCGGGGTTAAAATTACGTATTCATTTGAATTTGATACTTTTGTGCTTGAACTGGAGACTGACAGTGGAAGTGTTGGGGTGAGTAAAGTAATTTGTGGGAGAATAAGGTGGGGAATGCGTGGAAGGTGATTGGAGGGTGGGTGTGATCCTGTGATCTGTGTTGAAATATCTTGAGGTTTTGGAAATCCTTCCCGTGTGGGGAACTTTCTGGAAGAAGAGAGGTGACAAAATGACATGTTTGTATGTAGTTGGGCTGATGATGACCCATTTGATGATTTCTATTGAGGGCTTGGGTCATTCCGAGCATCTTCGGCTCCTTTGGCTGAGAATTGAGAATGAACTGGTGGTGTGCGGGATAGGATCTAGAAAGGGGACGAGTGGAGAGGTGAGGAGCATGCATTTCTTTCACAAAGAGTTGACAAGAGTTGAGAAAAGTTGAGAAAAGTTGAGAAAAGTTGAGAAAAATGTAGAAAATCTTTTATCTCGTTTCAGCAATGTCTTAAATGTGATAATGTGCTAAAATTTGAGCCGTATTATTTCAGTCCTTATGGTTGTGTCCTTTAAGTAAAGTTGGGGAACTGACAGAGAGACCCATTAGGCATATGCAGTGGGAATTACAAGAATGATTCTAGCTCACAAGATGTTTTCCTATCTCTCTGCATATTGTGGTTAGGATGAATGAGCGTGTTCCTGTCAAATTCCAACAGACCAACACATACACACTCATGCTTCACATAAAAAGGGAAATTCGAGGACGGGAATGTGTGTATTGTGTGTAGTGTGTGTACTGTGTACTGTCAGTACTGTGTGTAGTTAAGTGTGATAATATTCGATGAGATAGATTCAGTTGTGCTTGTCTGAGGAAAGTTGAGTAGTGACAGTTTGACGTTCAAAGAGCCTGCATCATTGATTAAAGAGAGAAGAACCGTTTGTAATTAATATTTGCATAAATGCGTGTACATTAGTTCTTCCGGAGTAACTTGCTCAACAACCCTCAACCAATCTGGCTCTTACACTTTTATTCCAATCTTCCTCGCACGCATCCTACTCATAGTACTCATCCTACTGCGTATCCACAATCCACATCCACATCCACATGGTTACTCAATTCATACAGAATATTTGAATATAGAATTATATTTGCTCTGGGACGTGAACTTAAGTCGAAACTGGATTGGCCACAACTCTTCATACAATAATTACTAATTCATCCAATTCATCATTCATGCTCTTCCTCATCTTTTTCACTTTCCGTGTGGAGAAGAATTAGAGTGAAGAATGTCAGAGAGGGTTTGGACTTTCCTTGTCTTTTCAGATATTTGTAGTTCCAGCATTTTACTCTTTTAGCTCTTCTTACACACTCCACATCTCGCCTTATTAACAATTGAGAGTTTCCAGAAATTTCAAAAGTCAGTGGATGTTGATGACTCGAGACGTATTTTGGTATTTTCCATATTTGGGCCACATGTCCAATTCTACTTTCGCGTCCTATTCTATCAGCATGAGCACAAACATGTTCACTGTATACATGATGGGCTCATTGTGAGGTTCAATCATTTCATTCACTTATTTCGCGGAGTAGAATTGTAGGCACCAGTTAGAGATATTCAGATGACCAGAGTAGTCGAGTAGTGTAATTTAGGGATACAATGTAGATGGAGCAGTGCTCGGAGGCTCGGACTGGGTACAGCAAACGTTCAGCCATACCCGTAGGTCTAGGGTCTAGGTAGCATCATATCCTCTACTCACCTACATATACTTGCACTTACAGCTAGCCTAGTACTCAGCTATATTGTTTCAATACCCGTACTCATATCTATAGTTGAAAGTACCTTTGAAGTTGAAAATCAAACACCTGTACCCAAAATTTAGACGTCCCCGTCGTACACCCCAGACGTGTACCCGTACCCTCGTATCTATTAATCTATTGTTTGTACCCCGATATGTATTATTCCGCTACTTCTTCCAATACACTAATGCACACACATCTGGCTCCAAGCTACCACATTTTTATTTTTATCTCATAAATAATACGTTTTAAAATCAGTTTGATGTGGCGCTCCCCATGAGGCTAATTAAACTAAATCTCATGAATCTTCCTTCTTTGATGAACTCCATTGAAAAAGCGGAATAAAGAGGCGATCTGCCTCTTTACCGTAGATTTCTTGAGTAGATCTTGAGTAGATTCTGAGGGGAATGATTAGAAGCTAGAAGCGTTAAAATGAGACGACCACTTAAGACTTAAGCAGAAAGGAAATGAAGCCCTGGCTGTTTTACTGACACGAGGAATAGTATAGAAAGGAGGTAGGAGACTTCCCCGCATCCACTTGGTTGTCTAAAATGCAGAGTACCCGGGTAGTACCCGTCCCCGTATCCATCTACTGGAGTGTTTCCGTGCTACCCGTACCCCGTCCGAGCACTCATATCCTGTAAAAACAGCATATGTATGGGTAGGGAGTTAGGGAGGGAAAAATCCATGTTGTAGTTCGTAATGATGTGTGTGTTATGGAAATTAGGGAATACATATTTGTACAAGGACATTGTGAATTTCAGGATAAATACATTTCCCGAAGCCTTGCTCCCTTAATCACTCAAATATCCCTATGAAGATGAAGGACGTGGTGACAGGTTGACTGTAATTAGTTATATTTACCACTCCTCACTCACCATTCCTTTCATTTGATAAAAATGCTTGGAAGTGGACGAGACTTGGGAGAACATCCAGTTTTTACACTTGTACTTAGGCATGTACTTTGGCAATGGAATCTTTTGGAAAACGCTAAAAACGCTAGGAACTGCTGCCTTGTAGTAACTAGTAACTGTAGGGTCCTCTGAAGTTGCGATTAGTTGTAGTGTAGTTGAGATTGCCCGAGAGTCTAAAATCCAGTGGCATATAATTTTGTGGTACTGATGCAATAACTGGGATTTCTATAGGAAGGCTTTTGTCTCAAGGGAATCTATAAACTGGACTATTGAAATAAAGTATTTAGAGAAATGAGTTCCTGTAACGGGCTCAGTTTCTCTCTCTGCCCTCTGTGTGAGAGAAGTGACCCCTTTTAAGGCGTGAAATCAAGTTCGGATCATTGATGTTTCTGTCTCTTTCTTTTGATATGTTGAGTGAGTGTTACTCCCTGCCAAGTAAAATTGCACTTGCTCAAGAATATTCCGTTTCTCGTAACCCCCAAACAAAGTGGGATCTTCTTATGGGACATGGCATGGAGTGGTTCTGCATTCTGCATGCAACGTGAGGCGAAAGGAGAATTCTCATGGAAAAGACTACATTTGGCTACATTTGACTGCATTTGCTGGCTTTACACACGTACCTTAATACGTATGTACATATGCATGCCTGACTGTGCTAATCCCAAAGAGACTTGGGATTCTCTCATGTAGGTTAGGTATGAAGTAGTTGGGAAGGCTTAACTTTATATGGTAAGTGTAAGATACCCAGATCTTTTGTTTCCAATCCGCTTTGTCATCCATCTTTTACATTATGGGACCCATAAGCCCCTCTTCTGCTCGAACATTGAGAAGATTCTCTGTTCGGAAATCTCCAATCCTCTAGAATTCATTCGAGTTGGAAATAACTCGCTGTCTGTGAGTCAAGAAGGGGACAGGCTTTGCTATTTCCCTCATATCATCTATACTCTATATACTCCATACTCTGTACTACAAGTGTATAGAAAACACGGGTCACGTCCGTCCGTCTGTTCGTCCGTCCGTCACGCATTTTTTACGTCATTATTTGTAAGATAGGGACTTTTACGGTACTATTGCAATCTATTGGGATTCTATTGCATAGTGCAGTCTATTGCGTTATGGGTTATGGTTGATACGTTGGAAAGCAGGCCTTTACGTTCAATTAATCACTGAAATGACTTGTACAAATAATCCCTAAGATGACTTTTAGTGAGACTGAGGGGTAGGAGGAGCTTAAAGCGTTAGAGGTATAATACAGGTATAATATACAGGCATAATGCAGGTATAACACAGGTTGACTATAAGGCAGAGTATTGACTAACTAGGTGGTGGCCTTTCAATGTTTTAATGAAAAAGTGGAAATGATTATATGTATGTACTTGTAAATAATAAAGGGCGGGAACTATCTGTAGTTATTGAATGTGTCCATTGTGTGGAGATGATTGAAAATGTGTGTTATAATAAATGATATTATATATTAGGATTTAGGAATAAGGTAGAAATAAGGGGAAATGATGCCTTAAGGTTATGGGAGACCTGAGCATGAGGGATAAGGGACTTTATGTGTTTGGGATAGGGGAGGGTGCGGGGGTGGTGGGGGTTGTTGGGGGGGGGGAGTGGCTCGTCCGTTAACAAGAGATCTGTGAAACTGTGAATGTGAGATTGGAAATGGCTCAATGTGGCTCCTCATTGAAATGACGCGAGTGAACGGGAAGTAAGTTCGTAACTTGGAAGCTCTGTTCTTCGTTGTCTTGGTATCTGTAGTTTTGAAAATTTAGACGGAGCCAACCTACATAGGTTTTCCTATGAAGAGTATGAAGATATTCAACACAGTCAACACATTCAAGAGTTTCAAGAGTTTCAAGAGAGACAAAGAATAAAGATTTACTGAGTTTGCCCCTTGAAATTCTTCCTTCTTGCTCCTCCTCACTCCTTTGACTTTCGAAAATCTTCTGGTCAGATAAGTTTTCCGAAATAATAAAGAAGAAGTGATTGAGTTTATAGAGCATGCTCTAGCCATGCGTTAACCGCATTTAAAATCTCGATTTTTGATGGAGGATGTAGCCATAAGAAATTTGCCCATGGGGTTTCGGATGACTGAATGTGTAATCCTCCGTAGAATGTTTTAGTGTTATGTAGTTGGTGGGGATTTGCTAGCTCAATGGAATGATTATGAACCTCGTATGTCTTATTTTTCATGATATGTAGATACATATGCACGTGTGTAGCTTTAGCTTCTGGGTATGGACTTGTTAGCATTCGTAGAAATAAGAAGTTGGAAATCAGTTAATTCTTAGTCATTAATCTGTAATCTGATGATAATTATTGTGCTGAAAGAACTCTGCAGAAAGCATTAAAGTTTTAAGCCATATACAATCCTAATACAAGAAGATGCATACACAATTCTAAATAATGTGTTCTTTGACTTCCATTTTTAATTTTTACAAGACAATGATTTATTGAATGGAAATGAAAGGGAGGTGAAGAAGTAGGTAAGAGAGTATAAGTATGGCTTAGGAGTTTCGTCTCAACTTGTTTATGTCCTACCTTCTTTTCCCTTTGCTCGTACTTATTTATTCTTAAGTATAAGAAAGGAACTATCAATTTTTCATCTCTGTCTCTGTCTCTTTCTCTCTCTCTCTCTCTCTCTGTAACTCGTCGTCTCTTCGTCGTTGTCTGTGTTTCTTGACAAAAGTAACGTAACTTGTGGAAGGAGTGAATGAATGAGTAAGTGAAGGAACGAAAACCAAAGAGCCCTATAGTGAATGCAGGATGCAAGAAGACATGCTGCCTGTTTGACAATTAGGTAGCAAAGACCATGACTGAAATAAAATAAAATTGGAGCACTGTTCGAGATTTCAAGTGAAGGAGAAAAAAGAGCAAGCACGATTTTCGGCTCCTGTTCTATTGAATGTATCCAAAAAAATACAAAGTACATGAATATTCATCCTTTTCCATTCTTTCATTGTTCCGAATCAAAAGACCAGCACACATAAATTGTCGTGCAGTAATTTTGGTTTTTCCCAACTTTTTTAATCTCTATTGCGTGTTCTTAGAAATCCCCTACGTAGGTATACGTATAATCCTATGAAGGGGTTCCTCTTCTCTTAAAGCTCCTCACTTTAATTAAGTATTTGGAACACGGAACGTCCTGTCTTAGGAATATCCATGTCATTAATAATTATGTTTGGCTATGAACAATTTATTGTTAGTGTGTTAGTGTTTAGAGATAAACACAGCATGTCAATTATTCATGTTTTCGGAGATTGTTGAGTGATCGAGACAGAGAGAGAGAGAGAGAGAGAGAGAGAGAGAGAGAGAGAGAGAGAGAGAGAGAGAGAGAGAGAGAGAGAGAGAAAACCCAAGGATCAGATTATATCAGCCATGATTTTTTGTTTTTTTGTTTTTTGGTTATTAATTGGGCATAGAATTTTCTCATAGGGCTTTCAAATGTTTAATATTTATTTACTACTACTTTTATAGTTTATAGGTACGGTGTACAGTATGTACTATGTACTAGTAAATGAATGGGACCTATTTTGGAGACTTGTTGGTTAGAAAATTGAGGAAATGCGGTTCAATGGCCTATCCCTTGCATTTGAAGTCTGCAATAATGTTTTCCCGCGATGTTACAGGTTAAAATACAGGAAGCTGTTCATTGAGTCCCTCATCCGTTGTTCTTATGTAAATCACTTGGGAGCTCAAAACTCCCAAGTGATGCAAGTGTTTAGGTGGATTTTGTGCTTGGAATTGGGCGGATGGTAGAATTCTTCCTCCAATGATGAACCAACATTTCCTGGCTTTACTCGTTTACTCGCTACAATTGTAAATTCGTAAAGGAAGGAATCTAACTTGTTCGTCATGTCATGTCCTTCCTCAATCAGTTCCTCATAGATAGATCCTTTGATTGTCATATATTACCATAGAGTTTCTTACCCAAAAATTCTTTTCATCCCAGTTTTTCTCAGTAGTTTGTGTGGCTTCTCAATGCATATTACATGTGTAGGTACTGCTGGACGTGGATGTACATGACGTGGTTTTTATTTTAAATTGCATTGAAAAAAGTCGTAGATAAGGCTGGGGAAAGTATTTGGAGTGTAATGGTTCCGGCTATTCCTTATAAGAAATGCATTGCTACGGGAGGAATTATTATTGTTGTTACTGGAAGGTAATGATTCTAACTGCTGGTGGTTGGTGATGGTTGCGGATGGTTGCTGGGGAAATAAGTAAATGTATAAAATATATAAGAAGGTTGAAGAATTTGTGAAGATACCAGAGGTTGTGTTTGTAGGTAGGAATAGTAGGAAGTCTCTCCTTCGTGGAGACAGACCTACTTGACACTTCTTCCACATTCTTTTTCTCCTTCGTTCTGGCTCCTGGTGTCTCTCAAAGTAATGGAAGGATTTTGTTTAATTTTGGAAAGTGTGTCGAGGAAAATGCTGGGATGTTCTGGTGTATGTGGATTTATTTGATATGTATGTATAATCTATATACTATGTCCTCCACAGTCCTCAGTCCACAGTTACAGATAGATGCATAATATCTATGCATGCGTCTATAATTATGTGTATGTTTGTTGTAAGGTGAGCCTGATTTCTTTCAAGTACTTACCATCGCTGATTGTGTGTGGGTCTGTGCGCGGCATTAGCATTAGGCTTCCTCAAATATAAGTACTCTAGGCCAAGTAGTTTTTTCTCAGTTCTTGTTAATCAAGGCAAGTTAAATGGGGGATTAAAGGTGAGAGTGTTGCTGGTTGTTGTTCTTGCTGCTTTTTACACTTACAGTTATTATTGGTCCACGTATTAAAAAAGAGAATAAGAGACTGGACTTACATGCCAAAGTATTGAATGGGAGATGCGGACTAATAAAATGTAGGTATAAGTAAATGTACGTATGGCGTAGTAAGTCCTGAGGAGAAGAGGAGGTTTAGGACAGTTTCCCTAATAGAAAATAGGGAATAATAGGAAATAGGGAATAATAGGAAATAGGGAATAGGAAATAGGGAATAGGAAATAGGGAATAGGAAATAGGGAATAGGAAATAGGGAATAGGAAATAGGGAATAGGAAATAGGGAATAGGAAATAGGGAATAAAAAATAGGAATGTAACGTGCCACCACCTGTAGGGGACATGTATGCAACTCCCCATCTTCTTGCCATCGGATTCCAATTCCTATCTTATTAGCGCAACCTAACTCGGTTTTTAAAAAAACACAATCTAATTGTAAGTAAGTGTCACTTGATGAATGTGAGAGGAAGAGTTGACATTGACATTTATTCATGTGAAATGACTTGATCCTGAAGCAGAGAGGAGTGAGAAGTGAGTTAGTTCTCAGTCACAGTTTATAAGAAGTCTCAGGTTATAAAAATTCAAGAGGAGTTCCTCCACGGAATGTTTACAAGAACTGAAGAACTGCATAGTTTGTTAACATGAAGTAGATGGAACTTGGTTACCTCCTGTAAGTTACTTCTCTGAAAACCAGCATTGATTTACGCATCCACTTGTTTTGCAAGGATTAATGTCTGGGTCTCGCTTAATGTCATTGAGATGGACAGTGTATTTTGTTACCTCATATAAATTCCTAGTGTAAATTTCTCATTGATCCTGGTGTTTTTCTTTGTGGGGTGGAGAAAGAGTGTTGGAAGAGTTGACATACATATGTATAATTATGTAAGTAAGTACATATATATGCATGTACATGCACTATTATTATTTTGTAGATGCAGGGTTCTCGCGAAAGTTTCCCAAACTCCGTGAGATATTTGCTTTTTCCCTCCCCTAGTTCTATTTCCTGGCTTAACTCTAACTTTACAACAAGTCTGGTATTTTCAAATGGTTTTGCATCGGCAAGGTCATCAGTAATAGACTGGAAAAATCAGTTCATCCGCCACCAGTGCTTTATTTTAAAAATACATGTATTTTGGACACCTCATTAAGTATACGTACATAGCTGGCGAAAAGCAGAAACTATTGTGGAAAATCTAGGACTACGTCTAATTTTCAATGATTTGAATTAACCTATAGAACGAGGAGTTACATGTGTGGTGGACCGTGGACCTATCATGTCACAATGTCACTATGTAATTATTAGGGATGGTCATATTTTACATATACATGATGATATACATCATTTTAAAAGTATCCTTAATATCGGTCTCTCTTGTATTCTCACTTGTAAAAAACCAATACCGATGTGGATGAAGGATAAAAGGGTATTCGAAAACATTTGAACTTACATGTAAATACTGTGATTTAAGCAAGAATTTACCAGTTGTGGGTCAATTTAGGATTAATAATAATCTAGTTGGAGTAATTTCATTTAAAATGTACTTCAAACGTAGTTGCTTCCCAAATGACACCAGATCGTGTCTCTCAACTCGTTAACTTCGGAGACAAATATTCACAATTACAAGGTAATCAGAATTGGTTCCCATTTACTTGGAATTTTACAAGAATTCTAATACTATCAGGCAGCTTTCACATGGCTTGAAAATTATCGAGAACCGGAGACATGTTTAAAAATTACAAAATTTTTGGAAACAGCTGACTCATTTTCTAACATTTCTCAAGCATTTTTCCATAGTTTTGAAACATGTCGAAAGCTTGTAACGAATTCTTGGAAATTGAATTAATATCTGATAACGGAATAAACCCGTATTAACTGAAAATCCAGTATTTTCCCACATAAGCGATAAGCGTAAAAGAGTAGCAGGCGAATCTCAGCAAATATTCCACACTAACTGCGAAATGGAATGAAAATCACAAATTATACTTCCCGGGTTTCTGTGACGAGTTTGTCCTGCTAATGGGTTTTCAGTTTTAAACTTGTGAAAACAGTAGCAAACTGTGGAATTAAGATCGGGCATGTGGGATTAAATGAACACAGATATTTGTCTAAACTCATTTGTATTTTTTTCTCCCACAACTTACTGTTGTAAAGCGTTTAGAGAATGTTTAGCATGAGGTTGTGAAATATATTGTTGTATATATGACATATACATATATATGATATATAAATATATATATTGACATACGACTCCCCAAATTACTATCAGTAAATGGTCCAGACCATTGATAAAAGCCGGGGAAATAAGCGATCCCTGTAAACTAAAAGCTAGTGGCTTATCAATGTGGATGGTTTTTTTTTAGCAGACCAGGCAATATATGCTGGGATCCTTTATCCTGTAATCTCTCATGAGAAGCTGTTGTCTGTGGATGCTAAATAGGAGTACTACAGTTGAAAAGGCAAAACGATAAAGAACTCATACAATAAAACCTGTAAAATTTTAAATCCTGCAATTATTAACCTGAATAAATTGACCTGTTGAAACCCTAAAAAAAAAAAAAAAAAAAGGTTGTGAAATATAACACAAGGTTTAAAAGATCATAAGTAGCTAGAATTATTTGTCTATTTTGGTCTTTGAACCTTCCACAAACGATAGTGAAATGGAAGGATACATGGTTTAAAAATAGGGATAGATAACGTACGATATGGGTGGTGAGAAATTGACGGTAAGGCGGAGAATATCGTGTGGTTATATATTATATTGGTTATGTGGGCATCCGTAGTAATTATATATCCGTAGTAATTCTGTGTGTGGCAGGTGCATGAGTGACACTAGTCTCTAAATGGTCTGTGTATGGTCTGTGTATGGTCTCTGTATGGTCTCTATATGGTCTCTGTATGGCTGGTAGGGTTTAGACGTTTCGAGCTGTTATTGTCGGTGCCGACTGCGGACAGAGTGAAGAATGGAGTTTAGTAAAATATGAGGAGGAGCTCTTACAAGTATTCAAGGGAGAAGTTTATCGAGTGTTCACTTGCAGTAGATTACATTGAAAACCTTTGGTTTGTTTACTTTAATGACCTAAAGGAGCGTGACTCAAAAGAATTGTTCACCAGAGAACGGATAAATTGGAATGTAAGGGCAGGTTCATGCCTTCGTCTTTTACCTTTTATTTTTCCTACCTTAATTTAATGTCCTCAGCCATCTGACTGAAGGGAAGACTTCTCACAACCATAATTTCATCCACCTTTCTCAAATCATTTTCCCAATCTTTCATCAATCTTCAAAATTATTTCAATGTATGTACATATATAATTGAGATGAGGGGGAAATTAACAAACACCGTATTATAAACTCTGGCACAATCGAGTAAGGTTGACATTTGACATCCTTCGGTAGGGAATTAATGCTGAGCTCAGGACTTTTATCCCAACATGTAATGGTAGTAATAATTTATTTTCTAAGGTGCCGTACATGGATTATTTTTTCTAGCATTTCTTACGCGCCCAGCTTTTGTCAATTATTATTCCTTCGTATATTCGTTCTACATAAGCAACTCTTTTCCTGTAACTACACTTATTCAAGATGTTATTTTTATAAAGATGTCTTGGTCCACAGATTAGCAGTATCTAGGATTTACATTTTTGTCAAAAATCCCAGTTTTATAAAATTACTTCTACTATAATTATGTAACTCTGTATAAGTGTAGCTTTTGTCCGGCCTACAATACAAGGGATTAAGGGATTTCCGTTAATTTCCCAACTGAACCTGTTTCAATTATCCAGAGCTCAAAGCGGATTCCAAACCAAGGGGAGTGAAATATTAAACAGCGTAAATAATAACAAGGTCCCTTTTCTTTCTGCCTCTTCAGTTTACATGTGAAGAGAAAACTTTGAGTTCTTGTATGTACTTGTTTGCTGCTCTCAAGGCTCTATGATGGATTTAGATCATAGATGAAAGGATTTGAAATTTATCTATTTCTTACATTATTTTGGAAAGAGTTTTAATAATAGAGTATTTTTAATTGGCGTTGAGAATGGCTAGAAATGCTAGAATGTCTCCATGAAACTTTGAGCGAGTAAGGATGGGGAGGTGTTTACAAAAATGGTTAATTGTCCAGGCCTCTATTTAAAGATAATATTATTTGGTGTTCGTTTGCAAATTATGTTTTCTTAATTATTAATTAATTACATAGATCGTAATTTAATTGGAAAATGTGTTACATCTGATCTCATTGTCATAGTCCTATTTATGTACATCAATGAAACTGGAAGTAATCTTACTGGCAGTATTCTGAGTGGTTTGAAGAGTGTGGTTCTTCCTTACTCCTTCCTTACAATTAGATTGACATTTCAATTGCTGACTTTGAAAAATATTTTGTTTTGAATGGTAGTAGCTGCTGTAGGTCTGTCCATGTCCGTCACACGTCCCATAAGCATCACCTCTTCAACTTTGTTGTGGGAAGGGAAGGATTAGGTCAGTTGACAAGAGCTTGGGCTACCTCATTATTTACGATACATTCCAGGAATTAGCACAAATATCAGAAATATGAATTGATCTATGTATACGTGATTATATGTGAGTGTCAGTTGTGTGAGTATATGATGCGAGAAGAGCATCAATTCGCAATACATAATAATTTCAGTGTACTAGAACTATTGGAATATGCATTACTATTATTTAGCAGCCAGAACTAACTACTTTTGAACGCCTCCAGAAGGAAGATTTGTTTGCATAAATATTCCATGTGGGCTGTATTATTATAGTCATATTAGCTTGTAATTATGTATTGAGTCATTGAGTCGCTATCTCTAGATTACTTGAGTACATATTGGAGTGCGAAGTGTTGAAAGGCTTGAAAGGATTGGGTCGTATTTACAATTAGGTATGTCAAAAGGGACGTTACGTGTAAATCAGAAGGAGGGATTTCTTTGGGAAATGCAAGACCCAGATCAGACTGACTCAGAACTGAGAAGGGTGCCCTTACTCACGAGAAATTCTTTACTTTGAAATTACTTGCTCTTGGATCTAGCTCAGCGAGTAGTGGTCCATAAATATTTCCCAATTAATTCATCAAGTGCAGTTACAGACGCTCTTATGCAAATAAGCTTCCATGAATAAGAAAGATGTTGAGACGAAGGGAGTAATAAGTTGAGACTGAACTGATTTGAATGCTTATGCTCCTGATGTAGAGATTAGAGATGTGGAGACAACTGGATGGATGATGGACCATGAGCTCTCGGCTCTCATACTATCTGCACATGCTGCAAGAACTGTCCCACTGTCACTGTCCCTCTGATTCTAATAGCGACAGGGCAGTTAAGTGGAGAAGAGGATACTCTTGTATGTGATGTGTGATGACTGATATTGTAAGTGTGAGTGTGGACCAGTAGTGTAGTATATGCAATGCACTATTCACTTTGCACTATGCACTTTGCACTTTGCACTATGCACTTTCAATCCGCACACTTGCTCTTCACGGCACAAGCTGTCTTTATGAGCTAGGTCTATTCAGTCCTTAGTCATTGTCATTGATTCTGTTAATGAGATATGCACTATGCACACATGGGCGGTTATTTGCATTATTTATTGCATTTGACCGTAAGTCTCCCTACCCCTACTCAAGTCTTAAAATAACTCTGATTTCTAAGAATAAGAAGCTTTGGGGACTCCATATCAGGGAATAAATGCACATAAGGGAATTCCACCCTTTCAATATCACATGATAACTATTGAAAATAATAAATTGTTCTATAGTTAATTAACAGTAAATGTAGGTAATTAATTAAGGTAAACCATTAGTTAGTATGAAGTGGAAGTGAAACATTTTGAAAATGTTATAAGTAGAGTAAACTATTAAAGGGTGCTCCTTTAATTTGTGGAAATAGGAAATGTAATTATTCCGTACACTTTTTGATCCACTTATTTTCTAATAATAATATTTGTGGATGTGTGTGCAATGCATTAGGACGGGTGGAATGTTGAAAGTTTCTATTCTTGGATTTGAGAGTTGAGCGAATGGTTTATTTACATTTACAATCTATGTATTTAAGTTGGTTGGAACTGTTGGAAGGTTGCACTCCATAAATTAAGATCGCACAATGTAATGTTACACCAGTGTAGGTTCATTGACAATAGTTATTTTTTTAGAAAGTCATATACTATTTTGATACGTACGTATTACGTATGCATGTTGCTGTGTGTGTATGTATATTATTTATACATATATAAATCTATGCTTGTAATCGTTTGCAGTATCTACATAAGTATAGTTACTACAAGAATCAGTTTGTCTGGTTGGAGCTCATACTCAAGTATCTGTAGATACAAGTACGATCTAAAGAAGTGCAGTAGTGCAGCGTAGAATTCGTCCATGTTAATCTTTTGAAATTGAATGCGTGAGCCGTGAACATACGAGAGTGCATTATCTGTAATTGTTTCCACTCGCACTCGTATTCAGAATCCAGACATTTTGCAAATGGAAATAGTTTGAGGAAAAGAATGTTTTAAAATTTCGTATGATTTGGAAGGACATTGGACAGTTACTAGAGGAGGTATATTTATAATCATTTGTGTGTGTACTCTGTGTTGTGTACATGTGTAGATATCTATATCTATTATATATTATATATATAATTATATATAGAGAGAGATTATCTACCATCTACCTTCACATGATCATTTTGCAGAGGAGTCTTGGTGTGTGTAATGTGTGGATGTAGCTTTTGTAGGAGTAATGAGGAGAAATGGAGAAATCCAGTCCCACTTGTGTGATTACATTTCTCCCACCTCCTCCAATGCATTTGTGTCTCTTCTATGGAAATGGACAAAGTGCTCCTGTAATATTCCATTCCTTCACTCATTGTCAGCGCCAATAATTTCTCATTTTACGAGAGAATTTTCTGTTCCCCCTCTCCATTCTCTCAAGCTGTATCTGTCTGTCCATGTCTTCATGACGCCTGTAATTTGACTGCGTAAAGGAAGCGATCTGGAGTATTGGAAGTGAATAATTTATTATGAAGAGTAACTAGTACGTGTTACGTGTACGTAGTACGTACTAATTCTAAGAATTTCGATTGAACCGCTAGATAATAATTTAGTGGGTTTAGAAAGTGGAAAAGGAATGCACGTGGAAGGAAGTCTCCGTGTAATCACTGTAATGGTTGAGAGAATTTAATTTTACATTGGTATTTCTTCATCTTATTTAATTCATGATGCAAAGCGTGTAAATAGTAACTATGGATTTCAAGAACATGGGAATTATTACTGGAAATAGGCTGGAAAACGCTCTGTAGATTAGATAATTCCGTAGTGAAAAACATGTTGATGGGCTTCTTTGAACCTTTCCAGTTGGAACCCCTAATTTAGATATGTGTCGGATTGAGGGTTTAAAAGTTTATGCTTCGTCTTGAGTAGTGCAGTGTAGACTCATAATCAGAGTTCATTGCTTGAGTGGGAGGGTTTCCTTGAGACATCTAAACTGTGTGTACTTTAAATTGGCTCGGCCGAATGTAATTGCCAAAGAATATCGATTGTGTTGATTGTTGATAAATTATAAGGAGAGCTTAAAGTGACTCCTTACGAACATGCAGTTGAGAGCATAACATAACATTTGGGGAAACAATAGCATGTTTTTGTATTAAATGCGTATGTTGTATGGGAATGAGATAGGTGGAAGGTGAGTGAGGAGGATTTGAGGGAGAATGTGCTAATTGGAGGACATATGAAAAAGCTCGTTTGTGTCACTGGAGTGGACTGACTTCTTCAAGTTTTTGTGTGGCTGTGAGGAGAAAACGTAACACAACACAAGTGGATAAAAACTCGAGGTTTGAGAATCAATTAGGCATTAGGCCATGTTACTCGTTGAGCCTTCCAAAAATTCCAAAGATGAGTAAATAAACTAGGTGTAATAATACGTTGGGTCTCTTGGGAGTTTCTGTGCCTTGGGAAGATGGGACCTCAAGATGGGACCTCAACATGGGACCTCAACATGGGACCTCAACATGGGACCTCAACATGGAACTATTAAGCATCTCTCGCACTTCCCGTTTCTATCTCTCTGTCCTTCTCACAGATTTTCTCGAATTCTGAGTTTGTGCGTACATATGTGTTGGAGTTTATTTAGTAGTTGACTACGGAGCCTTGCAAAGGGACCGTTAGGGCTTTATTTATTGTCATGATGGAAAGAATTTACGAGAGAAATTATGGGACTTTCTAGCCTAGCGCTCATTTTCAAAAGTATAACGAGAATTTGCCCAGGCTTGAGTTTCATGTACACCTCAACTAAATAGACACTTAAGCACTATCATGATTTTCCCCTGAGATGACGAAGAAACTTCCGAAGGATTTTCCAGTTATGACATTATGATTACGAGCTTCCAAGACGAACATTACTGTCCTGCTTCCTACGCTCTTGTTTCTTAGATGTCATTCAGTCATTGCTATTTCCCTGCTTATTGCAGAAAGTAGACAAGGTGTTGTGGAGATAGAAGTTGGAGGATTATTTCCTCATTTGCTTCTATCTACTGTAGGACTCATCAACTTTTAGTGGTACAGTGTGTGTCTGTGTCTACTGCCTACTCACTACTGTCTACTGTCTACATACGTCTACTACACTTCATATACTCTCTGAATTCTCTATGATTTGACGAGCTTGGAATGTAGAGACATAGCGGAGGGATAATACTCTCATCATTCAGCCACTTTCTTCTCTGTTCAGTGCTCAGTTTCATTGAAGTTTCATTGAAGTTTCATCCCCAATCCCCAATGAAACTGTGCGCATGGAGAGAGAACGTCCTAGGAAACAGATTAAAATGGTTACCTTCACAACCATCATTCAGAGAGTATACAAAGCTTTTCTTATGGGCACAGGTTAACTCCTGTCTTCATCTCACAATCAGTACAAGTACCAGTAACCAGTGGAACTTCACAGTATACAATTTCCATGCAAATTACAGTACATTTTCATTGGGCTCTCTTTCACGTGTATCAACACATTTCTATTCCTTACATTTTTATCTCCCACTAATGAGTTTTTAGACGTCAAGAGAGCAGACTTGAGTATGGGAGTGAATTAGTGGTGGAGGGAACGAAAACTTGTGTCTTCAAAGCAAACACATCAGAGCTGATTACATGTCCACTCTATTTATTCCAATTAACTCCATTCACCTCAGCATATGTGTCATCTGTATGCATCATTGTGTGTGAAAGATGGACCAGCATATATTTGGTTATATAGAAGTGCTGTTTTAAATCCAACATTTTTTGTTATGACGCACTGAAAGGAGGTGAGGAATGAGAACCCACACCACACGTAAATCAGTTTTCAATCCAGCACCCACCTATCGTCATAATGTCAAATGATGAGAGGCCAGTTTTAGTTTTATATGAGCGTCCGTTTGTCCAAACCCATCCACTACCTTGGCTCTGTTTTTCACTACCCAGTACTACCCACCCTCACCCCAAAAACCGTTTTACCTGACAACATTATCTTTAAACAAATGTGACTACACAAGGGGCACTTGTAAATACACTTGTAAAGTCACCGGAACCCTGAGAATGATCCAGGCTACCAGAGGCCGTAGAATTTATCATCCATCATCCGGCTCTCTTAGCGAGACGTAAGGACACGATGAAGAAGTGGCAAAAATGAAAACTGAAAAATTCTGAAAAATGGCTGAAAAACAACTATGGCCTCTTCACACATCCCAATCATCGGTCCACCTCTACCTTCCGAGCAAAAGTCGAGCAAAACTGAGGCGAAGCTACCCATTTCGGGGTTAATTTTAGTGAAGCCTTGTAGGAGTAAAGTTGTTGTCACTTGCCGGAGTAAGGGAATAAAGAAAAGGCAAGGTCTCTTATTTTATCCGAAGGGATGTCTCAAAAAAGACCGGGTTTTTACCATTACAACCGCGCAAAATGTATCATTGTTGTTCGGTGCGGGCGTACGCTAATAACAAACATTTTATGGAAGATTTTCGAAGCCACCACATAATAAAATAAAAAAAATAAAAAATAAAAATAAAATAATTAAAACTGAATTCAGTTTTCAGTATGTATTTATGTACATGTAATGTAGAAAGAACAAGGTTGCCTCAGGGTGGAAGTACCCCGTGCATTCATCAACAGTAAGGCCATAGAGAGCGTGTTGGGCAATTTGAAGCCGATCCTGCGTTTGTTGTGATTTGTTGTCTCGGTCGGATGGAATTTCGGAGACGCGGCAGGTCGGTCAGGTGAAAGGTCACTGGAGAAGTGTAATGTATAGGACGAGGAAGGAAATTATATCTCTGTATACTCCTGTACATTAGTTCCGTCCAGAGTGGTTTTCAAGAACGTGGGAAGGCTTGGCAAATAATGTGACCTAACCTTGAAACACTTGATGTTATTAGAAAAGTTTGTGACTACTCCAGCCCTTAACACATATGTGTATTCCTCCATGTCAAGGATATCAGGATGTGTGACACATCCTGATATCCTTGAGCAGAGCATGGAAGAGGAACGGTCTGTGACGGCTGACGGCGGGAGAACGTAGCTCAGACCGCACCACACCTACTACTTACACTTACGTACTACTTACTTACTTACTACTTACTTACTTACTACTTACCCTAACCCCAAAAGTCCCACGTCTTTACATTGACTGTGTGGAAAGGCTTATAAGTAAGTACAAATGTTGTCCGACGTCATGTACGTAACTGAAAGAGCCTTTTGGGAAAGCCACGTGCTGAAATTCCAAAATCGCCAAGGATAAGGATTTACTACAATACATAGACTAAAATGAGTAGATCCGTAGGGTAATAGTTCGTGAGTATCCAATACTTTTTTCCTGACCCGAGTGCCTGTAACCCTTGCTGCGCCGTTAAGCTGCCGGAATGAAACTGAGACTCTTCCCGTACGACATGCGACTTATGCATATATGTACTTATATTGATTAACTCATTTATATTGTTTATTGTAGGCGAAGTTTTAGGAATAGGGACAATTCAGCAGGAGCCACTCAGATAGGAGAATGGAAAGCACCTGGAATTACTCAACTAATTTGTATGTAGTCAATGTGGAGGAGTTAAAATAGTTGAAATAAACATTTCCTTGAACGCCCTCTTCCTTCTTCATATTCCATCCCCGCATTTAGGCTCATAAGTTTTACAGAGTGTAGTGAGTATGAATTTGGCGATATAGGAAAGCCAAGAGTTAACGTATGTAAGTAAGTCATAGAAAATATTTGATAAAAGTCAAGGAAGGGTATAATCAAGGATAGAGTCAAGGATAGAGTCAAGGATAGAGTGAAATATTGGAAGACCCAAACTGCGCTTCACAAGTAAGCAAAAGAGAGTTTATAGAGAGCCCGTTTATTAGGTTATGCATTTAGGTGTGCTCTTAAGGAGAAAGTAATACTGGAAGTGGAAATTCCCAAGCTCTTTTTCCGAAGATTTTTCAAGCGCGAATAGGAAGCCCTTGAGTAAAGATTTAGGAGACTGACTAGTCGCAGCCCTGTTGTGCTTCACAGGGACAATTACTTGGAGAGGCGGTAGTGTCAGTGTAAAGTGTAGAGGCTAACCGTCTTACGAATCAGGCCCAGTCGTCCAGACTTATTCTATGCCTTGCCCTTCTAAATCTTGTGCGCAAAATTGTAATATCCACATCCTCCTTGAAGTGGTCATTAATTTATAAGGATAAGGATAATATGGAGCATAGTTTGGGTAATTTGTGCATAGGACGACATCTGTGTCCAGCAAAATAGAGCGGTTATGGAGCGAGTGCTTGGTGCTGATTGAGTGATCCAGGGATTTGTCCGTGACGTCACTCCTTGCTCCTTGGAGCCCACGAAGGCTGGAGCGAGCTGACTAATTGTAAGTCTCATGCATTGATTTCAGTGGAAATGAATGACCAGAATCTCTCCAGCATTTGTATTACGAACTCGTTCACTTGAGCCAGAAGTGTGAATGGTGGGACGACAGGACGACTCAAAGAGCAATGAGCACCGAGCATTCATTGGTTTCATAGCCTGTAATAAATCTGTAGTGAGAGTTGTACAGTCCTCGGCGGAAAATACTCCATGCGTTTACGTCACATAAACCTCTTACAATTAGCGTTTCTGTAATTTTCCCTGACTTCAAATTATACTTTGATGGTCCATAGTCAACCGGAGCGCGTTTAGGAAGGAATTGCGAAGTTTTAAAAATCCTTTCACCATCGTCAAAATGCTGTTATTGTGATAGAAGACGAATGCCGGTGCTACCGCGGGGCCCCACGACAGCTTAATGGTTGCCCAAATCTTCCGCCCAGGTTCCAGTAATCCAGCGCGCGGAATTTAAAATTGATGTAAAAGGCACAAACTCACTCACATATTGGCAACGCTATTCTCCGTTTCTTAAGAACTCTTCTACGTCGTGTTGTTTTCCGTTGAATTCTTTTTAAAATTTCGAGAAGGATTGCAGGGGAAATTACAGACGTTTCTATTCCTTGTAAATGCGATACTCCATTTTTGCGGACTTGGGTCTTTTCCTCATGTATCCAATTTGATGGATAATAGCCCGTGTGTTTAGTGTAATTATGATCATAAAAATGTGTTTCCAAAGAGGGCGGGAATGGACGGAGTAGAATGAATTTGAAAATTGAAGTGCCAATTATTTAAATTGGTACTTGACATCTAGAATTTGATGCGAGCTGCTTTTCAAACATGGTATTATGTCTAGCTGCTTTGGGTCCTAGAAGCGTTATTTAAGTTACTGTGAAAATATTGTTGTTGCTCCCTTTAACTCCAGCGCATGAGTATGGGACTTGTCTTACTTGGTGTATTCTATTCTATGGTGTGAGGCATGTTGTGGAGATTTGCATTGAAGGGATTGTAGTGTTCGTAATATCTAGGAGGTTTTCAAGGAGGAATAAACACTGTCCCGATTCCTTGGAGTTGAGCTTATGCCTTATGGAAGCTATTTTTTATTCTACACGCACAATCAGGTGGACTCCATAGACATGTTGTGAAATCAGTGGGTGGCGATTAATGTTTTTATGCAAGAAATTCCCGCACACATTATTTTGTGCATCCAATTGGCTGTTGGAAATTTGACTGGAAGGAATACTTGAAGAAGGTGCAGGTGACAACAAGAGGGATTGGTGTACAGATAGACAAAAAATAACGGGATAGTAAACCCTGTTTCCTGGAAAAACGCTCACATAAAATCCTACGCATGTCCACGACCACTATGTACATCCTTCAATTCTTTCTCCACAAGCATTTTTAATTGAGTTGTAATGGAAAGGTGAGCAGACCTCGTGACCTGGGAAGAAAAAATGTGTGTACTGTATCTGCATGGATGAATTGTTCTGCTAATAGGAACCCGGAACAAATGGGTCGTAGTGGAATGGGATGGTGTTGAGATTGCATTAGTAGATTTATGTTTTTCCCTTGGTTTCAGTGTGGAAAAATGAGGTGGAAACTTGTAATCCAGTTTGATGTGTTCCACCCTGTGACCTGTACTTGACAATTAAGTTCAATTCCCGGGATTCGCAATGGAAAGGTCTCAAGTGACAACAGTTTTAAGGACTGTTGCTTCCGTGGAAGGCAAGTGTGCCAAAAATGGGAATCGAATTAAATTGCGGATAATGACTGATAGTTGTGGATGAAAATACAAAGGTTGGATTCCTACTTGATGTGGGAATCGAGAATCCTTCCTTAGATTAGGGCTAGAAATAATGACATTGGTTTTTGGAAGATTAAAAGGATGGGTGTGAATGATGGAAAGGAAAGAATGTTATTAAAGTATTGCTGGCCAATAAGTACCAAGAGCCGAAGAGCGGCTTACCTTTTGTAAGAAAACAATGTGGTCAAGGGAAAAACCGCAAATTCCTCTCTATGGTGTAGATTATGGGAATGTTTGAGGAGGATATTAGAATTACAGGGATGCGTCCATATTGCTTGCTGTAGTTTGCAAAATGAAAGGAGCATGGGAGACATGGATGTGTAGAAATTGTAGAATGTACATATAATTATGTATTATATTATATGCGGGTCTACAGGAGGGAAGTATCCTTTGGTTTCCATGTTGGCCACTATCAGATTGTTGCTTGCGTGCATAAAAATATGTTAGGACATATTAGTTCCGTTCAAGCTCCTTTATTTCCTCCTCTTCTTTCCACACGCTTTCATACATTGCTCTACAGCAGCTCTCACTCAATGGAACTGCATTCATAATCAGGCTAAGGCACTCCATTGTAAAATTATGCAAGAGCGTGTGAAAACACTATTGGGAAATTGAAGGGATGATAGAATTATTATTGCGTTATTGGGACGGAGATGGATAAATGCATGGATATGGAAGGGATAAGGGATTGGTCCAATGTTTGAGTAATAGCTCCACTTGGACAGTCCTCAATGATTTGTTAGGGTTTGAAAATGAGAGAGGAGTGACCAATCTAGTACTCGGATATCTCATTGAATATTTTCCCTATGGTATAATGGGAATGAACTTTACAGGATAAGGGATTAACCTTTCACATATTTTAATCTTTATGATGCTATTAGGCGACCAGCCGTAGCAGCTACCAGTTTTCCACCAATTTTCTTTCACTTGCTCCAACAATGATGGAATGTAGATGGGAAGAGATAAAATGTCAAATCTGATTTGTTTTATTGTCGTGTAAGTTGAAAAACCCAAGTGAGACAGAAGTTGGAAGAAGTGCGGTTTGCGGTGGAGGGAAAGCCCTTGCAGATGAACTGCGGTTCCCATTTTCTATGATGGTATTTCGGTTGTGAGGGCTAATAAAAGGGGAACAAGTTGTCAAGTCAACAGCTGAGGAATGTCCGCAAATTTTCCCTTACCTGGTGCCTTATTCTCTCCTAAAATCAATTTAGTTTTCTTCAGCAGCCGTTATGCTACTATGTATATATATGTATGTATGTACTATGTACATGTACTTTGTTAAAAGTATCTAATTTACTGGGGTTGGTCATACACGTATAACGATACGGTATTCTCAATCACATGGTCCGTTTTCGGGCAGCGATATGGAACGATATTTCTAGCTATTTTCAAAGGATGTCATTCTCATTTCAGTATCGTTCCTTCAAGTTTAAAAGTCAAAGTTGCCAATTTGAGGCTATATTTGGTCTTTTAAGGTACATATTGGTCCACAGTTTCTTGTCTTTTACAGGACAATTAAAATTATACATTCTGTAAACGCCTTACAAGCTGATGCTTAAGCCAGAGTGTACGTCAATTGAGATACATATCTATAGATATGTTTATTGGTCGATTTGGCCTTAGCCCTTATAACCTGTGCCGTTACATCCCAAACTTTCACATTACCATAAAAATAATAATAATAAAAATGGGAGATCCAATTATTGATATTTATAGGTTTCATTGAATGCGATCAAGTGTTGAGGGTATAAATATTAAATATACCCATCCCCTGTACAAGATCCTACCACCAAATCTCACTCCGTATACTGCCAAATGTAAAGGTTTCCGGTCATAACAAAGGAAATCAAAAATATCCACATGTTTTTCTTACTTCCGCAGCAACATGGAACGTATAAGGTGACGCCATACTCGGGTTATAAAAAAAAACGATGTTGGTGAGTAGTAGGGGTGTCAGTAGTCTGTTCAGATTAGTACAGATTACCCATGAACCATAACCATTTCATCCTGATATGTACCTGATATGTATGTTATGGTGGAGTTCAGGGTCCCTCCATGTTGGAGTTGCTCTGAAGGCGCTCAAGTCGGAAGACTTTTTTATTTATTTGGGTAGTATTAATTATGGCCATTTTAAACCAACCTATACAACAGTCCAGACCGGTTAGAACCGGAGTTTTACCAATAACGACCAGGCCATTTCTTGCCACTTGGCAACCCTGTGTTCACTCATGCGTAATATTAGCCAAGCCGGTGGTAGGGTTTGGTTAAAACCGGCTTTTATTGGACAGTGGATTTATTTGGATAATACTAATTATGACCATTTTATACCAACCTATACACTAGGTCCAAACCAGTTAGAACCGGGTTTTAACCAATAATGACCAGGCCAATTCTTGCCACTTGCCAGCCCTGCCCATCGTATACTTACTTCCTAGCCAGTTCATTCCCCAAATGTCATGCATGTATCCTCATACTTATGACATTGAGTTCATAATTATCCCATCTTCCCACCCAAATATCCTTTCAAAATATACATATCTTGACATATGTTAATACAAATTTGTCAAAAAGTTGAAAAAGAATTTGCGTGAAAACAATTAGAAATAACATATTTTGCGCCATTGCCTCTTACATGGACTATGGATATGGATATATACAAGTTTATTTAAAAGAATTAAATATTTTAGTCACAAGATGATTCAGGATTTCTGGTCAATATTTATCAACTATTAAGGAATTCCTCAAGTGTAAATGGGAAGTGTAGACGGGATTTACATTCTTAACCTAAACCTGCCGTACATGCTGAGGATCAGTTATATTTTTCTTTCTAATTATTTTTTCTTTTTATATAAGGAAAGTAAAATGGAGAAAATCCAATACGTTATACTGAACTGCACCTGATAGGAATTCTTATTGGCAGTTTATACTTGTGAGGATTTTTGAGAAACCTTAAACTGGCCTTAATACTTAAGCTTAAACTTCAACTGATTAGTCTACGGGCATCATAACAATTGATGTCTTCACTGTTCACAGAGAGGATCTCGGGGCATGTGGAAAGTAGCTACTTTTGACTGCTCTAACCGGCTCGTTAATATTACTGTACTAATGACAAATTGATGGGAAACCGGATGAGTTAAATCGCATTATGGGAGTGATAGAATATAAATATTGTTTTATCCTTCGTCCATATCGTTGTGGTCTTTTGAAAAGAAGTGTGAGGATATTACAAATAAGGGTATTTAAAAAGTGAGCGATATGAGCATGTCTAGTAATTACGTGTAAGTATTGAGTATACCGCTCATTGTGAGTCACATACCCGAATGAACTCCTTGATGGATCTGTGGTGATCCTTGGTGATCAATTGAATTTTCCGCTACGCATCAGAATTAATGAGGAGGTAGAATACAAGTGATGTATTGTACAGGAACGTGGTTGGAGTATTTGTATTTTCGTCCTCCTCTGGTTTTCAGGAATTGTTCGCTTCAGGACTCACTCCTGAATTGGAATGGGGATTGTTTTTCTCTTTGTCTGTATGATCGTTTGGCGTGGTTATATCAAATACCAAATATCAACTAGGAGACTCCACACTTTTCCATCATTGCTTTCTTCTCCAGTTAAATATGCCGTTTCTCGTGTTTCAATGGAATAAAGTGTTGGATTTGTGTAATTTTGTGTTGACCAGAGTGACAGAGTGAGCCAGAAAGATGAGCATAGGTAATCATTTGTATTTGTACATTGTATTTGTTGGATAAAAGTGTTTTGATAATTTGCAAGTTGATGGAGTGGAAGGAATGAATGTGATCGTATTTGATGGAAACGGTAGACTTGCGTAGACGATGGCTAATCTAAGAATGAAGTAGGGGGAAAAGAACAGGGTTGAAGTGTGCGTCTGTGTAACTGATTGTGAGTAACTGTGTCGTTGAAGAAGCTTCTTTCATTCATTGGGAAATAAAGACTGTAGAGGAGTACGGTGGCACGTAGTACGTACTTATGTATATCTAATATCTACATTATCTACAGATACTTCTACTACGTTCTCACTCTGCTCAGTTACTAACAGGACCTGAGGTTGGGCAAGGAATTGTTAAGATTTGCCAAGAGAAAATAGTTTTGAGACTAGCCTGGTTCTGGGCTTGTGGGAAGGAATAAGGAATAGATTTTTGCGACATATGTACGTTTATGTGTCTATATGGTGTGTTATTGGAGGGAAGGTAATTTGTAGTGGACTCAGCATTTACAACTCTATGCTCCATTAAATTAACAACTGCGGAACCAAAGTTATGCCAGAGTGTTTGTATGTATGTGTGCTCAATATGCCCACATATAATATACTACTCACAATCAGCGTGTTGTTAGGAAGTAATTTTTGGTAAAATAAAGAATGAGAGAAATAGAGAAGGGGCAGATACTAGAGTGTGTGAGGAGTGAGGAGTGAGGAGTGAGGAGTGAGGAAGGGAACTCAGAATGAGGGAAATAGTCAGTAGTGACATTATTATAGCAGAGAGGATTTGGTTCAAGGAAGGAGAAAAAGGAAAGAGAGAAAGACAAGGATGTGGCTCTCAGGAGGTTATTGGTTAGACAACGTATAAATCATCTTGTCTTAGGAGTAATTAGTACATTTTACACAAATGTCAAGTAGGAATGTCAGTTTGTGGATGTATGAGGGATATACGTCCATATCCTCATATCCTCATATCCTCATATCCTCATATCCTCATGAATGTGATGCCGCATAGGAATTTAATGAGATGTAATTTTTCCTTTGTATACAATATTTTTTTCTTTGTTGTATGTATATTCATGCTTACCTCTCCTTCTACTTCTACTTCTTCGTCTTCTTCTTCTTCTTCATCATCATCATCATCATCATCGAAATCATGGAAACATTTCTGCTCAACTTTTTTAACTACTTCAACGACTGCCACACGAATGCCTCTTCTTAACTTGTCGAATGTGTGTTCTCTCGGTGTGTGTGACTCCTCCAAACTGGGTTTCACTCTATACAATGGACCACGCGTCTCTATAAACGTCCTTTTCCTATCCACATACCAATCTTTGGGCTTATTTACTCAATAAAAATCAAATATTTTCCAATCACCTTGTCCGGCAACTAACTTGTGGTAAATCATTTATTTTACTCATCTCTTGAAAATTCTGTTCGTTCAATTTAAATAGAATAAATTGCATACACTTCTCCCTGCCATGACAACGCATGCGAAATTCTCTGTATCCTTGTATTGTGCTCCGTAGTTGGATTTTACACTATGATGACTACGAGCCACAATTTCATTCCTCCCCACTTCTCTTCAGCATCTGTTGTGAGGGATTGAGAAAGGGAAGAGACTCTTGACATTACTTGAACATTCAGGGCGAATTCTTTGTTTTTCTGTGACTTGAGACAGAGGAAAAAATGTCTATTGGACTTGTCTAGAGAATTCAAGGAATTCAGTAGCTCTTTTGTCATTTAATTCCCTTTCCTTCTCACTTTTTCACCTTCTTTCCTCTCAATGCTGATGCATGATGTTTAATTATGGGAAAATCTGCTTGAATTTTACAAGATGAATTTTGAGTGGGGCTTGTAAAAGATTTCGAGTATGAGAGTGAGTTTCTGTAGCGTTGGAATTAATGACCAAATAAGGAAATTAAGAGTGGTCAGTCCTCTTTAGTTTTAGACGGAGTCATTTTGGCGTTACTCTCCTTTTGCATGTAATTGGAGGGACATGTCTCAATATACAATTTATAAACGTTTTACGGTTCACGGTCAGACAGTGATTGTAAGGGTTTTATGTTTTGCGTGTGTAGTTTTTTGCTTTGTGTCTAGTTGTCTAGTTTTCTAGGGCTCCTTGTTACATGTCAAATCCCATGTTTTCTCTTTCTTCTCCCACCAATCATTCCTCATTTTGTTTCATGCTATGGAAGTTGATTCAATTTGGTAATTTGACAGCGTGTGGTGGGACAAGAGATGTTTTGGTCTTATAATTTAGCATTATGTGGTTTCTTTATTTAATTTTTTGTATTTTCAGGTGAATCTGCAGAGAGACCAGAGACAGACGACGAAGGGATAGAACGGGACTCGGGTGACAGTGATGATGACCGCATTAGCACAAGAGCTTTTAACTTTGACAGTATCTTGGAGGTAAATTATTTCTTTTACTACACATTTTTTGGGGTTAATTCTATTGTGTGCTTGTGTTAATTCTATCTACATTATCAAAACTACTATTCTTCTACTGGTTCTTGTCTTTTTATTCAATTACTATTCGTTTGAGACTTTCCATAGGAAACATTTTTCAATCTGACCACACCACCTATACTGTATTCTCTCTCCTCCAACTCCAACAACATCCTCCATCTCTTACAACTTCTCTTGAGCCAAGTCCAATAATAATTATATTATTATATCTTCACGGTTTAGAAGGTTATTTAAACACCAAGTTAAAACTGTGGAAGCAAGGGAAATTGAATGTGTACGTCTTGGAGCTTGTAAGAACGCTTGTAAACTGATACTTGAAGGAGCTCGCTCTATTTTTACAATGACGTGATGGCCGGATAAAATCCACTGTATTTTCTAAATTATTTACCTTCTCTTTTACGTCCACCTTGCGTACCTATCTGTATCTGTACTACTATCTACGTCCATTTTATCCAAGGGGTAAAATAGACTCCTAGTTTCTGTATTCTGTTATATTCTCCATCGTCCCTACCACTACATTTATACGTGCCTTTGGGTTTGGAGTTGTGAAAATGAAATAATATCCAAACATGGTATGACTCTATAATGTGAGTCAAGGCCGATGGAACGCTAAACATTAAGACTTGACTAGTGTCGTTATTGTATTGACGTGGAAGACTAAACGCTGTACATTATGCCTGTCTCACTGTCTGTGGGCTTTTATTTTTTTCCTTATTCATCTTCCATGCATAGATGTTTACAAATTTGCATAAATCCTGCCTTCCTCGAGTATGTAGCGTCGTAACCCAAAAGTCTCTTGGTTAGTATTCTTCTGATGTACGTACATATTTGCCTCTACTTTTGTGCCGTGTGTACATATGGGATGCAGCATTAAATTATTATATACTCTTGAACAATCGCTCAAAGTTCACCTGTATAGATTCGGTTGGCTTTTAATGCTTCCTATCATTGTGCTTACAATTATATCTCTGCTGTAGGGATAGGGGTGATATTGTAGTGAAAAGTTTTGTCCAAGGGATGTAATGTCCAATTATTGTAGTTGTAAGAAAATTGATTACTCTGTTAAAAAGGATTTTTAATAGAGAAAAATGTAATAACTAGAGAAGCTACTTATGTAATTACATATGTAATTGTGTATGTATTTACAGCACATTGGAAATATCACGGAATTAAGTTTTTGCAGAAATGTTAGGATTTATAAAAGATTGCAAAGTTTCAGGTACGCTGCTCATGCGGAGATGTGCTTCCGTAATGTCAATTTTCCCTTGGTTTCATGCAAATTTGAAGGAGTCATTATAATGTTTAATAACATTCCTCACGAGTTTCATTATTGGCACAGATTTTTTCCTTTTGAAATAGAGGGTGATTAGCAATTATTTCCCGCCCCTGCAGTCCACCTAGGGGAGTGTTCCATAGAATATTGCATTCTCTCATGAGCAAATTCTTTTCCAGACGTTCTTACTTTCCAGATGTAACTACTAGGTCATTATCTGGGGTCAATGACGTCAATTTGAGAAATTCTGGAAAAGAATTTGCTACACACGGGGAATCGAATATTTGATGATTTGATGAGTCACACCTTTATGTGGGCTAGGGGACCGCAAATGATGATGGCCACCCTGTTCTTTTTTCTGTTGATTTTGTTTGAAATGGACGTAAGTAATATTTGTGTATTAAAATAGGTCTAGCTCATTCAAGAAGATCAAAGACGCTTTGGCTAAAGTTTGTAGGAAGAAATGGTAAATAAAATATTTTATTATTTAATGGGATATAGGAATGAACATGTCACTTTGCGGACTTTGCAGAGATTGAATCCCTGGGATTTGTTGAAGGAGGTGTTTGCGTTTCATTTGATTGCCTTTGCTTAGAGTGCTTGTGTGGGTGGAAAGAATGAAAATAACGGAAATTGGGATTATAATTGGTGGTGGGTGATATCATCGTGATGTCGTAACGGGTAGTTGCTAAAATGGTGGAATTAGATTAGACTAACTGCTGTTGAAGTTGGAACTAGTTCACAAGTCCTTTCCTGCTGGTAACTGGTAAGTCAATTGGAAACAACTGTAAAGGAAATTCTTGGATAAGTACAACAGGAATAATTCCTCTTCCTCTTCCATAGCACTTAGCCCTACGAATTAATTCAATTCAACTTTGTGGATACAGTACTTTCATAATTTTTTAACTTACCGTGTTACCGTAGCCAGAATCAAAAATTTTTAAATCGTAAGTAATTAACGCAAAGATAGAATAGGGAAATTGAAAGCGGTTTAATTTAACTCTTACCTCTGTATGTGTAATGTGTACTTAATCTGTAGCGAGAGTACTGAGTACAAATTCGCCTTGTCCCACACATCGTACGTACGACCTTTCTGACCGATTAAGTAACATGGAATTGAAAAAGTGGCTAAAATGTGCACATAATGTAATTAAAAGGAACTAGTCCTATTATATGCATTATAGCGGAAAATGTATTATTGAGACACTTTGTTGAATTTAGGGCTCAAATGTTTCATTGCAGTTAGGTTGATAAGTACTTACTTTTAAAATTGTAAGGTTTTGCAGTACAAGTCCTTGTAATTGCATCTCCTGCAACATCCATTCCATTAACTCGTAATTGCAAGTATTTTATTTTTTTGAAATTGCAAATGCAATTAAAATGAACGAAAATTTCACCTGAACGAACCGGACTAATTCCATTGTGTAAGATAACCTAACCTGAAACCTACTTGGCTGCTAAATTAGTAGTTGCGAGACTTCCAGTTCTGAGCAAACAGTAGCATTGCATGGTAAATCAGAGAAAAATTGAGCACGGTTCGATTTTTCGGAGCTGTAATATTTTGTCAAGTAGTAATAAATGTGACCTCCAGATACATAGTCACTAGGCATGAGCATAACGGTATAAAGAAACGATATTATCTCCATATTGTACATGTGGAAGCGGCGATCGGCGATGTGTATGCCAAGATCTTTCTTGTTATTTTCAAACTGTAAATCCTTTCATTTTAATATCGTACACATATGGTCCAATTTTCGAAATTCCTACACTGTATCCCTCTTTCCCTTTGTTTTCAAATCAGCGCAATCAACGAATATAAAACGTTAAATATTTCGTTGCAAACAACAGTATTTAGCGGATGAACGTTGTCGCTTGGCGCTACTTTAAAACACTTCCTTAAAAGTACGGACCAAAACAAGTTCAAGTTTTGACGGGCGAAACGAGGCAGAAAGACACCATTGCGAAAGTGGTGGTGTCTGCTTGTCTGTCGCCACTAGAAATACCAAACCAATGACACCAGCAGAGGTGTCCATTTGAAATCGTCTTCATTCATCCTTCAGAAGGGTGACCGTTTCCAATTATCCGTTCCTTCATCGTTCCGTAAAATGAAGCCTTCTGAATATTTACCCTTCCTTCGCCCTTCCTTCATTCAAATCTTGCTATAATCCTTCCTTCAGCCTTCAAAAAATATTAAAATGCCCTTCATGTGTTACCTTCCTTCTATGTTCATATATTTATCCCAAATCTTTTAACACAAGTCACAAAGTCAGAGCTTTAAACATCCAACTGCTTACCTCTGAAAAACTAATAATTAGTTTATAATTAATTACAATTATTGCAGATTATCCGTATGTACATATGTACAGTGAAGGGAATAAAATGCTTACATGCTCCGGGTATCATTCTGCCGTTGTGAGATAAATGTTTCTAGAATAACATTAAGCAGACCCGTCAGAATAATGTTTTTCAGTTGAGTAACGGTGTACTTACGTACATGAACTTTAGTTACGAAAGGATTTTGCCTAAAATATAGTAGATGGGATTGCAAGTTCCGACGGCGTTCGAAGGTAGTAAAATTAACATGTTCCTTCACATTCCGTTATTTCTGCAAAGAGCAGAGGCCTTCGTTCAACCTTCGTTTCCTTTCCAGCGTTCCTTCCGTTCCCTTCATAATTGCCAAAGCTAACGCTTAATTCGTTCACAGAAGCCTTCTTTGAAGGAAATCCTTCGAAGGATGGACACCTCTGGACACCAGATAATTCTAATTTGTATTGAGAAAATCTAGGTGAAAAACAAGAAGTCTATTGTTTTTTAAGTAGATAGGTTCATGAGGTTGACTTGGAAAACTAAATGAGGTGAGGAACCGGGATGTTAAGCTTGCGCCATCCATAATCGTATAGGTCGTGTACATCAATTTCCCTTTCATATCAACAGGAAGATGTCGCACGAACGTCCACTTTCGTAGTTTGGATATGAGTAAACGTTTTTCCTTTCCGTGTATCGTTGGCTAAATTTTAAAAGGTGCCATTTCCGTTTGATAACCTATGTTTTTCAAACGGCATCTCCTTGAAAATACTTTTTAAAATTTAGCTAACGGTATATATAATTACTTACTATTTACAGTTACTCGCGAGAATTTTAGTTAATCCTTAGATCATTATAATACGAATAGTGTAAAAAAGTTGTAGAACCTTTATGTCCTTAATATACACATTTAGCTGATTATAGTGTTGGCAGAAGAAGTACTGGGAAACGGAAAACTTTGTGAGGGTTCCATGAAACTTGTAATTCTCCATGATAAATGCCATTTAAAATCCCCCAGATTGGAATTTCAGATCAAATTGACTTCGCGCCGATTTTTTGTAAAAACTGCAAATAATTTTTCAGGTGGCAGGTGCGACTTAAAGTAATTAATAGAAAGGGTTTGAGCAAACTAGTTTTGGTGGAATTTCAAAAATCTGAAGGAGGCACCGAAAACGTTCACTTGTTAGTGTCATACAGTTAGCACTTAGCATGTAATACTGATCACATATTTTTTTAATAGATTTTTCCTCTACAACTGACCTTGCACGCTTATGAAATTTTAGCAGAAAGAATAAATCATTCGTTTGATTTTATCCAAGAGTTACAGTAATTATTCCAGTTTGCCAAAGTACAAACTGCCGCCGAACTTTTGGGTCAAACGGGAAGTACGGGGAGTGAAAATAAGGACAAGAGGGGAGTTTTAAGATTAATGATATTATTTGGAACATTTATACTTATACATATTATTTACGACAATCACATGGTCAATATTGAGATAGTGCAAGACATGTCTGAATAGACACCAACACAACACAAGCTTCAAATACCACTGGGATCGCCAAATTCGGCGTTGGGTTAACTCACGGTCATGTAAGTAGTAATTGCTACAGATAGTACGCAGTGGAGTAATAAAATTATTATTGTAGAGAGAGAAAGTAAGTGCTTTATTTACAACTGACATGAGGATGTTTTTACCCGCAGGCACAGCACCATATTATAATAATTATAACGTGTTCCGTAATAAATAATTATTTTCAAAGAATTAATACACTTTTAACATTTATCACTTACCTATAATTATAAATGGTTGTATAACTTTACATGACCCTCTAATCGAAGAAATAACATGTGTTAAATAATGTTCAATGAGTGTGGGAGGAAGGCCAAAGGTTTTTCGAAAGTCTTCGAAAAACTTGGGAACTGTTCCTCTTCTCCTCTTGCACTAATTCAAAGTTCAATAAATTGTGTTCTTTTCTGTCTGAGATTTTTGTTGGAAGTATGGAGTGCAGGTGTTGTAAATTTGTTCCTTTTCACTTTCACCATCTATCCTCCAATACTTGTGTTTTTGATGTTTCCATTGTGTTAGTTGGAACTAAAGCGTAGCCAATTTTTTAATTGTCTTCGTAACACGAAATATCTACTCGTCTGTTAGATCCACCTTCTGCTATGCAGTCTTTTCCGGTCACTCTTTAAATACTTCCCTACATTTTTCTTTTTAGATGCTCCAGTTTGTCTACTTTCATGTTTACGTGAATTCCTCAACAGATCTCCAGCATGGCAGCTACTCAGAACATGGAACAGGGTTTCTGTCTCTCTGTTGCATTTTGCATTTTTTGTAAAGAGTAGTGTTGTAGCTTCTGCCTGGTAGGTTTAACCCCATTCTCCATCATTCATTTTTAGCGTCGTTCGTCCTTCCCCGTTCCCCGTCCCATGACATCCATTCATCCTTTTTATTCATAATAATATGATTGGCTGTGGAACATCATTCAAATGCTTCAACTCCTATCCCTTTTCCCGCTAATTCCACCAACTATCTTTTGCCTTTTTTCTCTGCCCAGGCCCCTTGTAAATACAGCATACTTGTCACTGCGTTGGATTGACCGTTCTTTTAAATTCCCTCAACGTTAAGTGAGTGTGAGCATGTCTGTCATAACCTGACTTTTACAGGGGAGAATGGAACGTAACCTGACTGGGGCATGTGTCTGGGGCTAATTACATGTAGGTATAAACGTTCCACTCATAAAATGGCTTAAGGAGCTTCGTAAAATTGGTTTAGATAATAATTATAACTGCTTTAATTGGTTTCTGTGTGCAAAAGCATGGAAAAATGAATTGAAAGTTTTTCATGAATAGGAAGGCTGTATAGGGCTGAGTAGGCTATGACACATGATTACAATGTGGAATGGTGGGAGTAGTAAATTGGGATTTATTTCAAAGAAAATGAGTTTAATTGTGAAGAAAGTTGGAGGGAAATTGATGAGGTGTGTGGATGTCAATATTTATTGTGCATTTAGACATTGAAGCTAATACTTTTATGATGTTGTTATATATGTAGGTATACAATAATATAGATAGGTTTATGTATGTAACCCAGGGAGCCGCAGGGGAATTAGTATAAAGCAGCGAGCTGGTTTTGATAGATTTAGTGGATTAATGGATTATATTTGTATATATGTATGTACGTATATAATTATTACATTGAAAGGATTGAAAAGCGTGAAACTTTAGAGTGACTAGTGACTACTGAGTGCTACGAAGTTGGATAGTCTTCTTCCTACCTGTTTCCATCGACATGACTCCGTGGTAATGGTAAAGACAAGGTGGGAGTTTGTTTCGACCTACGGACCACGCTATTTGACCCTCTTGGCCACATCCCACATTCTCACATCACACATCACACATCACACTCTACTCCCTTTATAAGTTTTATTATAGTTTTTTCAAATCTTATGATTTTGAGTTACCGCGTCCATCTAACAGCTCTTATGGTTTGCTAAGACTCAATGTTGTCTACGAACATGTTTACACATTCTACGTAGTCTGTTACATGCTCTTGAATTGTTTTCCTCGTCTTGATATATTGTGGTTGTGGAGCGTAGTAAAAGAGTGAACTTGTTTTGGTTACAGACGAGCGGTGGTCTTGAAGTAAGGCTAACTCTGTAATATTTTGAATGAGTTGTGTTGTAATATTGTTACATGGATTAATAATGAGTATAGTCATAGTGGAGTTCCTCAAGACTCAAGCCTCTGTGCATTTTCGACTGTGGTCCTAATGGATCCTGTATGTTTCATCCATTGAGATTCATTTAGCTCGACACAAGGGGAAAGTTATAATCCCACGATGTTACATCCCTCCCTACATATCAAAGTATAGTATCATTACCAATTACAATTACCATAGACATTTATCAGTTTTGTGGGTTTGGCCGGTATGGGTATGTAGCATGTACTGTGTATCTTATGTAGTAACATTGGAGAGTGCACTGTTGCGAGTACAATGGATGTGCTTTGCTTTGATACTTATTATTGCTTATAGACAGATTTGTGAAGTTGCCAAAGGAATGATTGAAAGTGAATTGATGAGTAAGGTGAGCTCGCAATGAACACCAAATCTATCAACACTATCAAGGTGAACTCGCAAGCTCCGTTCATCCCACCAAATCCTTGGCTTTTTTCACCTTTTTTTTTAGTTTTTAATCCACCACGTAACCAAATTCCTAGGAATATTCAAGTCCACACGCGCCTACAATTTATCCAACTCTGTTCTTTTTTCATTTTTATTTTTATATTTTATTTTTCACCAGCCCTTCACCTTCCCATTTCTTGACAACACTTCTACACTTCTTTCCACGCATTATTATTAATTTCAATTCGGATTTTTATTTGTACACTTCCTATTCTGGATGTCAGTACACACACATATGTAGATGCCCGTAAAAACTGTAACGCATGTATAGCCCCCGACAAAATTACGCTCGGCATTTCAATCTTTTATATTGATAGAGTAATAAACAGTAAGTCTAGTTGTTTTGCAAGTGAGTAGGTCATCTGTTGAAGCTCAGACAATTAACAGACTCATATCATGTACTAACGTCATCCAGAAACGTTCCAGAAAGGTTGGAAGTTTGAAGACTTTTATAGAACTTATTGAGTACGATTACAGAACTAAGCTCAGGCTTGGGCAGAACATTCTCTTGCAAATCCAGTACTCCATTTATACGCAGACCTTTTTTCTCACATTTCCCACCTATTTGTGTAAGTTGGAAGCTTCTGCTAGGCAAGTAGCTTGGATTTTCTATCTCTGCTAACTTCCATCTGGGGAGGGACTTTATAATATAAAGTATAAGTACATATACATATAATATAATGTAGATGGGGAATTCAACGATTCAGCCACTCTTAACTCTTCCAATAAGGGAGTGGGATAGGACAAAAAGGGGACTTTTTTTAAATCAAGCCTCGATTAGAATTATTCCTGTCTTAGTATCATTCTACAATTTCTACATCAACTTGGAGGATATCTGCGAGGAAAATCTTGGCCGACGTTATTAGGGTAACTGGGTTTTCAAATTCCTTGTAAGGAATTTCGGATTTTGTGTGGGCTTCTATTTTGCCCTTGCTAGTTCAGTCTTGAGCTCAAAATGTGGGATTACTTGATTGTTCCTTCGTAGCAAGGTTTCCTTCCTCCCAGCTCACATTCTTCGAGGCAGAGAAATTGCTTTATGAAGAAATCTATTCTTTCATCCATAATATATAAATAATAAATATTTTTGTTAATATATCCACTATCCATGTAATAGTTTTCTACTTTTCTTGAGTTTTCCTTAGTGCCTATTTTTATAAGACGAATTAGTATCACAGGATAAGGCCTAGTTTTCTTTGGCAAATCTCTCTACAGTTATGTCCTCCTTTATAAAGGGTTGAACACTATCCTGCCTGTGTATAATATTCCACAACCAAAATATGTAACTCTGGGCATGAGTTTTTCTTTGATTTTGAAATATCGTTATCGTTCACATTGGAAATCAGGGTAGCGATACCCATGAACGAGACAACGGTATTTTCTTCAATTTCAAAGAAGGTGCCAACTCTACTCAAATAGGAACAGATTCAGCAAAATATAAACAAATATTCAAAAATAATTACTTATTTTTTCTTACCTGAGCGATGAAAATCAAATATGCAAAGATATTGACAGTTACAGAAGCAAAGTGAGTGGACAAAATTAGCCTGTGAAGTCATTGGCAATTCCATATTTTTTACCGATTTCATCCTCAAGTCTAAATGCTTCCAAATGCGACTCTATACTTTTCATTTCAACGAGAATCTTCTATCAAATCCGAATTATTTTCACAAATCTGTTCTTCATCAGAATGTTTCCTCACTGCACTTGCACAGAGAAAAAACATTCTGAATTGAATGAAGATATTTCTTGAGATAAAGAAACATCCGAATTCGTAAACATTTAAACTTAAGGTAGAAATAGTTGTCCGTACATCTGGCGTATTTCTTGAGAAAATTGTCGTATGCCCCTAGCGTGACCTGCGGCCAACGCCATTCTTATGAAATAGAGGTGGGATTCGGGCTTGACTTCAGGCCCGAACCCGGAAGAAACCCGAAAAGGCTATTAGTCCGACCCGACCCGCCAACGGGCTAAATATTCAATATTCAACCCGGCCCGTTTTATTCACCTTAAATTGTATGAAGTCCGAACCCGTTAAAAACCCGGTCTTCAAAATTGTTTACGGCCCGAACCCGCTAAAAACCCGATCTTTAAATAGTTTTAAAACCCAATGAAAACCTATCTGTTTAGCAACAATCCAATCCGCTGTGAAACGTCCGTTTACATATTCTATTCTCTTTACTTGAATATCCATCCCAACTCACCACATTCAATAAACGTACACTTATGGAGCAATATTTATTATTGGCTCTGAAGATTTTTGGACATAAACTTTTAAGCCGAAGGGATCATTTCAAAATGCTTAAGCATGTAAGTATACGTATTAAACATAATGAACGATTCTTTAGCATGCATATGAATTGCATGCGACCTATCTGTTTCAAATTCTATTCTAGTAGGATTGACGGGCCATTTGTAATTTCTGGTCCTCCCCAAACCCGAACTAAAAATTAAATGCAGGCCGAAATCCTATCTTAATCCGGTTTCATTGTTTTAGTGCAGCCCAAACCTGGTCGTAGCCCGACGTAAGTTCGTTTTTACAACCTGAACCGGGCCAAAAACCCGGCCGGGTCGGGCTGAATCAAAAAGCCCGCTGCCGGGCGCCACCTCTAAACCATGATACGACTGCCTCATGAAACCAATAACTGCCGCAAACAATCTTCCGTACGTTTTATTATATTACAACAAAAACTACGCCTGAAATCTGTCAGTGGTCGAATTTTTGCAAATCTCCCTGGAAGATCGCTATTAAATTTTCCCGCTGATTCTTAAGTTCCTGCATGTAAGTCGTCAACGATTTCGAAAATCCTTCTTGATAAAAAGGTCATCTATTTTCGAGATCGTTGTTAACAAAACAATTTTTCCTAAAAGACCCCAATAATTTTGAAAATCTCTGCCAAAATAAGGAAAACGAATTCAAAAATCCGTGTTCACAAATTCATTTCCATGCCAATTGCCCCTGCCAGAATTTTTTTACCCTGAAAAGAATTTTCCGCTCCTACCCCACAAAACGACCGCAATTTACTTTTGAAGGACCTCATCTACGTTGTTCGTTTGATTGAACAGATCTTTGGTCGTTAGAATTTTAATGTGTTCACGATACCTCAATCGTGAACATGCCACACAAAGCTGGTTAGGTGTAAACACTGGTGGGTCTAACAGTAGTCCCACGTTATTCAGTGTCTGCCCCTAAGTTTTCCCGAAATTATCTAGAACATTCTGAATTTTTCTAGAATGTCCTGAAATTTTGTAGAAGGTTCTGAATTTTTTTGAACGTTCTGGAATTGGTTGTACTACGATAACCGTCCCCGAACTACGATAAGTGTCCCAACTTTCCCAACGACCGGAAAGCTACTTCTACTCCTTCTCAACCATCTCGTACCCCCAGGTGTGGATTCTGTGTGGTAGTCGTTGAGGACAGTGAGGGTTAGGTTAGTTTAGGCTGGAAAGGGGTGCCGTGACTATGATGGCCCCGAAGGGGCCTTCACAGTCACATTGACACCCCTTTCCAGCTCTAAACTAACCTAACCTGAACGTCCGAAACGACGGGGTTAGGTTTTCAATCCGGAAAGCGGGTATGCCCTCGTCATAATTACATCGTCATAATTACGACAAGTTGGGACACTTATCGTAGTTCGGAAAGTTGGGACACTTATCGTAGTTCGGGGACAGTTATCGTAGTTGCCCCCTGGAATTTACACCAGGTATGCTCAAGGGGTCATCGTCGTGACAATGGCGCACCTTTTTACTCGAACTAACCTAACGTGAACGTCCGGAGCGACGGGTTAGGTTTCCAAATCCGTAAATTCGGATTGCACCCAGAATTTGTTAAAATATCTAATCCTTGACCTTACGTGATTCTTAATTGTAAGGACCTGTTTGACTTCAGTTGATACCTCATATATACCTTATATAGTGCATACATACTTGGTATTACTAAAGGAAATTACTGATTGTCAGTACCAGTAAACTGAATGGATACCAAGTATACGTCTGGAATACGTTACGGAGATTACTCATTATCAGGACCAGATTAACCTGAATGGATACCATACCATTGAATATACATACCTGGTAGACCTTAAGGAGATTCCCATTGTCCGCACCAGTTTAACCTGAATTGATACCAAGTATAATTACACCTGGTACTTCTTCCTTTCCCCCAAAACCCAGCCCCAAACCAAAGAACCAATCTTTCTTACGTGCCCTTTAACTTACTTTTTCCTGGTGTAGGAAATGTCTGGTACAATTGTGTTGTACCACAGTACCACGGTACACGCTATTTACAGCTTACATTACTTGCACCAGGTTTTTTTCCTGGTGCACTGCTTTCAATTGCATATACAATATACTGCACCAGATGTAATCTCTATGTAAAATACCTATGTACCAAGTAAGAAACTTTAACCCTGGAATATTCTGCAACGATCTGGAATGTTCTACAACTTATTGGCATTTTTTTAGAACGGTCTGGAATTTTCCACAATGTACTGGAATTTTGAGAACAGTTGCAAGATAGTTCCGCAATTTTCGGAAAGTTCTAGAACGTGCGTGAAATGAGCATAGAACATAGCTCTGATTTACAGTGTTGGACAATCGGTCGGAGTAACGGAGTGTGCGGTGGGGATTGAAAAATCATCGCTTCGCGATAATTTACTGCTTGCGCGAAGGGGCGACGTAGACGCTCCTCCGGGGTAAACCCGATTTGGTAGTACCGTGGAGGTGATGTGCAAAATATTTTGTTGAGTTCGGATTAAGAATAAAAAATTTCATCGAAATCGGTCCAGTAGTGCTTGAAATAACTGTCATTTAATTGAAACTTTGAAATTTCAAGAATTTTTTCTCAGAAACTATCCAACCGGTATCAACAAAATACGAACCAAGGTTACATCGACCATCTTACTAGGAAAAATTGAAAATTGTATGGAAAATGGGAAAATTGACTCTCTCATCCATGGCATGCTGACAGAAGGCTTGTCAACGCTGCTCTCCATTTGTTCTGAGTAAAGTTGTGGGTAAAAGTGGTAAAAGATTGGTGGATAGTGAAGAGTTGGGAGTTGGAAGAAGGTTGGCCCAACGGTCGTTCCAACAAATCCCCAACTGGGCTTAAAGGTCAAGTTGATCTCGGACGAACATTTGGAGTGTTGGACAATTATTGGCCCAATGTTGTTTTTGATTGGGATTCTATCATTCTCGCATTCAACATTCAACCTGCCTTACGATAGTCACGATGGTAGAATAGAAACAGAAACGTAGATATGTTTTTAGAAATGAATGTGGACGAGACACGGGTATTGTTGATGAGGTATTTGGGGATTTTCATGAGCAGCAATATTGAATGTGGGTGGCGAAAGGCGGGATTTACGAGAAAATTGTCCCGGCATTATTATGATTGGTGAATATGTTACATGTAACTTGTGCGTCTGTATTCTCTGTATTCTCTGTATTCTCTGTATTCTCTGTATGTAATTATGTGTACTTTTCAATGTTTTCCTTTGGTTGATTGGGATATTTTGTGGATTTTACAGACATGCACGCGGCGGTTGGGCTCTTCAGCGTCAGCTAATCCTAACCACAATCACCACATGAATTGCAATGGGACATCCGCATCTTCGAACGCTAATAACAACGCTGGAGGCAGTCCCACGGCAGACGCACACTACAAAGCCGTCTGCCGAGCTCTCGTAGCTGAAGCCTTAGAATTGTCTACTTTCCTTCAGAAGGTTGCCCAAGGAACACAACAACTTCGAATATCCTCATCTTTCGGCATTTCTCAGTCTGGATATTCCCATACAGTGGGTCCTGTACTAGACCATGATCCGGACCTTGACAAACTCAACTTCACCGACTGGGTGTGTAACCTTGTTCCATCATTCATTTCCCTACGTCGTTAGTCATTAGTCATTACACTATATCATTAGATAACAAATGCAAAACTCCATATCTTACATCCAAATATTCCACAGTCCACACTCCCCACAGTTACTACCAATCAAATCAACTGCAATACTCTTTCCAATCTTCGTGGTATCTGTAGCCCCAAATCAAAATTACATTTTCCCAAGTACCTACTTACCTTAGAGCCAAGGACGAAGCCTCGTTCAAACCGTCGTCGTACTCGCATCTTCGTATTCATTTAAGCATTTTCCTAATTTTGACAGGGAATTTTTGCAAAAACATTAAATTTTGTCCTGTTTTTAACATGACGTCCTCTCCCCTCAACACAAATTGTCTTTCAATAAAGTTGTCGCATACAACTTCAAATTCATTCCGACTGCTGTTCAAAATTACGAAAAAGCAGATTTTGGGACGCCTTAAGTCTCAAAATATAACTTTCATAAAGATTGAGCTGGTGTATCTCCACAATTGGTATCTCATTTAAAAGCTACATATAATTATATGATGACCTATATAAGCCAAAAGATAAACAAATGCCAACCGATTTCAAAATCCTGGTCGAAATTTTGTCAGGACATTCAAATTACCATTTCGAAATGTTTTTTTGTCAAGAAGCATAATCATGTGAGACCAGGCCCCCCTTCAGGACAAATATCTGTAGTCTTTCGATCAAGTAGGTGAATATATTTTCAAAATTCAAACTTATGTTCATTGGTTTTTAAAAATTTGAAAAAAAAACATTTTCGGGGCGATTGTGAAATTCGAAAAACAACAATAAATTAAAATAATATCTCGTTACAAAATATACATGTTTAATTTCTTCAAAATCTAAAATCATTTCAACTGAAATCTCAAACTCCCAGTCGGTTTTTGGACGTGGTATTGAAATTCACACATAATTTAAACCGAAATTTCGGCATTATTTTCCGAGAAGGCATCATCTGAGACTTGGCCCTCCTCAGGACAAATAATTTATTTCCCCAAGAGGAATTTTTCAAAGCAATTTAAAAAAAAATGTCAACAGGTATTAAAATTTTCGAAAAAAAAAACAGATTTCGGAAAGCATTGTGAAATGCGAAAGAGTGAAACAAGTTTTGACTAACTTGTTTTATCCAGGACTCGGAGTGTGAGTTATTAGGGTGGGACAAAGATGCTAAACTGATTTTGCCTGTCCTACATCCTACGTATATATTTAGTTTACGAGGGGCCTTCCTTCTCGCCTATTTGTGCAATTGCTGGGCCTATATCCTTGCCTACAAGTAGGCATTTGCCGCTGCCTACATTTTTGCCTATATAGGATAACGGCAACGTGTTAGCCTCTTCCTACATGGGACCCTATACTGTAGAATTAAATTATATTTTTATTGAAATTCATAATTACATTTTGCTGTTTTTATTTTAGCAAATTTAGTTTGGACATATAACATTAGTTTAGAAAAAATGTAGGCTATCCCTCATATGCAAAAATTATTCAGCAAACACTCGCAATTGTTTGTTACTATCAAATGTGTCATATTTTTAAACAAACTGATTGCGAGTACTTCTTCAAAATTAATGTTACTCGTGCATTATGTAAAACCTCGTATTGATCGGTCGCATTTCACGTTATAGTAATTATAAGCCATTGAGCAATCACATACGACATACATTATATGTACCAATATGTACTTATTGTTAGTTATGTATGGATATTTTTTTGAATGGGAAATCTCAGATGTCCCTGTAGTAGCCTGATATTCCAACGTTTAAAAATCGGTTTGGTTTGCATTGAGATAAGACTGCCTGAATGTGACAATAGTTATGTATGTATATATCCTATAGACATGTTCATTTGGAGGAGGTTACCAAATATTTGGAGCGCGGTTCAAGTTTGAACTTCAAAGCACATTGGTGCTTAGCTCATTGTTGTTTTCCTATGAAAAACCACTAAGTGCAAGTTTATATAATTAGAAAAACTGATTTTGATGAGGTAAATAAACGCTAATCAGTTGAAAATGCTCACACGTATTGTTTCTCGTTACAATAATAACGAAACAATTCCCCTTGAAAATTTTTTCGCCTTCCAGTCAATGAAAAGGACAGGAATGAATGGATTAAGAGATTTTTAATGGTTAAAAATCGTACACATGAATGGTCATATTACTATGGGTTGACATTAGATTCAGTAAAAGATATGTTTTAATGTTAATTTACCTCTACAGTGTAATATGGTAATTTTGATGTATTTTTCGTGGGTCCTCTTCCAGGTTCAACATGCCCCATAATGTTATTGCTCCCTTTGACCAATTTTCTAACGGTTATATAATTACTTTTTATGTGGTCTTTTGCTCTAGTCAAAAATTGTAATCTATTTTCAAAGAATTTAGCAATTTTCGAAGTTGAAAAAACACTCATATTTTAGTTTTAATTTGGCAGTCCTATATGTTTCAATCCTCTCTTCTAAGTTGAAAGAGTGGATAGTGACCGTGACCGTAAGAATCAAATTTTCGCGCGCGCTAGATGTATCGAGTATCGACGACCATAGAGGTGTGCAGCTAGCTGGTGCATACAACTACTTACTGCCTTCGCTATTTACATTTGCCTTTCTGAGCCAGCAAATGCTGGCTGTGCAGTGCTCGTGGTAATTGAAAATGAGCTAAGCACCAGTATCGGAATTCGCGGAAAGTTATGCACACTCCCTCCGTGTCATGCGCAGAGCAATCTGAACATGTCTATATATTTGCCTTCATACAAGCGTGTTCTCGTGCTGCCTACATTTATGCCTATATGACCGCGTGTATGCAGGCGTGCATTTCCTATGTTATAGGCATTTTTCTGCAAAAACCAGTGCACCCTATTTTGCCTATAAGTTTTTATGAAAATAGCTCGCACCCTATAAATAGGCCTACAAGTTGGCCTACATGTAGAATAGGCTAGCATCTTTGGGGTGGGATGTTTGAGACCACACAGTCACGGGTCACGGCACTCCTTTCCAGTTTGAACTAACCTAACCAGAACGTCCGAAACAACGGACGAGCTGTTTCTATAAGTGAATGTCAAGGTTTTTATTTCCCATCTCCTGGGGATACGTGTCGTTAGTTTTATAGAAATTTAATTGCAGAATTGAAAATATCATTTGGTAGTTATATTTTGGCGGGATATTCAAAGGCATGGACGTCTCGAGTCTCGATAAATGTTCCCACAATCTGAACTTTGACTGCAGGATAGAAACCAAGCCACGAAGTGGTTTGTTTTTTCATAATAAGAAAATGAGAATTTCATTTGCTTATTTTGGAGTAGAATTTAATTGATTGCATGGATAGGAAACGGTAGCGTAGTGTTTAGGGTTGGTGTCTGCAGTCTGCATGGTTAAGAGATAAGAAGGGATTAACGATTTCTAAAATAAGGTTTGGGGTGGACGGGCTGCAATAATTTTGGGCGTGCCTATTATTTGTAAGGTCTGGGCTGTGGGTTGCTGTAGCGGACAGAAACTCCATACTGCCTGGTCATGTCTTCCTTGCAACATTTGAGCTATGACCCATAATATACTAATAAAAGGTGGCACAACTCTGTTTAATGAATATTAACTACAACTAATTTCATGTTGTGCAAAGCATCTTAATATACATACGAACAAGCAGTTTTTTCTACCAGTCACAACATCGTTTAGCTTATCAATTTGTACTTCCTCGCAAATTCCATGGATTGGATTCGAGCAGTATTTTTCTGACAGTTTTATGCACTTTTTTAACTAAGGCTCAATCATTATTGAAACTATTACCGTTTATGAATGAGACATAGCTTTAGGGAATGTCGATTGAAAATGCCATCGCTTATATGCCTGCCCAGCTGAATATGCCCAAAATGCCCGCCAACCGGCCATATTTTTGGGCATATTGGCACATTGGGAAAATGCCCTGAATTTGAGCATTTTCGGCAGGGCATATTCGACATTTTCGTCATTTACAGCTGGGAATATTCTGCGTTTCTGGTAGGTAAAACTCAGTAATACAATCCAGTCAAAAATGCCACGATTCACTATTAAAATTAAATGCTATAAAAGGCGTACATGACAATTTTGTTTAAATGTATTATATTTCAAAAGATACTCAATGTGTATCGTACAGACACTTTATATTGAATTATTGACGAATGCAATTTTTTTGCATTTTGTATCAGGGACGGGAATTCGAATTCGAATCGGAATTCGAATCGGAATTATATTCAAAAAATTCGGGTATTCGAATCGATATTAGAATCGGAAAACTATTCACCACGGTATTTGTATCCAAAATTGGATTAGAATAAAAACAAGGGTATTCGAATCGGTATTCGAATATTTTTTAAAGAATTCCGATTCCAATAAAGTATCGATTTCATTGGGTTTTATACTGTCACGTGCGAGAAAATGTTCATAGGAAGCATTTTTTGAAAGCCGCACACATGCAATTATAAAACCTAAAGGGTAAGTAATGAACGTTTGGTAAACGAAAGCTGTATGGTTGGTAGTGGGCAATGATTTATATCCCGTTTTGCAAAAATTCCTACAAGTTCTTACTGGACGATTAAGTGAATCAAGTTTATCCTTTCTTAAATCTTATTCTCATCATGGGGATGCCTAAAACTAATTCCGTAGAAGTGCATTTTAGTTACGATGTGTTATCAAAACTCGATTTGTAAATAGATACTGTCAGAAAGAATTAACCGGAAAAGTAGTTAGACAGGTTACTTCGAATTCTTTAGAAATGTTATGGGATCTATCCTTTACTTTTACTCCTTTTCTAGTTACTGAAATTTCGGTTGAGCGTGTGTTTTCTGCGCTTAAATTTATATTAAATGATTTGCGTGGTAGTGTAGATGCAAAAACACTTAATGTGTTATGCATCGCTTATTGTTCTTTTGAATAAATTCCCATTTTTTGTACGAATATCCAAAAAGTATTTGAATCTGAATTCAAATTCAGGAAGTATTCAAATATATTTGAATCATTGAATCCGTATCGGAATTCAAATTTTTAAGTGTTATAAAAAATAATTAAAATTGAAATCGAAACTAGAAAGTATTCGAATCCGAATTTAAATCCGTATTTTCCGATATCCCGTCCCTGTTTTGTATAGTTAATCAGAAGACTGGAGTGATAAATACGTCATCAACAAATCCTCTGCATCAGAACTTTGATTTGTATAACTTTCATCCTCTGTAGCAGTTGCTCCGCCTCCAGCGTAAATAAAATTATTCAAATTTGCTGACCAGTGCTTTGAGGTTGGCATAGTTTATTGCATTCCAAAATGTGAGTTTTGTCCAGTAGTAACAATGGTTGGACGTTTTAAAAACTACAACTCCTACAATTGTCTACTGACCAGATTTATTTACCTGTGTGCTAATACCGTCGAGTAATCGTTTTTAGTTATAACGATGTGAGCGGGGTAGTGTGCAGTAGTAGAAAGTGGAAGTAGTAGCAGCGACCAATAACGTCTGGAAAAGGTAATCGCCCCGAAAATTTGAACTGAATATGCCCAAAATGCAGAATATGCCCAGGAATGAAAATGCCCAAAATCTACGTATTTGCCTACAGTTGAAAATGCCCAAAATGCCAGGCCCAATATGTCATGGCATTTTCAAATCGACAATCCCTACAGCTTTCATAATCAGCTTTTCAGGGCAGCGCATCACTCTAATGACCTGATGTTACGGATGTCAATGCTCTGGTCCGGACCATTTATAATATTATAATGGTCCGTTTTTGGTCTGCTCTGGTATGGCCCAACACTTGGACCAGAGACCAGATACAATTGGTCCAGCTTCAGGACCAAACCAGACCACAGGACCATGGTCCTAAAAGTACGCAAAATAAGAAATTATAAGTTAACGAAATCCCGTGAAACAAATTTAAAATGTCATTTGTAGTGATAAAACAGGAATTTTACTGGATAAAATGTGATGGTTGGATTGCTCTCAATGGTTTTCTGGATCATGGTCTTTGGTCTGGTCTGGACCGAACGACTGGATCAGACCAAACTGGACCAGACCAGACCATTGGCATTCCTAGTTGTGACTTAACTTTTCCATCTTTTTCTCCGATCCTCGACCAATTTTTTCTTCGAAGTTGGCCACATTTGACTAATAAATTCCTGTCGTGGGAATTTATCACAAGAAGTTGTTTAAGATTCCTCCTTTCGCCGGCACAACTAGAATCGCTTACATTACTGGAATATTTTTACTTTGAATACTGAGTTCACTTTGAACTTTCTCAGTTTTTTTTAAATTCTAACTTCAATTGACATTAGCCCGTTTTAATGGTCAGACATACCTTCAGATTGTTTCGGCATTGGACAATGTGGGTCTTAGTATCCGGCGAGGAATGCAGCACGACTGTATGGTAGGAAACGGCAGTTGAGCAACTGAGACGGCATAATTCATGTAAATTAGATGTTTATTTACAACAATAATTCTGACTTGCCTTCAAGTGTAAACCTGGAAAGTCTGGCTCCTTGTTCTGTCATAAAAATACAATACAATTTTCCGTGACTCTGCGCAGTTGCCTATTCTATAGCATTGAACTTTTTTAAAGGCATTCTCCCATGCCGATTGTGATAAAAATTTGAACAAATGTCTGTCGAATTATTAAAAGCTAGTGTGCAAAATGTCAGAGTGTGTGTCAAAGGGCTTGGGCCCTTTGTTTCAAATTATATATTTGTTCAAAAATGTGTGTCATGTAGGCATGATATTATCGTTCATTTTTAAACTCTCGTTAATATCGTTATCGTTTATACAAAAATTTCCGATATGGATTTTGAAGAACGATATAAACGATAAACTTTTATACCGTAAAAGCATGGTGGGTACTATAAAAAACAATGCAAGTGAGTTTCTTAAAGTGGTTCCAGGTACCTGTTATATGTACAATTGACGTGACCCAGGACATTTTGGCTGTGGACATACAGTTTCAGCGATTATTGCTAGATTGTGCGATACCTAATTGTGACGATATATCGTTTGAAAAAAACGAGAATTATCGTTCGTCAAAAATGTACGATATTAACGAGAATATCGTATCGTTATATCGTTAATATCATGCCTAGTGTCATGGTTGAGTGATAGTACAATCCGTTGGATATTCGAGAAATAACAAAAGTCAAATTGATTAAATTATCATCTCAAATATTAACTTCAAAAATACAAATCGTAAAAAATGATGTGTTCTTTCCATTCAGAATCGTGAGTTTTGTGCGAGTGTAGATGCTTGGCCCAACGTCCCTAACGCGCCAAAGTTAGGCCACCACGCCTTGGTTTGCGCTGGCAATCGCTTCATAGTTCAAAATACTTGATTGTATGGAAACGGCACCAGTTATCATTTCTCATGTTAAATCCTATTTGAAGTTTCTTGAGTTTAGCTTAATTGTATTTGTACTTGAATATTACTTGAAATTCATCATGAAAATCTTAAAGGAGACCACTTTATAAACTTTGTTAGGAAAGATGCTGATGGAAATTGTAAGTGTTGTTCATTGAAGTGCCAGAGCTTTAGGCGACGAATACCGTTAATTTTATATTAAATAATTGAGACGATTAACAAATTAATATGCATCCAACTCTTGACTTAGATTTATTCCAAATTTTGTATTTGTGAAAGGATTCACGAAGGCATCAACTACAAGAGTTGTTGCAGAGCTCTGTAAAATAAGTAATACAACTGACAACGCGCATGTTTGGGAAATCGTTCCATGAACACCTGCCGCATCACTTAGGAGATTGTATAGTGAGTCCAGTGATACATACATATTTCTTTACAAAAGTCAATGGACCATTAAAAATAGTAACATAAAATTTCAGTATAAGTATTATTTTCAGTTATTAGTAATAAGTATTTTGATTTACATTCGAGCTGAACATTTAAGTTACAATGGAATTTTAACATGATAAATTTTAAATGAGACCCTTTCACTGCGATCAAGAATAATTATTCTAAACTATGACACGAGTTCCGACTCTAACCAGTACGGGAACATATTTTATGGAATAATATTTTGTTCCCAACCAATTTGGGTACGGGAAAATGAACACACTCAAATGGACCCTGTGAAAAGGAATAGGGATTCACATTTTGCCCAGGCATGATCCCCTTCCCACACCTCTTGTTCCAGGGTTCGAGTGAGCAGTGAGCACTTTTACCATCTTCTAAAAACACAATCGAAAAGTCACTTGATGGTACTTTATTCATTTAGCCAGAGGTGACCATTCAATTTTCCACTACACTCACTACTCTAAAAACTTATTTAGGGTAAATGCCACTAGTTACCACTACACTACCACACAAGAATGATCTTTGACAAATACTCTATTAACACTGTATTTTATCGATAATCAAGACTACCACTACACTACTTTCCAGTAGAGTTTTACTTTCAGAGAGCACCTTTACTCTACTCTACCACTACTTGCCGGAAGCTAAAAACTAGCGTTACTCTACACTACAACTATCACACTACTCTACGCAGTAAAAAAGCCACACTATACAATGTACTACCTGTTCACTGAATAGCCGTGCAATTTAATCTCAGCCTAAAATCATATAATTTTAATATAAGCCTAAAAAGGCTCCTAATTTCTAAATTTATGCTATAAATATGATTCCTAGCGAAAAAATCCCGTTTCATCGTATGTAAACACAGTTTATCCTCTGTCAATGAAGCTAGACGTTTATGCTAAATTAAAGGCGTGCAGGACCGATCTTTACAACTATCAATTGTAGGTTCGGCATTTTGAAAAACTAGTTTATTGTTTTAGAAAACATTCACATGTGTGTATAACTCAAGTACATACATGAGAACGAGAACCACTGACTATAACTTATAAAAATGTTACAAGTTGACACAAGAAATAATTACAATTGTCAATGGAGTTTCCGTTGCCATTATATGTACGGAATCTGCCATAATCTGGATTTGGCTTGAATTTCAGAACTGTTAATTAACGGAGGATTAAAGCACTAATAAATAGAGATCAATACTAAGATTTTGATTTTGCAAGTTCAACTGCTGCTAAAAATGATGACAAAGTAAAATGCGCAATGCTTCAATACAAATACAAGATGTTACTACATATATCCATCCAGGCAATCGCGCAATAACACTTCGAGTATTGAAACTCGGTGTAGCGGTGTAATATATAGAAAGTTATGAAAAGACATAATCACACGTTCCATGTTTAAGTATAGTGCTTACTCGGGTAGCACTACTTTTTATGGGACTTTGAGTATGCATGTAAACTACTTCTAAACTACATCCAAACTATCGTCGGTTCCACTATTCTACACTAAATTTTAGGAGCAAAATGTGAACGGGCACCTGTAGTTACTACTATTTACTTGCCTGCTGATGTCTCCTTCGTCCTACACTACCAATAAATATTATTTTCTTTCATTTTCAACAACTACTCTACTTTTTGCCACTATTCCACTACCACTACTAAAAAGTAGAGTAGTGTGGCCATCTCTGCATTTAGCCAATTTAATTACCACAATCCATTCTATTCTTTTTTTCCTGCAATTTCTACACACAGATCCTTATTGGCCTTAAAGATAAAACGCTAGAACTCCTGTTTCACTATAATTGCAATATTTTCTACAATAGTTCTACAGCATATTAAAATAATAATTACTAGTTTTTCCAAATTGCGCTGCAAGTTTCACGCTTTAAAAAGGGGTTGCTCGAAAGTCAATGTTTTTTTCAATTAAAAATAACACCGGGAAACAAACCCGTACCGGTATATACTATTTTTCAGGTATATTGTACATATATAATTATATATAATTATATAAACAATGTGGAATAATTTGTTTTGGACCAGAAATTGGTCTCAAAGATTGGGCACCATATTTGAACCCTCAGCGACTTTCAACTTTATTAGTGCAAAGTCAACATAAATACTCCATTCATTTTTGCATCCTTTGCCATTGTGTTGCAGTTTTGTATAAGTTGTATACTAACTCTGAAGAATTAAACAATAAGTTATTACGCGGTTACATTTCGCTACGGGGGAAGGGGGGGGGGTTAATCTACCCTGCATAAAGTCTGTTTTATAAACCGAGCCTGATGGTTGGCTGGTGCAGTGAATCTGGAAAGTTGGAAAAGATCCTGCTTTCGACTCTAGCCCATCTGAAAATAATCTCAGTTCCTTTCTGTCTTTCCATATACACTGTGGGTACGTAAATGATGTTTGAACGTTTGAAGGGATGTTGCACATTCCCGGAAGAGTGTTAGTAGTAGTAGTGTGTGCCGTACATTGACCATGATTCGTAAGGTGAATTGGTGTGTGCGTGTGTGTTATTGATGGCAAATATCGCCACATTGCTCATATCGGAAATATCGCTATCGTCAAAAACAGTTTTGGCGATATATCGCATATCGCCGATATATCGCCAAGTTTATACCCCATTCAATATCAATCAAGTTATCCCATGCAAAGACCATTTTTTCGTAAAATATTTGTAAATTTAACGGATCGGTAAAGATTAATGCGAATATTTTGAGTATTTTCCTTACAGTAGTTGCACTTTCCTTTCAACAAATCTTTTATTCTCAAAAAGTAATTTCAAACAACTGCCCGTCGCCCTGCCCTTCCACTGTATTCAATACATTTACTGTTGTGAATACTTTGTCCATATTTGTGGTGTCAATCTTTTTTGGTAGAATTAGTTTTTTAATTTTATTCATTTGAAACGAATATTAAAAGGACTACTTCAAAGTTCAAATATAATCTGCCCACCGTTAATCCGCAATACCTGCTACCCACCATATTAATAATGTAACAATGAGGATTGATGTAGTAAGTAATAGTAGGTATGCCCAAAGGTTGCATTGAATGGTCGAAAAGAAATATGCATGGTACAAAACTCTTTAATAATTAAAGAGTTTTTACCATTTTTTAAAGAGCTTGTAACTATTATTCACACTTTTGCAGAAAAGTCGTGAGCTATTTAACCGTAGTAATTGTGCGATAAGCCGATATTATCGATAAACTTGGCGAGATTTATCGCCTTAAATTTCGCCACTCGTTGTGGCGATATTTTCGATATATCGTATCGCCGTATCGCCATTTGCCATCACTAGTGTGTGTACATAGCCCATTTTGATTTTGGTGAAACTGCTTGTAGGTCCCTTTAATTTTATAAAAATTGCATCAAGATCATTTTCTTCTTTGCGTGCTGTATTTTGGTTGGAATAATTGTGCGGTTGGTAGAGGGCAGATGGAGTTAGGAGGGATGGCAAACGCTTTTGAAAAACGGATTCAGCGGAAAAAATGGGGTATGGGATTTTGGTAACATAAACGAAAACGCTAAATTAGGAATTTGGTTAATTCATCAGATTATGAACGTGGGGGTATTTGACTAGGGAACTGACACAAACTGAAAATAAACTTTCAAAAACCTACACACTAAAATGAAACCCGTTATTTTGGGTTTTCTAAGCCTGAAAATGAGCTATTAGAAAATGAGTTATTTACATGAACTACTTGTATTTACAGGCACGACTGTGGGTCCAAGTTATCCGTGAGCTACGGAATGGAGTGAAATTGAAGAAAGTTGACTTATCCTACCATGAGTGCAGTCGGGGGCCTCCGATCGAGTATGAGTTGACACCTTACGAAATTCTCATGGATGACATTCGATCTCGTCGGTACAAATTGAACAAAGTTATGGTGGATGGAAGCCTACCTCCGAGAATCAAGAAAGACGCTCATGCCATCATTTTAGAGTTCATCCGGTCAAGACCTCCATTAAAAAAGGTTATTTTTTTCCATCCCTTTAATTTCATCCCCACAAGAGACACGTCTTTACTGCTTACTGTATTGTCGTCAAAATACTGTGGCCAAATTGGATGTGATTTTGTTGTATTTGAAATGGATTTTCTTCAGAACAGAATTTATCAAAATTAAAGGTCTTCACGGATCGGATTCTGGTCTCATCCGTATCCGATCCTATCCGAACCGGTAAATTCCGGATTTCAAAAACATCCATCCTATCCGATCCGATAGAGTCGGATACCATTTTATAAGTATCCGTATCCGATCCGGAATTTCCGGATCGGATAAAATTTTCGGTCCGGTCCGGCATACATTTACGGATGCATCCTATTCGATCCGCGGATATCCGCGGGTATCCGAACCTTACTTCAAGAAACCGTAAAAGAGATATATCTTATATATTGAGCATGTTTCTAATTTTATCACATTCAAATCAATATGAAAATTTTTAAATTCCGGTGTATCGATAATTACCTCGTTAGATGCAAAACCAATTTTGCTTACAAAAAACTGAAAACAAATAGATTATGCATTCAATATAATTGACACGGCTTTCCTTGATTCTTTTGTCTTGAATATTTTTCCACCAACTACCAATAACTTTCAGTAAAGTTCATGTTGGAAATAAGTACTGAGAAAAATAATTAAAAATGTAACAACAAATTCACGAAGAATTTGAACAATTGATGCCGGGCACGTTGCATGCGTGTATGGAGGACGAGAATTCTCATGAATGCATTAAAGTTTCAAATTAGAGGTGGGATTCGGGCTTGACCTCAGACCCGAACCCGGAAGAAACCCGAACAAATACTCAATTATCCCGACCCCGCCCGCCAACGGGCTAAATATTCGATATTCAACCAGGCCCGATATATGCACTTCACATTTTGTGAAACCCGAACCCGTTAAAACCCGGTCTCCAAAATATTTTACAACCCGAACCCGCTAAAAACCTGATCTTTAAATAGTTTTAAAACCCGATGAAAATCCGGCTTTTTACTAACAATTGAATCGTGCACACACGGAGCAAAACTTAGCTCTGAAATTTTTTGAAGATAAACTATCAAACTTAAGTGATCGTTTCAAAATGTTTAAGCATGTGTACGTTTTAAATATACAGTGAACCATTATTTAGCTTTGCAATGAATATACACGAAAGCAATGCTTGAACTCTGCGCAACGTCAAATATGCATGCCACCTATCTGTCCTAAATTATATTCTAGTAGAATTGTCGGGTCATTTGTAATTTGTGACCCGGCCGAAACCCGAACTGAAAAATAAATGCAGGCGCAAGCCCGATCTTAACCCGGTTTCATTGTTTTAGTGCAGCCCGAACCCGGTCGGAGCCCGACGTAAGTTCGTATTTGCAGCCCGAACCCGGCTAAAAACCCGACCGGGTCGGGTTCGGGCCGGCCCGAATCAAATAGCCCGCTTCCTGGCCCCACCTCTATTTCAAATCCAAGAATCGCTCTACTATAAAATGCGTGACAATACGATAGCATTATTCCTCACGAGAGGGCTCGTCTAAAAGACGGATATCCGCGGATAACCGCCGGATCATCCGAAAACACAGAACATGCTCATCCTATCTGGTCGGATGCATTCATTACTGCATCAAATCCTATCCGAAATAAATAAAAGGATTCAAATGATGCATCCGGTCCGCCATATGTTTGATGGATAGGATTAATTGTGTTTTCAATCCTATCCGAATCCGTCCGGATCAATCCGATCCGATGAAGACCTTTAATCAAAATTACCAATAACAATGGTGTTAATTGGTTGCCTGAGGCGTACCATTAAAGATTGTGTACATATTTGACAGTACCTCACCATCTGACGATCTGACAATAAGAAACTCACAAATCCATAGGATATCATGAATATTTACATTACGTTTTAAAAGTTCGTTGATCGATGTGTCGTGGTCTACAAAATCAAGTGCCGTTTTAGGGTCTGGAAGAACAATAATTACTTATTGGTTTTGCTTCTCTAAACCCTTCTAAATTAAATCTAGTACCTTAACTAGATGATGAAACGGGGAATTTCCTTTGATTGACCCATATTGATTGACCTCAAGATTATCAATAATTTGTTTGTAGAAACGGTTAACCAAAGTTTTCTAGTGTCTTTATTTACAAATTAGTTTGGGTAATCCACCGTACATCATTGAAATCGTTTATTTCGTTCGATTTGGGAACTGGAGTAATAAATCTTATTTTCCAATCTCCAGGAATTACGTAATTTTTCAGAGAATATAATTTGGATGTCATACGTTATATCGAGATTTGACTGTACACTACTGTTCCACTTCCCTTCGCATTCATTCCAGTCATTGGTAAATCAATTTAATCGATGCAAAGCGTGGATTTTGTAAAAGATAGCAAATAAAATTAATATGAGCAATCTTGCCAGCATTGTAATTTCGCTTGAACTGTTGAATAGTCAAATAATGCATACCAGTTTTTGCATGTACTTTTGAGTCTACATTTAGGCTTAACATTTTTCTAGGTAAAGCCATCATGAATAAATGCGTAAACTAGATTCTCGCGAATCTAGAATCTCGTGAAGATTTACATTTTCTTTCCACCCACCGAATTTGGACGCCTCCACGTCTCCCATATACCGATCATAAGATTTGACAGCGCGTTGGAGAGAAACTCCACTTGAGGAGCGAAGACACAGAAACGGAGATTTTCGGATCATGCAAAATTTTATTTGTATCTAGATACAAACGCAAGAATGGGTTTCTGGAGTGAATTTTAACAGCAGTCAAGCTTAATTCCCTTGAGTTAGTGTAGCACATGACATGAGTAGGTAACTGTTTAAAATCGTGATTCTTTCTTCGAAAAATTCTTTCGTTCCGATATTTAATCTTTATCTCTTGAGGCAATTTTGTTTCAACATGTTTAATCATGCACTAAAGAATGTGACCAAAAACACTTGAAAACTTCATTCATTCCTTCTACTTTAACTTCTTGTTCTTAATCATAGAGTCATACTCACTATGTTCAGGAATTATGTGTTTCATTGCCTTCTCGTTGTGCAAGAATGAGTGATGGTACACAAAATTAGTAGTTGCACTTACACCACCTGCAGAACGTGTCTGAATGTATTCTGCCCTTCCACACTCTTCGTACAGTCGTTATTTGAGCAATTTCGTAATAGATCCACAGTAATAATGTAACATACAGCGTTATATTTTCAAACATCCAATTCCTCAGAGTTATTGGAAGATCCGTGACAGCCGAAGTGTTCAATATATTATTTGGTTATAGGGATATATACATAATTATCTGTATATACTATTCAATTTTTCCGCCTTGTGACCGGAAAATACAAAATGAAGTAAAATAATTATTTTATTTTTCATTTTCCAGTTGTGATGTATAGTGTGAGATGATGATATATTTCGTTAAAATATATGTACTATGTAAGTAAAGCATTAGAATAATATGAGCATGAGCATGAGCGTGTCAAAGGAATATGAATGCCACATTGATATAGCTCAGTTATGGAGTGGAAATTCCCTAGAGAATCCCTGGGTGGAAATCAGCGCCTAGCGCCGTATGATTTGACAATACAGTAAAGCAATAATAATTATTACATTACATGGAGAATTGAGTTTGTAATGTTAAGGTTGGTTTTAGTGGGTAAAAAGATAAGTCCTTACCTCCTTGATCTCGCAATTCGGCTCAGCTGTACTCAAGAACTTTTGTTCTTGACTTGCATTTGACTTTTTGCATTTGAGGTTGAATTAACATCCAATCCTGCTGATGCGTACTCCGATTATTACATTAATTGATCTGTAGTTATGTAGACTTCGTACGATACATGTGTGAACATATTTGTCTAACTATTTGATTGTTTTGAATGTTCAGGTCACAGATAGAGTTTTACCCCCACCACCAAAGAAGATTTCAAATCCCATTGAGCTTCTCATGGAGTCCATACGACAGGAACATCATTTAAAACCTATAAGTCGGCGCAAAGGTGAGGAATGTCAGGGTTAACTGCCAACTGAATTTATTCCATATTAATTTCATTCACCATTTGCGACTCTTATTTAATTAAACTGAATTCATTCCGTCAAAAGCGCTAATGTAAATGATTATTATTATCGGTGAGTTATTTCACTGCACTTCTCATGACTTGTTCATACTCTTCTTAACCATTCAAATATAATAAATTATAGTACTACTTATACATAGTGATTGATCAGGAGGGTATTTCTTGATGAGACGGAAGTTTATTATGCTAGTTGTTGGTAGATTTACTTACATATTTTGAGCGAAGCGAGTGCTAGAACTCTGTTGTCTCTCACGAAAGTCTCTGTCACAACCCGGTACTCGAATGACACAGGAATACACTGCTTGTATCAATGAACACTCAGTTCCCTAAGGTTGTGCAGGACATTGTTATTTTTAACAATACATTTCTACTGATCAAAATAATTGCAATTAAATTTGCATTTGAACACAAGCCATAAACATCCGCAGAGTGTAAGGTTTAGGGTCGTTTAAACAAACGTAACAGTTCTAGGGCCGTTTAATAAAAACGTAATATTTTAGGAGCGTTCAAAAAACCTAAAACGTTTAGGGAAGTCTAAAAAAACCTAAAAACTACCTAATATGAAATAAAAAGCTGGTTAAAGGCCAATTCCAAATATCAGTAGTATCTTTTACATGGTAACAATTTGGAATTCAGTTTTGTCTTCGAAACCAAACGCTGTGTAGGACGGATACCAGATCTCAATTGAATTTTTATTAATATATAAATATATCTATAATTTATTACAAATATAAAAATATATAAATAACTTGTATAGTGTGTACATATATTGTGTATCGGGACGGGATGATAGAGTATGTCGGAACAGAAAAATTATTTGCAAATTGGGAATATACCGTTTAAACAGGTGTGAATATCTCGCCGTAAAAGAGTAGCATTTAAAAAATGCAATTCACACAGTCAAATATTGCCACTTTAATTGGGGTGTTTTTTTAGCTACTACGGTTAAGTATCTCGTTGGTTTTAAAATTCTTGTTTGTCTCGTTCTTGTTTTCGGAAAAATTGCGATAACGAGATATTCGGAAAACGAGAGTAAGCAATAAACGAGAGAAGCGAGATAAGGAAAAAACATGGTTTTTATTGAACGATATAATACTTCATTGTAATTGTCATAAAACCCAGTGACAAAACTAGTACTCGGAACAGTTCAGTTCGATTCAAAATTTGCAGTTCAGTTCAGTTTAAGCAGTGAACCGAAACGAAAATTCGGTTTCGGTTCAGTTCAAGTAAAAACAGTTCAGTTCAGTTTCACCCTATGAACTGAACTGAACTGAGTTGGTGTTTGGTAAACAAAAACAATTGCGGATGTACACATATAGAGCTCCGAATTTAGTCATTCGAGTCAACCCCAGAAAAAACTGATTTCTTTTTCCTTTTAACCTGTTCCTAATCGCATTCACCATAGCAATCGACCATGCACTGGAGAATGCACAAATTATGATGAAGGTAATGTACTCTGGAATGGCCCTGTTTCAGAATCTACTTTTAGTAATCCATTGCTTCCATTTAGCAGTGTAGCTTTGGGCTAATTCAGTATTTACATTTTCCTTTGGATTCGTATCAATTTTAATTTTTTCAGCTCCGTAATAAAACCACAATTTTAAGTAGCTGTTGAAGTTTTAAAGAAAGTAATGCGAAATGCAACTTCTTTAGCCCCCAACCTTGGTCCAGCAACATAGCAATGTCCCATGGAATTATTAAAAGAAAAATTGTTAAATAATAAAGTAGTTAATAAACTGTTCATTATTCGTTAAATAACTATAATATGAGAATGAAACCGTTTGAACTGCAGTTTGCATTACATGGTTCAGTTCGATTCAAATACTGAATCGAACTGTTCTGTTCAGTTCAACAGCTGAACTGAACTCTATTTATAATGAATCAAACTGAACTGAACTGAACCGAATCGGAACTTTTCGGTTTTTAACTGAACTGGTCCGAGTACTAGACAAAACACGCAGTTTTATTCAGTTTCACAAATCGTGACAGTCACAATGTCACAAAACACAAATTGTTTATATTTGGGTATGGACCAATACATTTGTAAGCAAATAAAGAGCTTGAAAAATATAAATGAAAACCTCCAACAATACAATTAAGGCCAAGAGTTGAAAAATAGCTTAATTCTCTCAATGGTAAAGCAAAACGCCCAAATTTTTGGTTCGTCACGGATTCTAATAAGAGTTAATTTCAAACGATATTCTCGGTTAATAAAACGAGATGAATGAGAATCTCGTCTCGTTCTGCTCATCCCTAGTAGCTACTGAGTATCTGTTAGGGACGAGAAAGTTTCGGGGCATCGCCCCCGTGTTATTTCGGGACGAGATTGGGATACTTATTTTTGTCCCTGGATTTTGAAACGAGACGAAATCTTCTGTGGGACATAACAATTGTCCCCAGTAGAAGCTCTATTCATATACAATATTTCAAAACTCACTCATATCAAAATTTTATAGCGCTGTGACAGCTTGACAGATAATTAATATGGCGTTATGGCGTATGCAAATTATCCTGCAAATGATAAAAATCCAAAATGGTCTCATGCCCAAAATCCATAAAAACACAAAACTGCACGTTTTACAACGTCTCCAGACGTGAAATTAGATTTTACCTTACCGAAAAAGTTGAAGAGTCAATTTTGATTTAAATCAATGATTTATTTGAAAAAATCAAGTGATTTAAATCAAGCCACCCTGGTTGCAAGTAATTTCAAAGGTCTTTCTGGTTTTACCAAATTTGGGGTTTATTAAATTTCTTGCAAAATGCCTTTTGATGTAACTGTGACTTCTAAAGGGCAACATTGATTTCATAAGTCTCATTGGACAATTTTGGAGGTATACAGCGTGGTTTTAAAATTCGTACAATTCTATTCGGTTCGGATAATAATTACGCAGTACATAAGGCTAACATTCGAGAATATTTTCCAAAGTATAACAAATGTGTAACAACTAACAACACAGGTTTGTTGCATTTGTGACACTGCGGAATAATACGTATGTACCTTTTTCATACTGGCTTCTCAAAATTCAGATTTGTTACTATTGGTACCTCGAATACTCAGGTTATTCATTTCCTCCGGTGCAATGCAATGACACGAAGTTACGAGCAGTGTCTGCTGAAATCTGTATTGAATGAAACTAACATTGGCTGGTGTAATTACATACCTGTGTAATACGAGTTTAAAAAATTAATCAAGAGAAGTCTTCATACTATAATTCGACCTACTACGAGAGTTTTTTAAATCTTCTCTCTTTCTCTCCTAAACCGCTTTATAGGTTCGCGAGTACAAATTACCTGAAAGGCTAAATGGCTTATATACGATAACAACACTGCATAGCCAGCTGTTTCTGGCTCATTGACAGAATGGCAAATTTAAATAGGGAAGGCAGTGAATAGTTGCATGCTATAGCTGGCTGCGCAGTGCTATGGTCGTCGATGCATCCATCGCGCTAATATTTCATTCTTACCATCGCGGCATCGCGGACGCGGACACTATTCACATCCACTCGCTCGAATTATTAGAAGAGAGGGTACATATGTATATACCAATACCACCAAAACATTATATCTGTACAGTAGCAATAGCAAGGACAGTGGCAGTGTCACGGACAGCCGTCCCGGGGTCTCGCCAAGCGAGACCTTTAGGGAGCGTTCATAAATTACGTCATGTGCTTGGTACGGTGGGGGGGCTTAAAATATTTGACAGAAAATGATGAGGGGGGAATGGGGGGTTGACGAAAACAAGATGTCAGTAATAATTGCTTGCTGGTAGTGAGAATTTACTAGCTTCGTAAAATTGTTGGAAAACTGAATAGTTTTCCTAAGCAGATAATTTTAACAATGTCACCCTTCGATTCGCAATAAAATTAAGACTTCAACGAAAAAAATTAACCTGATATTTCAGGTACGGGTCGGGTTCAGGTGCGTATCTTCATCTTTTGCTACCTGAAAGCAGTTCTGGTAACCAGTACTACCGTATATGCACACCTATGATGACTTCCGCAACAAATGACGTTATGATGGGGGGAGGGGGTTGTCTAACTTGATTGTATGTGATTTAGGGGTAGGGGGGGTCAGAAATCTTCAAAATTTGAATGACGTAATTTATGAACGCTCCCTTAGGCTTTCTTAGTACTAGAATTTGACGCTTTGCTTTGTCCATTAAAAAATCTCAAGTGAAAGTTTAGATAAAGTTTGTATTTATTTACCGGAACCTGTTTTTTTACATAGACAACTGTATTTTGCATTTTCGAGAGGTAAGTCAAGAAAATATTATGGTCGTTGTAATGGACACTGTAGAACAAGGTGAAATAATGGACAACGGTGAGGGAACCTCCACAAGTAATTGTGTACTTAAAGAAGTTCTGCAATGTTAGATTATAATCATACGAAGTATTTCAGAAGCAAAGGCCATTAGTTAATGGGTGGCTTGTCCTTGATTCAAGGATACCTTCATGGGAACGCGTCATAAGCTACCCGTCGTACACAGCAGGTACATATACGAAGCTTAACGCGGAATTGTATTTGGAAATTTTTACCTGCCTGCTGACTCTTTCCCGATTCGATGCGTAGACAGCAGGCGGAGTACAGCCTACCTGTCCCTAATTGGTAAACTGTAAGTAGCTGGTGCCCCGACAGTACCTGTACCTAAATGTTTAATTTTCCTCAACCTGGACCTGTATCCAAACTAAATCGGAAGTACCGGTACCTAAAAACTACCTGTACCGAAACCGGATGGGTACAAAACGTTTGTGCCTGATATGAACCTGTACCTGTAGCCAATTTACCCCTGTAAACCCTGTACCCATGAGGGGCACTATTTTTAATACAGTAGTTGCTTGTCTTTAAATTAATTAAACAAATCTTGAACGCTAGGCTGAAGAAATTTTGTACAAGCTGTTCAACCAATGTCCCTACGTTTAGTCTTGGGGTTATTCTCCTCTCCTCAAATTCTTAAGGCCTGGAAAATTACAGTAGAAAGTACATTTAGTTTGAATCATAGAGCATAGTGACCTTTCGGCTTCTATTTGACAAAATAATCAGATTGCAATTGTAATGCATGGAGATTAATTTAATTCCATAACCATGGCACATATGAGTAGAATATTTAATGGTGAATGTCGACACATACTGAGAGACACGACGTTCTGGATTTAATAGAGGAAATTGCGCTTGGGAAGTGTACTGGGGACAATTTTGTTGTCCCGCCGACAATTCTGTCCCGTCCCGAAATCCTCGGGACAAAAGAGTTCGTTCCGATTCAGTCCCGAAATAACATGAGGACAAAAATTTGGTCCCGATCCCGTTCGAAAACCTCGGGACGTCCCATTCCGATTATAATCCCAGTCTTAAAAGAAATGCTCGAAATTACACTATTTCTATAAGGATACCTCCAATTAGGGTTTGTCGATTTATAAATGCCATGGCATAAATGGCAAATTTGGCAGGCATTTAGGGCATTTATTCACATGGGCAAAAAATGCTTTTTTATGCCATTCTGGCAGAATTGACATTTAATATTTTTTGCCTTGGCAAAATTGGCATAAATTAACTATGCTCATGGAACGCTCTATTTCCGCCATCATTAGTGCTCGCTCCGACCGTGGCCAACTTTATAATAGGCTTTCAAACAAGCAAAAGAATGTGGGATCGTGGATTCGGTATACAATTACTTATTTGCAGACACTTTGTCAGATGTTAATAGCCTCAATGAAATTGATGAAGGCGACGAAAACACCGACGATGAGGAACCGTTTTCTGATAGTGATTTGGAAAATTGTTGAAAAAGAGTTGAAAAAATAAGGCGATAGTTTCGCCTTAGACACAATATTTCCCAAAACGTGACAAATTGGATGAGTATTGCCGGTTTTTATAATGTTAAACACTTTTGGATGTATACTAAAATTACAAATTGAAAACAAATAGACCAGCATTCTCACATTTGTTTCAAATTTTTGATTTATAATGGTGGCAATTTTGAAAGCATACTCATTGTTGTTGAGTCTACTGAACAGGTTTGACTTCTTCATGGCACAATACTGCACCTCAATATGCCCCGCTAAAGATTTTTCGCGAGAATTTTTTGTTCCCATAATTTTTGCCTTTTTTGCCATGCATTTATTGCCTTTTTGCCCGGCATTTATTTTTAAGGGCAAGGCGAAGGCATAAATTGTTTTTTTTTGCCTTGCTACGGGCAAAAAATACCGGGCAGGCAAAATACCTAAGGCATTTAAAAATCCACAAACCCTACCTCCAATAATAGCGAAAGTATACTTTAAAAAGTATTCACATATAAAACAACAAATTTTAAACGGAACGATTCTCATACATATACATTTTTGCAGCAATTGTATACTGTGAAGGTATTTTTTCCTGTCCCGATCTATTGTTCCGTCCCGTCCCGAAATATATTTGGACAAAAAGGTCCCGATTCAGTCCAGAAATAACATGGGGACAAAAGTGTTGTCCCGAAACTGTCCCGATCCTGGCACCGTCCCGAACAGAAGCCCTACTACTGGAAGCTCAATAGAGAGTACAATATTAAGGAATTTTAGATTATCGCCATGTATTAAAGAGCTAATCTAAAATTGCTTAATATTGTAGGCTGTATTGAGCTTCCAGTAGATTGGCAGCAGGTGGTATACAGCCGAGAACCACAGCGAGCTGAAACTCTGTCGCAGAGGAGAGCTTTTTCAGCTCGCTCTGCTTCTCGGCTTTTGCTTGCTGCATATTCCACCGGCTTGCTTGTCCATATAGTGAAATAGTATATGTACTTCATAGCATAGCGGCTTGCTATATAGTGAAAGTGAGCGCGCCAAGCTTTAAATTAACAGATAACAGCAGGATTCGGCTAGTAATGTAGAGATTATTTCCAAACCGACGTGTCTCTATGTGCGTTCATTGGATAGTTTTTTGCACCCATGATAGACATTAGTGGTAACGTTTTCCTACTGGAAATCATATTATTATTACATCAGAGAAGGTGATCCAGTATAAATCTCAGTTTATTAAAATGGCAATTCAAAATTAAAAAGAAGAATTTGTTGTGAGTGAAAATCACGGAAAATAATTATTACTGAAAATATTTAAAATTCCTTAAGAAAAATATTGATTTCATGAAGAAGAGCCTAATATCTCACATTCGGAACATAACTTGGTTTGAATAAATTCATTTGTGTGAATATGTAATATGATTGTTATTAGGGTATGTCGATTTGAAAATGTCCGGCATATTGGGCAAGGGCATTTCGGGCATTTTAATTCGAGGACACTTGGGCATTTTGGGCAGAATCGTGGAATAAAATACCACAATTTACACAATTTGACAGTTGATTTGATACATTTGGATATTTTGAATTTTGGTGTTTCAACTAGTGATCCAATTTTGGTGCTGTGAAAGTTTCTAAAATGCCCAACTTGCCCTGTCCAAAATTCCTAAAATCAGGGCATTTTTAAACGCTGTCCACGTGCCCAAAATTGGGCATGCGGGTATAACGCGTAATAACAGGCTAAGATAATCATATATTCAATTAATTTTCAGCTGTGTTACTACAATGCAATAATGCAGTGGTGAGATGATTCACTAACTAAGGGATGATTTGGGCTTGACAGCCATTTTGATCATCTTCTAAGTATTGAAAGCACTAATTAAAACTTTAAAACAGTCTGGCTTTAAAATCTTCAGACACATCATGGCAAAGACAAAATCAATTTCAAGTACCATTAAATCCAAAAAATACTAAATGAAGTTCCAGTCGACACATGGGACAGTACTGCAAAGCTGCTAAATGTCACAATCCTTCCCATCTACCAATACGCATTACCAATTTGGATCCTGAGTGTGATCGAAGAATTAGGAATTGGTTGCTCAAGACTTCAATTGTAATAAATTGTAAAATTAACAGTTCTCTTCCTGGGAAGAATGCTACAAAGACTACGAACGAACAACACTAGATATGTCAGACAATGCTACGATACAAAGGTGTCCGCCTATCCTACATATAATCCTATTTGTAGGCTATTTATAGGGTGCGAGGATTTTATTAAAGAGGCTTGTAGGCAAAATAGGGTAATAATTAGTAAGTTAATTAGTAAGTTAATTAATAGCAAAATAGGGTGCAAGAATATACACTTAAAACCTAGCCTACAAAATAGGTAGGCTCAGCCTTCATAGAATTATAGGCATATATGTAGGCAATAGAAGCACATCATTTTCATTTAATGGTTTATGGAACGGGCAAAATGAAAATTAAAGAATAGTAATCCGCGACTAGTATTTGCAGATTGTATACCACTGAAATAAATAATTGCGTTTGAACACAATTCAAATTTCAAACACGATTTACTGAGATATGTTGTCAGTCAGCTTACAGATTTCCGTTGTCATAATTGTCTTATTGTTCAGCTGGCTTTGGAAATGTTTCTTGTGGTATTTAATTTGTGAAATCTTAAGTGTGACATCCCTTTTGACCAATGTTGCAAAATTTAGGCACTATTTCTGGTGCAATCCAAATCGAGATCGACACTGTTCCGCTCTTAGGGACTTTGGCCAAGGTGACTACACTATTTTATTCCGATTCCATTGACTTGAGACATTGTTTTTAATTAGAGTGGATTGCCCTTATATATAGTCTGTCAGTAACGGAAAGCATATAAAATGTTGGAAAGGTGTAGAATTTGTTGATCTAATTTATCAATGAAATGTAGGCAAACATGTAGGCTTGGTGCTCCCCATATAGGAAGCATGTAGGATAGGCTGGCCTATTCGGCGGTTAAAATGTAGGCATATATGTACGATTGGTTCAAATTTTATAAAAAGGAAGGATCTAGGATAGGCTGAGGCATTTGGACACCTTTGCTATGATATATTATTTGAACTCTGGAAATATTAAAACAAACTCATGCCTTCTGCACTCTTGCACGCGTATTAAGATTTTTGTGGATAGTGCCTCAACTACACACTACACGTAGCACACTTAAATCACTGTTAGACTTTGTGGTGTCGCTTTGCAATCCTGGGGAAGTAACACTACTGTATGCATATTGTTAGTCATCAGAGGATTTTTCACGATCACATCCTTCAGTGTATGGTTTGATAAGGGCACTGCTATAGGCTTCCCAAATAGATGTTTCGTTGTAGGGTTGGTCATACCGATACAACGATACGATATTATCGTTAATATCGTTCAATTTGGAGGAACGACATGCTACGATATCGTGCAATCTTAATATCGTTCTAAGAAGGTAGGATCGTCAAAAATTACATACTGGGGTCATCTGATGCATTTCGCCCAAGAAAGTGTCATCTGAACCCGAAGGAGTGGTCGGAACGGTTCGATTCAGTTCAGTTTTTTTCGAATACAGTTCGGTAAAAACTAATTCAATTCATTTCAGTTCCAAATTCAGAATTTAATTCAATTCAATTGAACTGAATCGATAACAACGGTTTCCGCAGATACACTTAAAGATTACGCTTTCTAGAAACAACAGCAGTATTTTCCAAGCGTACAACAGAAGGAAATTAAATTAAGGGTACAAATCCTTACATGTAGGAACTGGAGAACTTGTAAACGGTAAATGTTTTGCTGAAATGTTTGGGGCAGAATGTATCGTTTGAACTTTATTTCAAGGAAATTCAAAGTTACGGACTGAATCAATAAATTCAGTTTCATCTTGTATTGAATCGAAAAATTAGTGAATTGAATTGAACTGACCCGAAAATTTTCAATTCAGAATTGAATTGGCCCGATCACTAGCAGAAATGGTTAAGCAGGCATTTGGAAAAGTGAATAAGTGAAATTGAAGCATAGTTTCGGCTTATTTTTTATTGATTATGTAACTTTTAATAAATTAAATACTTATTGAATACTTTTTATTACTTAATTTCATTACTATTTCAATTTATATTGCATATCGTTTTTATCGTTCTTCCATATCGTTATCGGGATTATATTTGTGAACGATCACGATATTAACGATATTTCAAAAGTTAACGATATGACCAACCCTATTTCGTAGTGTAATATTTGTGCATGTTGTTACGCTACTTTTTGTAAGCTGTACTATTCTGGATTGTATCACTCTATTAACACTTGGTCAAGTCATAACCCATCTCTTTGCGCAGATAATCATGATTACTATTGATGACGTTGGATTGGTGTATTAAATAATTAAGGGAGAACTCGTATTTGCTCTCAAGTTTGGGATCTTGAGAAAGTTATGAGCTTAGGGAAATCGGGAAGAGTAATCCTTTACTTCTCTCTTGTCATCCGGAATAAATTATCCCGGTAAAATGTATCAAAGAAATTGTGCGCTTTATTATTTCCTGGAAATGTGGAACGGTGATTATGAGAATGTAATAAGAAAATAAAAACAAATGAATAGTCCGGGCTCTAAGAGCAAATCGCCGATGAAGAGGCAACACGGCCTGAATGCATTTTTAATTGTAAGCAAGATGGGCTACATTTCGTCTGAAGGCAAAATGCCTGCGTGCAAGCCACCCTGAAAGCAAAAGGATGTTTTGATGTTTTGATGACCGTTTTGATTTTAATTAGGTTTGGAAGCAGGCCATTTTGCTTTTAGTAAAAGTGCATGTATACCATTTTGTTTCTAATCGAGAATGCATCTAGACCATTTTGTCACTTCACCGACGACATACCGTGGGTGAAGAAGCAAATTGATTAAAAGCAAAATGACGTACAATGTCCACATTTCCACATCCAGTTTTGCGAAAATAAATGGTCCGGAAAAGTATTTTGTGGAAGAAAGCTAATTTTGATCTATCGTGAACTTCGTGTAGAGCATTTTGGTTGTAATGGAAAATAAATGTAGAGCATTTTGCCTCTTGACCAACGATAGTTGAAATGACAGTGAGTAAGAGATGCTAGGAATGGACTAGGAATGGTAAAGAACTAGTATTTGAATAGGATGTTGTGGGATGCGACATGCATTAGGAGCAATGCTAAGGAATATTAAGCGTGTGGTGTGATATCTCGGTAGAATGAGAATATTGGGATCAGTACTGTCCGTAGTCCGTAGTATGTAATGTCTCGTAGGTAGAAAATATCTGTAGATGTGATGAAGAGAATGTGCTGAAGTGCTGATGCTGAGAATGTGCTCCAAGTTAAACAAGTGGGAAGGAAGAGGATAAAAAATACAGAACGATAGCCATGATTGTATCAGGTGGAATTCAGGTGTTTCACTGAGTTTTAGGATGAAGAGGCTGCATGTACTTACTACAACGGGATTGGTTGTTCAAGCGAAGTCACCTGTAAGCTCGAGCTTGTAAAATCCCTTGGTTCCATACGCTGGATTTCTTAATAAACTTAAGCGGCATGACTCACGGATATGCCTTTTATGTGTAAATGGTGCTGGAGGGGTTCATGAGTACGAATTCCCCGTGAGTAATCCTACAATCTTACCGCCAATTACCTTTGTGATGTAATATCTGCTTGTGTTGTTAGATGTTGCTATGTTTTTATGATGATACGAACATGAGGAACATATGTGTAGTTCAACTGCCATGGATATTACAGTTACACTGTCAAATATGAGAGAGTTTGATGAGTAGTGAAATAATAGCGTGGGCAAAAGAATTTCTCTTGTTCTCGATGGGGAAAGGAGAGGGATGAATACTCGGAACTCTCACATATTACGCTCATATTACGGACGAAGTTGGTTGGGAATTTTTCTGAAATTGTGTGTAAGGAACAGATGAAGTCAAAGTCGTGCTGGTCGTGAATCGTGAATGACATCAATGGATTGGTTGACTGAGATTCTGATCCAGCGTAAGAGTGTGTGCAACAACAACCCGCCTTTAACCATGCTGGCAACTTTTTTATGCTACTTTTAAATGAGCCCGTATACTCGTAATACTTCGTACTGTTCGTACTTTAAAGCTTTTAATGGAGATATTTAGATACGTGCTCAAGAACGGATGATCACATGTAGTGACAAGGACAGCATTAGCCTCTTTCTTGGATTCCCAGCTCCATGCGAAATGGGAATGAGAAGGTGTAAGTCTATTGTAGTGGCTGTGGTTGAAAAATGATGTATTGATTTTTATCGTGGTGATTGATTCGATAGACTTGAGTTCTATTCAGAGTTATTACCAAATCCTCAATCAAATACAACTGTCGTAAGATAGGAATTGCATCTGGTTAGAAAACTCTCACATTCAGTCCAATTCTTTGTTGGCCCTTAGCCCTTACCAAGTTAGTGCTGGGCCATATCAGCACCTTTGAAACATACGGTTAACCCCCGTGGGGGAAGCGTATATTAATGTCCAAAATTTGCTATTCCAATCTCCAGGAAAATTGTGATGATGAAAGCTATAGTCTAAAAAGTAATTCCATAATTTATTTTATATTCCACCTTCCACCTAAGATGGAAGAAATGTGCCATTCTGGGCGAAATTAACTTTAACTTTTGAACGTTTGTGCTCAGACGAAATGGTAAATTAGTCACCAAATATTTGTCTTTCGGTAATTGTATATATGACTGGCTATTCAAATTAAATGGGGAAAATTAACCTCAAGCGATATCTGAATTGGAGTGGTCATAATTTCTTATACTGTGAAATTTTATACAGAAACAATTTTAAAATGAATTTAGAAAGCATTGTGAGAAAAGAAAAGCAAAAATCCTTCTATCCTTCCTTCCTGTATAGGTATAGATGCTGTAATTGTGGCATACAGCATATGTAAGTAATGATGAAGCTCATGTTAACAGGACGTGTGTACAACTTATTTATCGGACTTTACATTGTCTACCAGCTCTATTAATTTTTTGGAATTTCTGTTCCTCCGTTACATTATGTGACTCTTGTGTGAGATTGTTTATGTAAAAGTCAGGTAGAGAATATACAACAGGGTGGGTGACCGTAATCATTGCTTGCCCACCTTAATCACCTAAGGGAATGACTCAGAAAATATCTGAGTCTCTCTATTTCTAGCAAATTTGGTTCCAGATTTTTCAAAAGTTACTGGCGATTTTTAAGTCAACTGCGATGGCCCCAAAGGGATATCGTGGTGACAATGGCGCGCATTTCCACTCGAACTAACCTAACCTGAACGTCCGAAACGACGGGTTAGGTTTCCAAATCCGTAAATTCGGGTTGCACCCAGAACTTGTTAATATCTAACAATAAGTATAAGTATACGTCTGTTATCCGTTACTGAGATTAGTCACTACCAGGACCAGTTTAACCTGAATTGATAGCAAGTATATACCTGGCGCTTCTTCCTTTCCCCAAAAACTCAGTCCCAAACCAAACAATCAATCTTTCTTGCGTACTCTTTAACATACAGATACTGTCTTCCTAGTGTATAATATATAATAATAATAATTTATTCTTGGTCGATTCAAAATGGCCTCAGCCTTTACAACCATTCATACAATACTTCAAAAGTTGGAGAGTTCCTGACTTGAGTAAACTCGGGTTATATTCATATTGAATAATCTGTCAAAATTAGTATTCATTACATTGTTCTTAACATTTGTCACCATAGTGATTACAAAAAACAAACACATTCAATTTGTAGTAAGTTTGTATTTTATGTGCAGTCACACTCGTTGAGGAAATTTTTAACTTTACGAACACCACACCAGAAGTAGTAAATATTCATGTATTGTTTATAACTTAATTTTTGCTGGAACAGAAGGGTAATGTAGTCTTTTCTATTCGTTGCTTCTTCAGGGAGAGAGACTATTTCAGGGAGTAGCTGTTTTCTGTATACTTTGTACAGCGGGCATTCCACCATCACATGATAGATATCTTCTTCATTATTAAGATTACATGCATCGCATAATGGCGAGTTATCACTTCCTTTCCAGTAATTCCAGATCCCTTTTAACTTCAGATTCGTTCCCTTTATGCACACATACGGCACTCCAGTTCTTAGGTTTTGAATTAGTTTCACCACATTCCACTTTAGCCCTAATAGATAAAAACCACTCACGTTGATGTCTAGTTTAATGTGCCGATAGTGTGGCATGGAATAACTGTTCACAAGAGATTCAACATCTTTGTTGATGAGATTTTGTTTACATTCTCCTAAAATCTTTGAAAAATTGATATTGATATCATCCTTTGTCAGCTTCCTCAGATCATATTTAATTCCGACATCTTCCAGGAAATATTCTACTTTAAGAAACCAGGTCTTCCTAGTGTAGCAACTGTCGGCTACAACTGTATTATACCACGATACGTGCTATTACAGCTTACATTACTTGCACCAGGTAATTTTCCTGGTACAATGCTTTCACAACTTCCAAATACTGCGCCAGATATAATCTGCATGTAAAATCCTTATGTACCAGGTAAGAAACTTTAACCATGAGAATACAAAAATTAAGAAACTAAGAATCTAAACAAACTCGACTTTGTTTCACGCTCTTAACTCTGACTTCAAGTATTGGTCCCAGTCCCAGAGAAAAAAGTAAATTTTAAATCTGGAACTAACAAACTGGGGGAATCAAGTATTTTATATTACTCGCTTACGTGGGCTTAACGGGCGACAAACGATTAGGGTCACCTTGTATATAGACATGTTCATTTGGAGGAGGTTACCAAATATTTGGAGCGCGGTTCAAGTTTGAACTTCAAAGCACATTGGTGCTTAGCTCATTGTTGTTTTCCTATGAAAAACCACTAAGTGCAAGTTTATATAATTAGAAAAACTGATTTTGATGAGGTAAATAAACGCTAATCAGTTGAAAATGCTCACATGTATTGTTTCTCGTTACAATAATAACGAAACAATTCCCCTTGAAAATTTTTTCGCCTTCCAGTCAATGAAAAGGACAGGAATGAATGGATTAAGAGATTTTTAATGGTTAAAAATCGTACACATGAATGGTCATATTACTATGGGTTGACATTAGATTCAGTAAAAGATATGTTTTAATGTTAATTTACCTCTACAGTGTAATATGGTAATTTTGATGTATTTTTCGTGGGTCCTCTTCCAGGTTCAACATGCCCCATAATGTTATTGCTCCCTTTGACCAATTTTCTAACGGTTATATAATTACTTTTTATGTGGTCTTTTGCTCTAGTCAAAAATTGTAATCTATTTTCAAAGAATTTAGCAATTTTCGAAGTTGAAAAAACACTCATATTTTAGTTTTAATTTGGCAGTCCTATATGTTTCAATGATAATTGAAAATGAGCTAAGCACCAGTATTGGAATTCGCGGAAAGTTATGCACACTCCCTCCGTGTCATGCGCAGAGCAATCTGAACATGTCTATACGAGAAGGTAAAGAAAGTATGCGTCATCCTTATTATTATCGAGCGTCATAGTTCAACGGCCTCACACAACGACCAAAAGGTGGCATGTCAAGCAATCCATATTATTAACGAGCAATTCCTGTCCGTTTCCTGACTTAAACAATAAGTGTCCGTGACAGGGCTTGATTCGTAAAATAAAAGCTGTTTAGCTTTTAATTTCTACACTCACAATCACAATACCACCTCTCCAAGTAATTGTGCCTGTGAAGCACAGGGCTTTTGCTAATTATCATAATCTGAGAGAGTGGATACTGTGGATAGTGTCCGTGAAAGTGATGGTAAGCATTAAATGTTCGCGCCCTCTAGATGCAGGGGTCGGATTTTTGTCGGAAGACTGGAAGATTCTTCCTAGGGAAAAAATATTTTTGGCAGGGAAAATCTCAAAGGGAAGGGATTTATTTTTACGAACAGGGATTTTTGAAATCGTTGAGGACCTCCCAGCAGGGAAATTCAGAATTGATCTTCCAGGGAGATTTACAAAAATCCAACCCATGTCTAGATGCATCGACGACCATGGCACTGTGCAGCCGGGTATTGCTTGCAATTCCAATTTACATTTGCCTTTCGGAGCAAGCAATAGCTGGCTCAGCAGTTGCGTAATTATATTTTTCTAGTAAAAGCCATGTGCTTCACAGGGACAATTATTTGGAATGGAAATTGTGGAAATTAAAAGCTAAACGGCTTAGGAATAGGCAATAGGTCTCCCTGTCGTGGAGACTTATTGTATGCCTAAATCGTGCGAGTTTATTTTAACCGTAGCGCGCGGAGATTTAAATAAACGGACAGGTAGTGCTCGTTGATAATAACGATTACAGCACTGCACAGCCAGCTATTGCTGGCTTCGAAAGCCTTCAGTTTGTTGGTTCAGTCACATATCACATGATTCAGAAATAACTGATTGTATACGGTGCTATTAGATATATTTACACATATTCTAGACAAAACGATGTGGATAATGAGATGTATAAACAGTCATAGGCTTCGCCAATGGAAAATACATCCACGCGAATTGTAAATACATGAATATTACATACCGCAAATAAACCGGGTAGTTAGCCTCTAAGGTAATTGGTACTCGTAATCGCAAACCAATGGGAGTTTTTACCCTTAAAGAGAGAGAGAGCGAAGGTTTAATTTTTATCGTCGTCAAATTATGTTATCAGGCAGTGGATCAAGCCACAGCCTGCGTCAGTGGTTAACCCCCATTTCCAAATAACAATACCGACGCAGTCTAGTGGCTTGATTTACCAGTATTAAAATTCTATTGTCGAAATATAAACGATTCAAATTGAATATTTTTTAAATAATGACCTTTGCGTCTGAAATACCTTTTTGTATGATTATAATCTAATTATCTAATTACAGAACTTCATTAGACACCACACATTTTGCAATTTGTACTCGTGAACCAATAAAGCGCGTTTAGGAGAGATAGAAGATTTAAAAATTCCCTCTCATCGCTAAAAATGATTATCATAATATTATAATTAAGAAAACCAATAGACAGTAAATTCCTTTTAATTACTCTTATTTTTTATAATAATTAAAAATCCAACAAATTACATAACGTCATATCAAAAACACAATTACTTGTATATATGTATACCTTCACTACTCTAGTAGGAAACTGTATTCTCTGTAATGTAAATGGGTAGTCACCGTTTAAGTTGTTATAACAGTAGCCCGTGACAATATCCCCGCATAAAGTTTTGGTATACCATTAAGGCTTTATGGTAGTATGTACTCGCGAATCTATACAGCGCGCTTAGGAGAGTCCGCGAAGATTTAAAATCCTTTCATCATTCTGAAATTATGATATAGGGATGTTTATGTGAACAGGCAAGAATTTTTTTGGAAAATGGCTAGATTAATTTAATTCCAAATTTTCAAAATATTTAATGAGCTCTTGACTAACCACACAACCTGGGGGTGGCCAAGTCTGAAATTATTTCTTCTGGGCAAAAAAATTACAGACATTTCGTTTTAAAAATTGGCGAATTTGAATACCCCACTCAAATTTAGACTCGGATTTAGATATGCGAATCGGTTTTGTGTTTTAAAGCAATTAAAAATATTATTTAATAAAATATGACGTATACTTCAAAATGTAATATCTGTTTTTCCTAATCCTTCTCAAAATGCGCTTTTCTGAATTTTCAACACCAACTATGTAGCTTAGAGAACTCATTTTTAGCATTCACAGACCAAAGCTTCTCATGTGAGATTACAGAGCATGGCTCCAGCATTGATGGTCAGGTGTGCTAAAAACCCATCCACAATCATATACTTCCATGGATTACAGGGTTCGCTGAATTCCCCAGTTTCATGAATGGTCGGACCCTGCTACGTGATGTAGACGTAGACTGGGGAGACGTATGTATGTATGTTTATACCTTCACTTTGTATTTTGTAAAGAAAATTAAATGTATTGCATTACCTATCCTCTCTTCTAATTCGAGCGAGTGGATGGTGCCCGCGTCCGTGACCGTGATGGTAAAAATTAAATATTCGCGCACTCTAGTTGTATCGACGACCTAAGTGCAGCTAGCTATTGTCTTCCCTATTTACATTTGCCTTTCTGAGCCAGAAATTGGATGTGAAGCGCTCGTTGAATCTTATCTTGGTCTGCTAGTCCTCTCTTCTGAGTTGAACGCATACCTGCGTGCACTCGCAAATCAGCCTCGCACTCAATGCACTCAAATTGAGTGCGAGTGCGAGTTCGGATTTTAAATTTCTGCACTCACAGCAATGAGGTAGAGCGATCGTTCAAATTATGTGCACTCAAGAGGCAGAGGCTGAGTGCAGTTTTTTGCACTCACAACTAAATTTTTTTTATAGATTATACATAAACATACTTTTGTTCCCTGATTGTAAATGTCCTGGATATTTCATTAAGCGGGGTCATGCATGTAATAATATCAAACCTAAGGAAATGTTGTTCTTGTTGCAAATTTTAAAACCGAAATGAAAATACCGCATTTGAAATACAAAATGCGTATTGAAAATAAATTGGTAAATACCTATGAATCAAAAAACGTTTCCAAGTCTTGTTGGGAAAGGAAAACACCGCGTATCCAATCCAGCCATTAATTATAACACTCACTGGGTGGTGCGAGAGGCAATGAGGGCACTAAAGCTTTGAGCTGTGCGAGTGTAAGAATTTTGGGAGAGTACTTTGAGGCAGGAGTTTGAGTGCAGCGGGGCACAATTCATGAGTGCGAGCGCGAGGGAAGTTGAAAGATCCGCCGTCGTCATTGAGTGCGAGTGCACACGAAACGCCCAGGTATGGTTGAACGAGTGGATAGTGAATGTGAAAGTGACCCATGATGGTAAGAATCAAATATTCGCGCGCTCTCGATACATCCACGACCGTAGCTAGCACAGCTAGCTATTTCATGCAACCAGAGCTATGCAAAATACTAGGTCTTCGTTGACAAAATACAAAATAAAATATTTGAAATAAAATATGGAAAATACAAAATACAAAGTAAAATACTTCAGGTTTTATTGCTAAAATACAAATGAAAATACAAAACATGGTAGGTATTTTAAAATACTCAAATACAAAATACTGTATTTTGATTACAATACTTTCCTTAAAATACCCACATAATGCTCACTCTTCTCGGTTTCTATAACACAAACCTTTTAAATAGCTACTTCAAAGACAAGGCATATAAGATATGTGTAGTAACAAATTGCTCAACGGTTGCCGAATAGGTCAGTCCATTAAAGTTTATTATATGATAAGTAGTTTTGACTGTTAATGAAGTAGATTAATATAAACGGTTTATTTATTAGTAATTAAATGTATTCTCGAAATGATTATTATAAAAAATAGTTATTATCTGAAAATTAAATCGAGTCGGTCCCCGGAGTATATTAAATATCGTTGTTGCATAAGCAAAATGGTCTCTGCTGTACAAAAGCATGCGTATACGTAGACCATTTCGCCTCTTCAACGACGTAATGCAGTATCGAGAACCTGAAAATGTTCGATGTAGTAAAGGGATTCATTCCAGCGTATGTCATTCCAATGCTAAAATGGAATTGCACAGATATTTCACATCATACAAGCTGCATACAATGTCAAAATCAGAATTAATACTATCGAAAAGTATTTTGAGCCAAATACTTTATTTGAAATACAATTCACGTAATTGAGAGTAATTAAATACCCAATACGTTTGTACTTACTGGTCCTCAAAATACTAAGTACAAAATACTTGCTCACTGCTCACCAGCATTGAAATACAAAATACAAAATACTTTGTGGTCTGAAAATACGTATTTTAAAATCCTGTATTTGAAAATACTGCATAGCTCTGCATGCAACTATTTACTCCCTTCCCTATTTACATTTGCCATTCTGAGCCAGCAATAGCTGGCTGTGCAGTGCTCGTATAATTAGAAGTAGCTAATTTATAGGTATTGCTCTACAAGTTAAAAGTCATGTCAACGAAATTTAGAAATCCTTATATAAATTTTGGCAGGATATGCCAAAATCATCTTTTTTTCAAAATATCATTTTTTCGACGAAAATTTGGTCGAGGCCATACTATCGATCTGAATAAAAATTAAGTTGTGTCTCACAGATACGCAGCCTTCGAAGGCTTCCTTGAAGGCGGAAAGGTAACTTTCTTAACGTTGCAGAAGGAATGGAAGGATGGGGATACTTGAGTCCCTATTGCGAAGGTCGGGCTGTCTGTAGAGGTTGTCTTGTCCGCACGATATCTGTAGAACCATTGCTACTAGACACTACAAAATTTTTACCGGGACAGATCATGCAAAAAGGAAGAACTCTGTTGTTTTTGAAGGACATTGTGTCATTCGTTTGACCACAGAAAATTAAATGAGGTCACGTATAAACTCATAGTAATACATACAATTCAGTTCGTGCAGTTAGGAAAAATTTTCAAGCCGTTCAATTCAGTTCAGTTTATTTTGTCCAGCAACCGTTTTAGGGTATTTATATGGATACGTATTATCATGTGGAAATACCTGTGCTGTTACATGTGACTTATTACAGATGATTTTTTTCTATCTGGATCCCATGGACGGATTGGTGGTGTAGCGCGTCTGCACGGCTGCAGACGACTTGACTTTCGACTCTAGCTTACCCCTTTATGTTTCCCACCCTTTTTATCTTCTTCTATCCACTAATCGTAAAATGTTCAGATGAAGGAGTTTGGGAGGTATGTTGGATTCTCTTGGAGTATGTGTCGTTTGTTCATAATGATTCGCAAGATGAGTTGCCATATATGATATTGGAAGGGTTGCTATTGTTGGGTCCAATCGAGAGCACCGTGGTATAAACAAATAAACACCCTCATCTCATTCCACATTATTTACATATCATTTCACTCTTTTACATTTGTTCTCACTGTAACTGAGAATAAGTGTGAATGCGTGTATGTCATTTACATGATGTATTGCTACATGGGGGAGTGTGACGGCCTTCAGACATTGCATGAGGTGCATTCCTCTACCTGGGTCAACTCAAGAGCTAGCTGGGAGTGTGGAATGGACAATGGACGTACGGTGCTACTACAGGAAAAACTCGATATAACGGATTTCCAGGGGACCAGTAAAAGTTGTCCGCTATAAAAAATTTCCGTTGTATGCAATAATTTTAGCATTGATTATATGGGAGCCGGACAAACAAATCTGTCCGGTGTAACTAAATTTCCGTTGTAGAGCCATTCGTTATATCGAGTTTTTCCTGTATTCGGTAATTCGGTATGCAGCCAAAATGGCTCCAATTTCTATATAAAGGAAAGCAAGTAAAGTAGGTGCAGAAAATCATATGACCCTAAAGGTTTATCGGAACATAAGTCCCGATTAATTTTTTATATCCATGGAAGCGGTATTTCCATTCCTCCGTTTCGTAGCAAATTTTTGTCCCGATTTTTCAAACTCTGTTTCGTCCTTGTATCTCAAAAACTCTGGATACATCGTTGAAGGCAGTGAGCAAAGTCAGATTTTTTTTGGAACCACTGAGTTTGAAATCACTTAAACAAGTTTTTAATTTATAATCGATTTTCAAAACCAAATCTAGCGCTTCTTTGTAGCCACTTTAAAGGGCTTTTACACGAACAGAAGATGAGAACTCTACGTTGAATAGTTCAGACACATGACGCAAGATTGGAAAGCAAGGTCTCCTCCTCCGCATTTCAAGTCTCAAGCATAATTTCTCTAACCTTGTCCTTGTTCCTTGTCCCTTCCGGTCATGTACGCAATTCTCAAGCTAGAAAGAAGGAAAGCCCTTAAAATTTCCTACCCGCAAGCGTCATCACATTGTCGGAAAAAAATTGTTTGAGAATAGAAAAAAAGAAAAACAAGTTGAAATTGTAAAAAGAGAAAAATTGATTGAGGCGGTTGAAATGTGAACGTTTTAGGAGCTAGGATGGGCGACAAATGATTTTGTCACTCCGTATATACTTATTATTTGGAGACGTTGCGCAGTTGTGAGGTTTTGGTTACTTAGACGCCTCCATGAAGTCTGGGTTATTTGGTTGAACTTTTCCTCCCGCTACACGTACGTGTTTAGCATACGGAACTACGGAAGGAAGGAGCCGAGTGACGTAGTAAATTGCGGGACTCGTCCCTGGATTTATTACTGGACTGTAAAACTGTAAAACTGAAGGCTTACTCTGGTGTAAGTAGGGAAAGAAGGGGCAATGGTTACATTTTCCTATATCCTTTCACATGTTCTGCGTCAGCCTTGATATCTGTGGTGAAAACAGCTGGTTTTCTCTTCCATTGACTTCACTAGTGCAAAAAGAACAGTTCATAATTTTATTGGAGATTGTGAACGAAAGTCAAACGTCGAACATGGATCTTGCCAAGGAAACGTAGTTTTCTTCGAGCACAAAAGTATTACAAGTACTACTCACTCTTTCATTACCACCATTTTATCATGAAAATAAAAAACTAATACATGTGATAGGATCGCTCAGAACTGCGTTTACGTAGAAAACTAATTTTAAGATTTGCTGAATTATTAGTAATAATTGTACTGGAACGCATGTAATTTGGGAATACTGAGCACCGTGTGTGCAGTTTGATGATGCTTTGAGTGATTTCTGGTTAAAATCTTATCGTGAGTTAAAATTGGTTCATTGTGAATTGTGTAGATACTTGTTGTTAGTAGATATTTGGTGTCCCTCCTTGAAAGGTAAGTATTGTGTGTTAGTTGTTGCGTGTAAAGTTAATTGTAAGTGTGACGTACCCTGTGGTTGTTTTCGTGGACTGTGTGAACTTGGTTAGATTTGTAGTGCAGTATTTAACTGTTAATGCAGTAATGTGACAGCCGTTGGTCATCATTAAGTTTCCAATTTGGTTAAATCTTATTGACCCAACATTCACTTCGGTCAGATATTCTAATCTTACAATTAGCTCTGCAATCGTAGTATTATTGTAGTCCTTACTTAAATACACGGGAGTCTGACTTGTTTGTCCAGTGATTTTTTCAACAAGTTGTTTATCCAAAAGTTTCAATTTCAAAATTGTGCTGGATTTGAATTTCCTTCACTGTTCTCGGGAGTGATCGTTGCATTTATGGAGTGCAGTTTTGTGAGTGGATTTCCGCAAAATGAGCAACGGTGAAATCCTTGCACTTGAAAGTGAAAGTTAGGGCTTCTGCTAGGAACAGTATTTCTGTTCCGCCCCGAAATCCTCGGGACAAAAATATATGTCCATAACCCTCCCGATCCCGAAATAACATGGGGACAATATTTGTGTCCCGAAATTGTCCCGTCCCGAGAAGCCCAGAACTTATTCGGTTTGGCTAGAGGTTAGTTTTTGGTATGTACGGAAAAATAAAACTGTGTTTATTTAGGAGATGGGTGAGTAAAGAAATCCTGTTTAATTTCTACTCAGACGGTGCTGTGGGGTGGAAGTGGGAAAATTCTCGTGTGCAAATGTACTATTGGATTGTTGAAAAAATGGTGCAAACCTGTATTTACACTTGGCCTTACTAGTTTCTTCACGATAAATATAATAATCTACGCGTGTAATGAAAACAAATGGGACTTTTCGTGATGTTATTGTTGCCAGGGTATAAGTCGCTGTGGTATCCTTTTCCTGCAAACGTCTAGCAATGAACTATCTTTCTTGTTCTTTGTTTCTCCAGCGGAATCTTGTAGGGTTCGTGGTCGAAGAATCAATTCCAGTGACATGACAGAAAATAATAGTCCTTTAAATAATAATAAATCATCACTGGGGTCGAATGAAGCATCAAGTACGAATCCATCTCAACCTGGGCAACCTCAGAGACGACTTATTAAGGCTGATTTGGACCTACTCTACAGTTTTGATACCAAAGTAAGCTCATATTCATTTTTCCTGTTTTTATCATTTTATTTCATCATGAAGCGCTTTAGATTGTGTATTCTCTCTTACTTTTCTAACTCTTTAGAATCTTTGAGCCTTATTTCTTACTCGTAGTGTTTTTTAAATGAAAATGTAGTAGTGATCGTATGCTGTGGTTATGGTGTAGTTGTAGTTAATAAGTTTAGATAAGATATTAAGATTTGTAAGGAAAATCATGCCCTACTGGAAGTAGTGCCGAAGGTGGTGGGCTACCTCTGTCTTTCTTATTTTCGAGGTATGGGTTGATTTTAATTCAACATTCTAGTACCCACCACCGCATGTCGGGGATTAGCATTCGCATATTTTTCACATATGCTGGTATATATTAAATTTGGCGTTGGAATTTTTTAAATTCATTGGTTATCTCGTGAGAAAAGAAAACCCTGGGTATGTGATTTCCGTTAGGATTTTTCCCGATTACCTGTTTGTATTTATGAAAATTAATCTATCTCAAATCTCAACATTTTTAGAGGAATAAAGGGAATGTTTGATCTTTTTTTTAAAAATTTTATCTTTAAAAAGCTAACAATTTTCGATTTCTAACAATTTTATAGATGATTTTGAAGGTACCACATAGGAAAATAGTATCACGAAAAAAATCATAGAAATCGGGTGGGGGGGGGGGGGGCACCGAAAATGAATTAAAGCCAAATTCAGTTTTAATTATTTTATGTACAAGTAACGTTAAAAAAGCACGGTTGTCATAACTTGCTTTGACAGAACAATTTATACTAGCTACTTCATGTCCCTCGTGTCCTTCCTCTTCAACAACTTCAACCTTTTTGCTGGGGTCGTCAACTAAATCCGCGATTGTAATCCGACGTTATATTACAATTAAAATTCTGTTTAAAAAAACAAAACTTAACTGCAGTTAAGAACATTAAGTAACTGCTTGAATCATGTTTATTAATAAAAAAAATATTAATTAATATTAATTCCTGAAAGAATTTCCGTTTCCGTCTGTTAAAGTATACTAGCAGAAAGCCCTGATTTACAGGGGTACTTACTTCGTGGTATGGGGATTTTTTTTTAAATTTCAGTAGTGCTGTATCGTTGTTGAAGAGGTGAAATGGTCTAAGTGCTGTACAAAAGCATTCCCACGTAAACCATTTGGCTGTTTCAGCGACAATATGCTGGTAAAATAACCGATTTTTTAAAATCAAAATCAAAAAATTGACTAAATCTGCTTGTCCGGCAAATTTAAAATTATAAACAGGATTATAAAACAGCGTAAACAGAATTTGCTATAGCTTATCATGGAGTAAAGCGTCGCCATTTCTCTAGAAATCCAGATTTTAAGTCTGGTTAATGAGACACATCTTGCCGGTTTACAAAATAGAACTTTCGTAGGTATTCTGGGAAATTCAGCTCCAAGGAATTGTCAGTTGTAGACACAAGTGGGAAAGGAAAATGCATGTCATTTATTAATAAAATAGAAACACATTTCCGGAAACCCTTGATAAATTTATTGTACATTTAAATTGGTTTTGGTGGAATTCATTTTATTGTAAATAGCGACTAATCCTTGCTTCACTTCTCTTAAAAATGGCATAGCTTCTTTCAAGGTAAACTTAGAATCTGTCCATTCATTCCAATGGTTTAACTTGTCTTATGGTTATCATTAGCAACAGCAGATTTCTTGTAATTGTTCCTTTCCTCATGCGTTTTGTGTTCATTAAATCTGACTTCTAATGAGCGTCCTGTTTCTCTAATGTATACAGAATTGCATGAACCACAATTTATCTGGTATATTCATCTCATGTTCAACTCTTCGTGGTCCTTAGCGCTATTTTAATAACTCTTAAGTTTGATCCCAGGAGCAAATGTAAGTTTTTATTTAAATGTTGGGCGGAGATTTTCAATATTGTTCGAAGCTGAGCCAGTGCAAGGAATAGGTTCCCATCTTTGTTTTTCAATTCGACTTTCTTCCATAAGCGTATTATCGTCAACGTCATCGATTCGTCTCTTCTTCGTCACAGATATGGTTATCTGGACTAATGTTCAAAATCTTTGATACTGATTGCTTTGAACTTGGAAGCTCCTGACTTCTATCATTAGTTTTATGGATTTGCAGTATAATGGATATGTCTTAAATCGTCATCAAGAAATTTTTCATTACATAAGCTAAAAGCTCTGCGGAAGTTCATCGACTACGGATATCTTATTAGCAGTATAATGAAATGACTGAAAATTCATATATCTACTGGTGTGCGTAGATTTTGTGTATATTTTAGTTTTTACCATACGATCTGATTTTATAGCTGGAACGACTAGAAGTGTTTTTTGAAGTTCATGTTAGAGTGAAAATTATTTAATTGACTAAGACATGACTGCATCAGCATCAATAAATTGCAACTGTCATCCATATATCGAACCCAGAAGTGAATGGAAAAGCTCTCTTGAAGTAATTTATTTTCAATGTCTTGAAGATATGTATATATGCGCAATCGTAACTGAAATTGGTCTTCCCATGAGGGAACCATCATTTTGTCGATAGATTTTGATCCTGAAATTAAATTATGTATTCTTTGTGCATATGTCCATAATCATTTCGAAATCTTCAAATAGTAAATTTAATTATTAAAATACATATTTAATACAAATATGAGGAGTAACCTAGTCAACATACAAAATAAAATACAAATATCCGCAGTAATAAAGTTAAGATATATAAAATAAAGTACTTGGATTCCAAAACTGAAAATACGATTTGAAAATATTTGGAATACATACAAAATATATATTGGAAATACTTTCAAATTTATGAGTAAATACTTATAAATCATTCATAGGATTTTTTAAGTCAGAGTAGTTTCTTGGTTAATTTGGTAAATTAATTTGATATTCTTAACCATTATTATAAATTATTCAGCAAAGGTAAAGTAACAGGCACATGAGTAGAGTTTAGTTGTACATGTGTGCAGGGTTGCAAAATTGAAAATGCCATGACATTTTCGGCATTATGCCTGCATTATATATCGTTAATTGGTATTTTTGGCACTGGGCATTTTTGACATATTCGGTCTAGGGCAGGCATTTTGGGCATTTTCGCCCCGGTTTTTTCGATAACAGCTTTAAGATAGAATCCGAAGCTGCAAAAGAGGTGAACATTGCACATATGTAAACGATTATTATTGTTACAATGGAAATATGCACTGTTGTGCTTTATTGACTAAGACTGATCATGTCTATTTTAGTGGCAAATATTAAATCAGATGGTTTGACAGTGAATGCCATTGCCTTTTTATAGAAATCCATTTGAAAATTTGCTGCAGATATGCTTAAATCTTCTTACAGTAGAGTTGCTCAATAAAAAAATTGATTGAATGAGTCGTTGTTAAAGTTAGATTTAAGTTTTTATTGCGGTTTGAGTTGAAAAATTGCTGTGATTGTGATTTTTTGCTCTATTGTGCCATAATTTGCGTTAACGTTGGTCTTTACCGGATTGTGCGTATCCAGAATAGGATGACTTTTTTTCGCTTGGTCTAAGTGCAATAGCTGTTAGAAAAAACCGTGTTTGCTTTCGTTTGTTTTTTTTTATTCGAGTTCTAGGAGATGGAATTCTGGAGAAATCAATTACTTGAGTTTGATACGTTCTTGTAGTAAGTCTGACAAAAATAATTTTAATGGATTATTTTAGGATGAAGACGAGGATGAAGATGACCTTCCGGTTGATTCGTCGAAGGAGACCGAAACATGTTTCTTTGGACATATCTGTCCAGAAGGAACCCAATCCACGCCTGTAACTCCTTGGAAGAAACCATTGGGTGAGTGTATTGATAATTACAGAAATAGTAGCCTGAATGAAACCAGGGGTGCAGCATAGAGTAACCTGTTATGACTGGGGTCAGTGTAAAACCGGGTTAAAATATCAATAAATCCTCTGTTCGATGTTGAAAGAGTGGATTGGATAGTGCCCCATAGATGCATTTTTTAATTCCTCGCCCTCACCTCACGAGGTATGTAAAAATATCTTGTCGCACTCGCTCTCACCCGTAACCCTCAAGGCACCTTGCGCTGGAACTCGCTCTCACAATCAGACTCTTGAAGGCCTACTTACTATAACTCATAAGGACTCTCCCTCGGCCTCATGAGTCCATACGTACTAGCTATCACCCAGTTAAGACCTTCAAACATTCACTTAATTCTTCAGACCTTTAGCTAATTATTTATACTCGTTTATGGCAAAAAGGCACAGCAAAGAGGAAATACGAAAATTATTTCGCGGGATTTAATACTGCTGTTCGAACTTCATGAGGACTAGCTTTTAGGACTCACCCTCGCCCTCGTTTTAGTACGTACATTTTGCTATGCCTCGCCCTCATTTGTTGAGGTCCCTTGTTTTATGATAGGAACTCGCTCTCATACCTCAAAAATTGAGGGCGAGGGATGAGGACGAGGGAAGAACTCTTACCTCGTGAGGGTGCCCACCAATGTAGTGTCCGCATAGCACTGCTGCCCGCCAGGCCGCCTAGTCAAGTCTAGTCTATTCTTCAAATTTCAGAGCTGCAACTAGTCAAGTCTAGTCAAGTCAGTTGTATGTTTAAGTAGCAATAGTCAAGTCTAGTCATAGTCTTTATTCTGCAGCTGATTCCCTAGTCAAGTCTAGTCAATTCCCCTAGTCACACTGTATTTTTTTAAAAATTGGATAATTTGGATTCGCAACTCAATTTGAATTTTGTTGTGTTCAAAATTTTCTGATTTTAGCTAGCACCTCTCACAAAAAACTAGTTCATGTTTATTTGCATCAAACAACTTACAATATAAAAATAATGTTTAGTAAGATTTTTGAAAAATCAAAAATTTCCGGTACACAAAGTAATTAGTTCTTGCTTACTAACTTTAACAGCAAGTTCTGAATAAAATTTTTCCAAGATATTAGGGCTTTATAACAAATTATGGTTAAACTTTCTTATCTGGTATATTATAGGAATTAACATGAGGATATTATCTGGCATATATGAAATTTCCATTAGGACTCACCAGGGGAAATACCCAGTACAAGTTGTGAAATTTGTAGTATGTTGTAACCTGGGGACGGATTTTTGTAAATCTCCCAGATAGAGCGTTTCTGACTTCCGCTGCTAAATATTATGACTCCTCAGGGAGGTCCTCAGCTATTTCAGAAATTTCTGCTGATACAAAGTTCAACGATGTTCAAAATACCTGTATGTAATTTACATGGTATTAATACCAGATGACATCAGTAATTTTTAATCAGTAAATAGACATTAAAATGTTGGAGGTGAATCACAATTTGGAGAACTGAAAACCTAAATCATCGTTTCGAACGTTCAGATTGGATTTTTTTGACTTGAAAAGAGTGTAAATGTCAATGCGATGACTAGTGCTGCGCTCGGGTCAAGTATTTATAAAGATCCGACCACGAACTTGACTTGACCCCGACTTCTCAAGTACGTATTTCAAGATTACCCGAACTTGACATTTTCAGTTCAAGTAATACTTGAATGAAACAAGTTCGGGTTTTCAAGTAATTCTCATATTACTTGACCATGATTTTATACGCGCGTTTCGGGTCCAACTTCAACTTGACTTGACCATGACCCGAACTTGACCATGAACTTGAACTTTCAAGTACTTTCAAGTAATCCATTGGACATCAAAATACTTAAGTTTTATTGAATTTATATTTCTAATGAAAGCGAACCTGGGTTTCTAACACACTAGGTTTCACCCAGCATTTTGCTAGCAACCGCCTCTAAAAATAATAGTTGTATTTTTGGTTCCTTTCAATGAATGTAGAACGATTGTACACTGCAGATCTACTCTGATTTCGTGTACCGGGTGGGTCTGGTGACTCAGTTGACATTTTTGGGGACACAGAACTCCTTTTAGGTTTTGTTGTCACATACTATTATAAACATGGGTGCTAACATTTTTAAATCAATTTCCACGGAGCCATATGAATGTTGAGCTTTCTTTTGTATTTGTGTACACGAACAAATTAACAAATGCCGCTTAAAGTGATGTATTAAATGCCGTTTTAAGTTTCATTTAGTACAGTGAATCGTAAGTGAATTGAAAACTCCCTCAGCCATGAAGAATTGCACAAACAAAATTACTTGAACTTGTACACGAAAAACTCAAGTTCGTGGTCAAGTACTTTTTAATATTTACTTGAACATGACCAGGTACTATGGTTCAAGTAAAATAATTATACTTGACCACGAACTTGACTTGAGGTAAGAAATCATGGTCAAGTCGATGAAATACCTGAACACGACCCGAACCGTTCATGGTTTTAAATTTATTTACTTGACCACGACCCGAACGCGAACTTGACTTGAAATACTCGTGTACTACTTGTACTTGTGCGCAGCTCTGGCGATGACCCCTTCGAGGCCACGCAGCACCAACTGTATTCGGGGTTCGACAAGTTTCTGGTACTATGTAAGGTACCAGGTATTTTTCATGGTATAAGAAGAGCAGGTGTGAACCAGCATAATCACACCAGGTATTTATTCAAGGACCTCTACCAAGAAGGAAAGTATTTCAGAAAATGGTTATAATTATAGTTGCAAGTTGAAACGTATCAATAGAAAACTGTTTTGCAAAAATCAATTATTTTAACTATATAAAGTAGTATGGGAAATGAAGCCTAGCTTTCATTATGATCAATTGCATTGTAAAGGAATAAATTGTAACTAAAAACTAGATTTTTTCGAAACATTTCTACGTACCTAGTTAACAATTAAATGTTTTGATCTTTCGAAACGAAATCATATACTGAAGCATACCAAAAGGTACTGACGATGAGCATTTCGTGTACACTGGAATTTAACGTTGGGTTTCTAGCTTTGATTTTCAGCTACATGATGGCGTCTCAAGTAATTACGACTTGACTAGCTTTTCCATGGAGTCATGAAAGTCAAGTCTAGTCAAGTCCTGTGTTTTCACAAGTTACCCTAGTCTATTCTAGTCAAGTCTCATAATTGTAACACCATTCGTAGTCAAGTCAAGTCTATTCTTTTACGCCCATTTTGCTTCCTAGTCTAGTCAAGTGTAGACTTTCCTAGTCAAGTCTGACTAGACTAGGGCAGCAGTGCCGCATAGTGATTGTAAGAATCAAATATTCGCGCGCTCTAGATGAATCCACGACCATAGCACTGCGCAGCTAGCTATTGCATATACTATTTTCTGTCATCGCAAATCGCAACTTACATTTGCCTTTTCGCCAACAATCCTTCTTCTTATTGATCTCGACCTGTCCGTTGATTTAAACTTTCGCGGCTTTGGCTTTACAATTCAAACATTCGCGGCTCATTTCAATATATAGCAAGCTCGCGGCTCATTTCAATATATAGCAAGCTCGCGGCTCATTTCAATATATAGCAAGCTCGCGGCTCATTTCAATATATAGCAAGCTCGCGGCTCATTTCAATATATAGCAAGCTCGCGGCTCATTTCAATATATAGCAAGCTCGCGGCTCATTTCAATATATAGCAAGCTCGCGGCTCATTTCAATATATAGCAAGCTCGCGGCTCATTTCAAAATATAGCAAGCCGCTATGTACTATATTATTTCATTATATAGCCAAGCAAGTCGGTGGTATATACAAGAAGCCGAGAAGCACAGCGGGCTGAAACGTTCTCGCAGAGGATAGCTTTTTCCGCTTGCTGCGCTTCTCGGCATATACTAACTGATTGCAGCATACTGGAAGCTCGCAATATTACGCAATTTTAGATATCACTTAAAAGCGCTAATCATAATTATTATAAACATTAGATATAAATCATCAAATTTAGATTAAATTAAGTAAGGTAGTGAGAAAAATTACGTTCGGTTACAGCACTGACGAATTTGAGGAGAGGAGAATTTGACTGAACTTTGTACACATAAGTGTGGGATTCTTATTAGGAAAAAGAAAATGGAATTGAAAGTACTTATTGCAACAGTTTTTATATATAACGTCAGATAAATTCTCAGAATTTGTATTGCTGAAGTTATTTGCTCACTATTTTTTAATTCCAAGCCTTTGCATCCATACATTTGATCTTTATATCCCCTAAAAATATCATTAGGAATTAAGGATTGATTTGTAGGAACGATGGACTTTAGTAACAATAGCAATTGAAAAACGTTGCGCTAATATAAATTCCTTTCACTTTTCCTATTTTAAATTATCAGTGCGTCCAGTGTCTGAGGCTTCAGTTACATTATTACGGTACAGCTGAGATATTTACAAATTATAATAACATAAAAAATCATATTTGATCCACTAAGGGGTGAAGCACCATACAGTGATTCAACAGCAAGATTTAATAACAAAGTTGGTTGGTATTAAGTAGATCAAGAGATTAGTTAAATTCCCCGTGTATAGCCAAATATTGAGTTTAGGAGACAACTTTAGTGGGCTGGAGCGTTGTACCATAATTTTTTGATGATGAATTTCCAACTAGCTTTTTGAAACGAATTGTTAGTCTTACAATTAATAGTTCACATATCTTATATGAGATTACTTTGCCCAGCAAAGCGGGCTATTAATATTAAGCCTTCTCGACATGTCATGGTACGGGATCTATAGCAATTTACGGTTTTGTGTATACTCTTACAATTCTTAAGTAATTGCCCCTGGGCGAAGCACGGGGCTTTTACTAGTAGTTGGCTGTGCAGTGCTAGTATCCTTATAAATTAACCGCCACTTTCTGTATGTGGATATTAAAATTTCGCGCTCTACTGTTAAAATAAGCGCGCAAGACTTAGGTATACAATAAGTCTCCACGACTGGGCTTGATTCGTAAGCCGTTTAGCCTCTACACTTTCTGCTGTTATCTGTTAATTTAAAGATTGGCGCGCTCATTTCACTATATAGCAAACCGCTATTTAGTATACTATTTCAAGCAAGCCGGTGGTATATACAGCAATCCAGCCGAGAAGAGAACCACAGCTGAAACTCTGTCGCAAGTCGCAAAGGAGAGCTTTTTCAGCTCGCTTTGCCCACGCCCAGTTCTTCTCGGGTGGCTAGCTCGCTGCTCGCTGTATGGTGTATATTATATACTACCATGCTTCGCTATATGGCGAACGAGTCAAGTTTTAAATTACCATTCTCCTGCATCATCATGCATCGCACTCAGTCGCACTGGCCGCGGCCGCACTTAAATAAATACTAGTACTAGGGATGTGCGTATCGTTCATTTTTGAGCGATACCGATATTACCGATATTTGACTTTAAAATACACGATAACGTTATACACGAAAACGATATAATGATACTGTATGCAATTCCGAAACACCACTATTTTAAATGTTGGCTTGCTCGGAAGTTGAAATTGAACACACGCATGACGCTTAGTTTTGCCGACATTTCGTTTGGGGACAAAATTTCCGTCATTTGCAGCCAATAATTTTCAAAAAACGTTAGAGGTCTGCAGTATGACATTTCTGGAATAAAAAACTGCAAAAATGATATTCTTAACCATACGATATATCGTTTAAAAATTACGAGAAATATCGTACGAAATTTTTACTCCAAAATGCACGATATGGACGATAATATCGTCTCGTTATATCGTTTGGCACATCCCTAACTAGCTCAGCCAGCAATTATTGCTGGCTCCGCAAGGCAAATGTAATTTGGCATGGCAGTAAATAGTTACATGCAATAGCTAGCTGCGCAGTGCTATGGTCGTCGATGCGTCTAGAGCGCGCGAATATTAGATTCTTACTATCACTTTCACTTTCACTATCCACTCTTTCTCAAATCAGTAGAGAGGGTGAGGGTAGCTTCGGCTTGTTTTATACTGCCTTCGTATACCCACTGTTACATATTCACAGATTACAGATGATTATCTAATCGTAAGTTCGTTCCCAGCTTCGTTATCATTTCTAGTTAAATTGTATATCTGTTACCTTTTATCTAAAGGAGTTCATATATTTATACATATTTGGATAGTATCTGACTTCATGGGTTTATGAAGTTGTGACGTTTTATATTATTTTCAGATGCAAACAATTTTATTTGTTAATTTATTGGCACTCAAACAGATTAAAATATAGTAATTGTAAACTAGTCTCTTTCAAACTTTTTGAAACTTGATTATACGACATAAAGCATGTCTCATAGTCGTGTTTCTTGTCAATTACAATAACCGGTTAATGAAATCGATGTTGCAGGAAAAACAATAGTAAGTTCTTGTCGACTTAATTGCAAATGAAACATTTGAGCACTACATAAATTCAAGAAACTACGCCAATAAGATATTTTCTAACCTAATGGTTGTAATATAAATCACGGTTAATCACGACTAGAGTACTATCAAGTAATCTTTGATACCGAACTCGAATTTTCGAGTAAAAGCAAAGTTGGTAAATCCGGTAGTCTGAATGAGGGTACAAGTACATTAAAGGTGTACTTGGAATTTTCAAGTATTTTTAAAAATAAAACCGGCCGAACCGTACTCAAAGTAGTACTTAGTGGAGTTGCAATTACTCCTTTTTTCAGTTAAAATAAATTAGCTTCAATTAATTTGGCAGTTTTCATTTACTAAATTAATTGTTATTTAAAAATTTAAATGGTCAAAACATATTTTGAGAACACTTTAAAATAATGTAAGTTACCCCAAGTACCCCTCTTGTATTACAATTTGGACTGCACTTCCTCTTGATATTCTTTACGATGTTGAAATTTGAGTAGTCCTTTAAGATTGAAGCTGTTAATTATCATTGATAAGTTTTTTAGAGTATGTAGGACAAACGAGCAAAATAATTTGTTTTTGCTGATAGCTTTTCAAATCAAATGTCTTACTTCACTGATTTAGCTGTTGTGTCGCAAATTTTACTTAAGCTGGTGAAAGTAAACAAAATAAGTAATCCCCATGAAATTTGAGCAAATATATGTACGTACAACTATTGAAATAGTTTCAGAATTGTCAATTCGGCGGTTAGGGTCAGATGCTTTAGCTCTCTACAATTTAAGACCAACGAGCGTTAGAACTTAGTAGTACATTAAACATTTCTGAGATATTTCAGTACAAAGATTCTAAATTCTGTGTGCATTGCTCTCGTACAAGACAAACTGCTTATTGTTACCTTATAAGCTAAATGGAGGAGTACCACAAGGTAGTGTTTTAGGCCCGATTTTATTCATAATATTTTTAATGATCTATGCAAAATATTGGATAATTCTACAATCTATGCTGATGATATATGATCTGTATGCTCTGGGGTTACTCCTGTGGACAGCGTCAATGTGTTTTATGTGTTATTTAATGTGTGTTACAGCGTCAATGACAAAAACATTTCTTAACCAACCCGAAAAACTGGTCTGTCTTGCAGAAATATTAAAACCTGAATCAGAGAGAAATTCCAGACATAAGCATTTTCTCCAAATAACCCTTTTCTCTTCGTTTTATCACTCGTCCTACCAGTACAGATGTGCTAAAATTAGGAATATGAATCTACTTATGGTTCATTCGAAATTTCGCATGAAAGATTTTCAATTTGAATTGTGCAGTTGGATTATAAACAAGAGATCTTGTAAAAATGGAGAATATGTAATTATTACAAACTGATATGCGATGGTATGATGAAATGTAAGCAAAAAAACTATATGATACATACATAAATATTTTATCTTATGTCTGTTTCTGGAAATCAGTGCTTGCACTGTGTAAACTTGTCAATAAAGCCTTTACATTTACATTACATTGTTAGCATATCCGTTTGTATCGTGGTCCGAATGAAACTGCAACGGTTTGTACTTTTACTTACTCATTGACCTGCGTAGTGTAATTTTGATGTTTAGTTTACTAATCTGATGTTTCGAATGAAAGTTTCTCTGAAAGGACGTATTAAAATTGAACTCGTCGGTTCAGTTTCTCTTGTTTGCACTACAAATTGTTTGTAGTCACCTCACAATTTCAGTTATTGTCATTCTTTGCCATGACAGAAACACATGACATGAAATGTAAGGTTGAATCTCACTTTCAAACAAGGTTCAATCATAAACATGTGGAGCTTAGGGAGTTTGGAAATTTTATTCACAATTGGCTGGAGATTGAACTAGTATAACGACAGGTATAAAAGGAGTTTTATTTTGAACATTTTAGAGCCCAAGTTTGAAAATGATGAAAACAGTAAGGTGGACTTCCGAAGACGGCATACAATCTGCAACCCAACAAACAGAGAAGAACATGGCTCCACGCTCATTACTTTCCCTTTCGAGTATACTAATTCTGTAAATGTATTTAGTTCACTGCAATGTCCTCGTGCCTCACCCATTCTCCATAGAAGAAAAGCTAAGCTTCCCAATTCAGTATCAAAAAGTTATCTCCAAGAAGAATTTTTCCAGTCGAATCATTGGCAAACAGCAATTGAATGCCTTTCGTTGAATCTTGAGGAAGTGGTTCATATCAGGAATGTTTTGACCAAAGCCGAGTTAGAGAGCCTTCCAGTCGACTGCAGTCTGAAAGAGGACGTGGAGAAAGGAAAGGTGAGTGTCAAGTTGAAGTGGAAAGTTCCATCGTATTGTTATTTATTAATCTTGGTGTCTTCGCAACTTCGCACTCTTCAGTCTTTCAGTCTTCACTGTCTTCAGGGCACTTCACGTTATTTCACTTGAAACTTTAAGCGAAGGACTCAACGCAGAATTATAGAAGGACAAATAGTTCTTGGTTTTCTACAGTTTTCTAGTTATTAGCTAATAAGCAAGAACTATTTGTCAATATGCTAATTATCCTCTTTGTGGGTAGTTGGTAGTAAGCATTAAATATTATCAATTGTATGCTGACATTTCTAACATTCTATTCTTTTTTAGGTGTGCTTCCTATGTTTGAAAACTCGATTCAGTCTTTTTCTGGGTCCTTGGGGAAATACTTGTAAACTATGTAAAAGAACTGTTTGTGCCAAATGCTGCGCGAAGGTATGTATATATATATGTATTCGTAAACAATTATTTTTGGATTCCACAATTTTGACAGACAATTGCTGTGGCATCCAGCATTGCTGAGAAAAAGTTAACCAGGATGTATTTTTGATTTTTTAATGAATTTAGATGAGGATACCCACGGAGCATTTTGCAAAAGTTCCTGTATCTACACTCAGTCCAAATATTTCTCCCAGAGAAGAGGAAAAGGATTTGCCTGGGTCTAAGAGTTTGACACCTACAAGGATGGATAGTCTTACACCTACAAATATGACTAGGAAAAATAGTGTAGGTAGTGCACCCACATCACCTAATTTATCGAGGAAATTCTTGGGAACAGGATCCGACAGTGGACAACGGTCAGTTTCACCTGCTGTAATCGAGCCTGAAGAACGAGATCGTTACTCGCCGGATCAAAGTAATGGGCCACATAGCTTACCTACTGTCACATCTATTTCCCTGGGTATAATGGCCTTCAAAAAGTAAGCATGGCATTCATTTCGATCTAAGTTTTAAATCCGTACTTATTAATTCGTTAAATGGTTTGTGAGCATTTATTCAAACATCAATATTGTATTGTTTACAGGCGCAGTTTCGGTCGAGGGAAAGATGTTGACAAGACTGAGAAATTGAAAGGGTCACTTATGGTGGTTTGTCATGATTGCAAAGCCATGGTTTTGCAAATCATTCGCTCTTCACGAGCTAAGAAAGCGAGCGCCATTAGGAGTAATATGACGCTTGAGTTAACTGGAGCCAACAGTTGAATCAGCATCGTACTCAATTCCTATGCAGTACTTTTTACTAAGTCATCGTTGAATGCAAGAAGTGGATTATGGGAGATTAGCATAATTATGTACGTGTTAATAATAACACTGATTTCTTTACTCGTAACCTGTGTATTCTCACATGAAGGGATCGAAATGTTGGTTGGCATACAGCATGTATTAATTTTAGATCCAATATAATTTGAATGTGAATCCATTTCAAGTAAGTCAGTCTCCTCCGTCAACGGTGTCTTCGTGATATCTGAAGAGCGACAGCTACTTTACTTCTAGAGCAACCTATTCTACTAAAGACCTCAGTAGAGTTCATGCTGTGATTATTTTGTAGTGTGAATTACATAATAGTGACTCTGATGTTTCCTTACCTTATACAAAACAAACTCTCCACTAAAGTTTTTCTCAGGTTACAATTGTTGTCTTTTCCTCTAAATATTACCGCTTGTCATCCTCCCTATGATCTTTTTTTACAGCACGCAACAATTACAGCGATGGTAATTACTCGTTGAGAACTGATTTTATTTATTTTCATTACTATTCGTTTTTTCTAGCAGCTTTTCGGCTAAATTTGCGTAATGGAAATCTACATTTGTAAGGCTGTTTTTGCTATTGTAAACCAACTTGAACGAGCAAATGAGCACTACATGAAGCAACTTTGCCAAACGTTTCTAGCCTTATGTTTTTCAGGTAACTACTTGTAAGTAATTTATTGCGTAATAGGAAGAGAGTACTATTAAAAATAATAAACACTCGGCCAATTATCGTTGGTTGCTTTGTTCCATCTCTCGAATCAGTTTTAGTTTCTAGCCTGCGTGTAGATATGGTTATGCTTAAATGTATAATAATAGCATGCTTTAGAGGGAAGATGTTGTCCTAAGTGAAACAAAAGGATAGTGTCATTTGATAATAAATATTGCTATACACGGAGGGTTAAATTACTCAGTTATACTGATGTTATGTTGCATAAACAAATCTAAGTATAATGAAAACAGGTGGAACGCTCTTCTCTCTCCATGGCCGTGTTGTACCTATGGAGATTTTGGAGATATTCGTTATTATTTCGTTAGTATAAACGTTTCGATGCAAGTGTGTGTGTTTATTGTGTAAATATTTGCGGTAGATGTTAGGGAGACAGATGACAATCTAGGAAATCATATTATACGAATTACGAATACTATAATTAGCATATATGTAAATGGGTTGTGACGGGTACGTTTTGAATGCATCAATTATTTTCCTGGAAAGTAGGAGTTAGTTCGTTTGAATAAAACAAAACTATTTAGTGAGTTTGTTTGGTGAGGAAGTTCGCATGAAAAATATTTTAGTACTGTGTTAGCTCACTATTGTAGTTTACAATATTAAAACTTATACGTATAGATTTTAGCTATACACACAATGTTTCAAATATTACCACAAACATGCTTCTAGCTAAACCATTGTGCATCGTACTTAAACTAGTGTCCATTACAGTGTATCTGTAGAATGTCAGGAAAATGATGTAGGCTTAACATATTTGTAATTAATCCTAATATGTCCTTTGGAGTAATTTGTTTTACTTGGCTGTCACATTCGGTGTGCTATAAAGCTAATATTATAGAAGATATATGCAAGTACATTTAGCAGCGTTTTATTACTTATACAGAAAACATGTTGAAGCTAGTCACAATCATTTATGTTCTGATTTTGTATTATCTGACCTCAAGTTATAGAAAGTTACGGTCCAGCTTCGAAACAAAATAACAGTATATGATAGCACTTAGTAATGCATATGAGTAGGATTTATATTATAGTAATGGTAGTAATGCTTAATCTATTAAACTATTAATGTCATTTATTTTTGGAATGTTACATTACAACACTAGACACTACCATTATGATTTAACCCGTACAATGGACACCATTCAGTGAATGATGCATTTAAGTAACAGAAAGATAACTATCACATGTAATCTTGTTATAGGTTGGTTCAGCCTCATCACATTGTTAGTTTCCGAGGACTTCGTTAAGATGGTATGAGAAAAATAGAAAAGTCACAGGCTCAGCTATATCGTGTGGTACTATGGGGATGCTAAAAGGATTTACATAGGAGCTAGTATGCTACTAATTTGAAGTTACGTTAGTTAATATAAATAAGAGTAAGATGTTATTTGTCACGAGAAAAATTATCCATTGAGAGATTCCTGCCCCTACATTAAAAGAAATCTCAACATATTTTTAAAAGTGTTACTGTAATCAAAATGTTATTCTAAAATATTTACAACGTTCTGAAGTATCCGTATTTACAATAATTATTCGTACAGGTGTTTTCTGTATATATACAAGTGGCATGTACTATGTCGGAAATCTGCATTTTAAAAATAGATTCACAATAGCCATATCGACTAAGAAACCCTTGTAAAAACTACAAAAACTTACAGAGATACCTTAATATTCGTGGTTACTATACAATGTACCTATCACAGAAATAAAATAAGCACATAATAGTGTCTGTCTTTATAATATAGCCTACGTGATCTGCATTGTACCATCAAACTGAACCATTTAAGTCCAATGAAAAATGAAACTAATTTGCTGAACGCCTTCGAGAAATGCAAGCTCATGATCGATGTTTTTGAACGGGACGTATAGTCACGTGTAATTAATGGAGTTAAAATTTAGAAAAGTTGCAGATTGCAGAATCTGTTGACATGCACAATGGAATTATATTGAATCGAAGCTTAGTTGTGGAAAAATTCATAAAATCATGACATTATCAGCAAAAAATAATTACTTTTGCTAATCGCCTTGTAACTTTAAAAATTGGAAATATTAGAGAAATAAAATTAAACGAAAAACACAATTTCACGAAGCTTAGTTGGTGATTGATAAAATTCATTAATAACGTATGACGTATAAAATTAATTTATTCTTTCAATAATCTTATGTATATATATGGGAATGGAAAGAACTAATATATCCTGATATATTATAAATGAGGTGACAACTTGATGTGCAATGTATGATAAGACTCACAATCAGGGTGTTTCCGCTAGACTTATAGCAGTCAATAAGAAACACTTTAAATTATTGTTAATAGTATTTTTTTGCGATGGGCTATTACTGTCGCCATTTACAATACCTCATTTTTGGCGCAATATCGTTTGTTCACTAAAAAAACTACGAAAGATGCATTTGTGTTTTTGCAATAATTTGACTATAACTAAATTCTAATAGTTGTAAGTCTACTTTCTTCGTCACTCCTTCTCACACAGTACTATATACAATCACAGAGGAAGCGTGTAGAGTAGTTATTCTATTTTGTGTTACTGATATGTCTATTTCTCTAAAATCATGGTGCATGTTCACACATTTTTATAATTTAATTTTGATTATGCGGTTTGAATTATTAAGTTAAATAATCAAACAAGTGAATTAAATGACTTAATAAAATTTCGCCCTGAGACTGGAAATTGCGATCATCTATTTCATTCTTTAATTTAGAAAAACCATCCATGTACTTATCGGTTTGTAATCATTTATTGCAACAGTGGCAACTGATAACAGATCGTCCGGCACTCCGGAATAAGGGGAACAAAGAGGACATTGCCCCCCCCAAAGCCAGGGAGGGTCAAGTTACTCAATTGTTCACTCTACTTTTCAAAAATCAAATTGACCTTTCCTTCACTTTTTGCTTTTAAACCGGCATAAAGCTTCAAAGTATTTTCAAATTTCGTACTGCTTGCTATTAATTGTCCATTTAACATTGTTTTTTTTAAACCTGTGGTATCAGGTGGTGTTAGTTTCTACTGGCTGCTGCACTTGTCGAACAGTGAACTGGATGTCGTCACCCTCAGAGCTGTTTACCTCCCGAGGTGTCTCTTGTACCCTGGTGATGACCTGTTGTAGTTATTCCTCTACTTGCCTGAGCTACCCAATCTACAAGCGACGTTGGGCCAACATTTCTCTCACAATCAAAAATACTCATTTTTATTCAAAATGAAATGTTAGCTAAGTTGACAAAACTACCACTTTGTCCATTGGGGATACTTAGACCTACAATTACCCACTTGTAGATTTTGTATTTTCTTCCCAAAGGTTTGGTGATATGCTGTTGCTGCTCTATCCGCCTCTGAACGGACTTCAACTTCCTTAACTCTGTCAAGAATCATTACTGATATTGTTGATTTGGAAGTTATCTGAGCCGCGACATTGTTAATCTTGACACACTAATTGTAAACTACTTCGGGAGTGTGCACATATTACGTTTCATCATTTTTGGACCCTACCCCCCACCTATCGTCATCCTAACGTCATTATTCCTTGTCCCCCCTCCCCTGTAAACGTCATCAAATCTAAATTCACATGCTGTGAAAAATTGCATGTGATTACTTTGAACAACAGATTTAATGCTTTTTGAGGTTCTTTCTAACGAATTTCTATGAGCAGCTTTTTTGTGTAATTCATATGCAATGTTGCTAACAAAATAGTGATTTCATGCATGGTAGGTTTGGCTTTCAAGGTTGTCTTGAATGCTGGGGTAATGGTAGACAGGGGACAATTTCCAGACAGTTGCGACAAACCGCCAAAGTAGGCAGATGAATCGTCCGGGTTGAAAATACGAACTCCAGACACATCCTGCTTAAAGAGAACTTGGATAAACTTCGATATTAAAACTTCGTCCAAATTGCATCGCCAAGGGCGACAGGGATCATAAGAACAAATTATTTGCAAAACTGAAATTGACGGAACCGGTTTTGTAGCCATTCCTGAGTAAGCCATGCGTTTCGGGAATGCTCATGGTTGTCAGACATTCGGACTAATGTGTATGTTTATAAAGTGTATTAGTGGTCTTTCAGCAATAACATTTTGATACTAAAAACACTAGTCTAACAATTATCCGGGTTTATTCCTTACATTTTTGTTAGAAACGGTGAAACGTCATCAGCAAGATAACCCCCCATCCCTTGGTATACACAAAATAATCAGCTTCAAGACCCCCTCCCTCCCTCCCCGAATAATGAAACATAATATGTGCACACTCCCTTACTAGCTTGGGTACAACACAAGCGTACCTACACCAGTTGTTCAATCAGCCTCTGAAAGTTTATTCAATACTGACTGACATAAAATCACTTAAATAAGTTTAAAATAAATATCAAAGGAGAAAAGGATTGCTTTAAAAACTATAGAAAAATAGAATCCATTTCTTTGGTTTACGTGGTTAATTTTATTAAACAAGCTAAATTATATGCAAGCTTTCGACGTCTAATAAAAAACCATCGTTGACGTTCATCAAATTCTTATCCGATTGTTGGATTATTAAACCTTCTTTGATTTTTCTCAAAAACTGATTTGGTTCTTTTATGATTGATCTGGCGTAGAGCTACTTGTGGGAACGAAAAGTTTGATCTCGTTCCCGAACCCGATCCCGAAAATCGGATCTTCAATATTTTCGGACTCACACCCGAACCCGTTCCCAAAATACTGGGATCGGGTGCACGAAAACCCAGACATAAAATATGCGTAAAGCGTTGATCTCAAACCCGATCCCGAACCCGAAATCAGATAAAATTTGCTCCCGATCCCGAATCCCTTGAACCCAGACTCGTTCCCGGGACCAGTGCAGTTAGTGTAAACCAATTTTTAGGGCGGCGACAGCCCCTTATAAAATAGTGTTGTCCATGGATCTGTTAGTCCCGCGGTTTTCCTCTGAACTTACTCACTTACTTTGTGAACATTTTTTAGGCTGCTTCCTCGGATGAGTTCGTTATTGGTTAAAATCGATCCACGTATTCGTGCGTAAAAAAATAAAAATGAACAAAATCTTTGTTTTCTCTGGAATTGTTGCACCCATTTCAATGAAATGTTGTTATATATACCAGTCACTACTACTAACAATATTTTTGTAAAAATATTTCGATTTTTTTTCAACATTTAGTTTTTCAAAAATTTGTAACGGTAATTTTAGAAATGAGCTCAACATGCTACAATAATTAAGCAGAGAGAGATGGCCACAGCTGGCGCAGCCCTACGCGACAGTCTCAAACAATCGCGGAGCAATGACTTTGTCTTCACATTTTTATTGATTTACCAATACTTATGCATGCGTACCAGGCAACAATAGAAGTAGGCACTAATGGTTATTACACTAAGCATCTGGTCTGCGTTGCCGAAAAAGCTGCAGGAAGGCTACTTAAATGATTCCCACCATGCGTTTTGTATGAGTATGTGGAAATCACTACTATGCCATGCATACTTTCACGAAGGAAGCCGTGCATGTTTTGCATTTTTTCCCCGCTAGATGGATGCGCAGTTCCCGGGAACCAGAAGCGTGTAACGGGTGTGGGAACGAAGATGTTCCCGGTTCCCGACGGGAACAAGAATACTTTCATCAAGCTGGAACCCGTTCCCAAACCCGGTCCCGGTCCCGAAATCCCGGGTCTGCTGAACATGTTCCTGAACCTGGTCCCAAAGTATTTGGAAACATTAATTAGACACCCGAACTCGAACCCGTTCCCGATCCCGAACCCAATTCCCGGGTGTATCCCGATCCCAAAAGTAGCTCTAATCTGGCGTTATCCCAATCTAGGGCATGTTTCCGATTGCTACAAATGTGCCGAGCAACTGCTGATTTTTCACGATTCTTTAATTGAACATGGTCCATGTGTTCTTTCAGTCGTGTATTTAAAGGACGGCATGTTTCACCGTAATAAATTTTGTCACATGAGTTGCATGGAATCTTAAATATTGCGTGAGTTTCGTTCTCTTCTTGAAATGAGGCTTATAGGATATCGGTTCCGTTGTAAAATATCTTTTACATATTGAATTTCTTCATCTAAAAAATCTTTGCGGCAAATAGAGAAAGCTCTGAATAGTAAAATATCAATGACTGAGATTTTGTTTGATTGGTGATGATATGAATTGTAATTCAAATATCTGTCTGTATGTGTCTTCTTGCGGTAAACTTTCGTTTTAATTGTGTTGTTCTCTTGCCGATGTATGGAAACATCTAAAAATTGTATTGTTTCATTCAGTTCCACTTCTACTGTAAATTGAATGTTAGGGTGGAATTAGTTGATCATATTTAAAATGTCTTCAACTTCGTTCTTATTTACAATGGCCAAAACTTCGTCAACATATCTTACCCAAAAATGTACTTGCGGGTGATTCTTGATAAGCTTGTCTTCCAGCGATTGTAAGTATATGTATATCGGCTAATGTTGAAGAAATGGGACTCCCCATTGGAAAAAACTATATACATTTTAAAACGCCGTAGCATGACCCACAATTTGTCAAATTTTGTCATAAAATTGCTGATGCAACTGCTCGACATCTGTTTTGGCTTCCGAACCTGGGCCCATGCATGATTTTTCCTAAATTTGTACTCTTCTGTCTGTGGGGAAAATAGAATAGTTTTTACTAAATAATTAATATAACTGGCGGATCTGCCACCATGATAATTTTGGTAGTTACCCAAATCAGAGCTGCGTTCAAGTCAAGTTATTTTAGACAACTTGACTTGAACTTGACTTGAACGTGAAAAAATTGTCTAAACTAGGTATCCGCACTTGTACTTGACGAATCAAGTTTCTCAAGCAACTTGAGTATTCAAGTACACGATTTTCAAGTTCATTTTAGAGAACTTGAACTTGATAAGAACTTGACGTTCAAGTTGGACACTTAACTTGACTTGAACGTGAACTTGTACTTGATTATTCATGTGGCTTTTTGTAAGTGAATAAACAATACTAGAAATTTCGCCCGCAATTCTTATAGCTCATCATGATTAGCGCGTAATTAATATAAACTAAACGGCATGCGGATTATATCCTTTACTTTAAAATTGATAAAAACTTTAGCTGCAAACATATTAGTGTTTTACTAATTTTTTTAATTAAGAGGGTAGCAATCGTATTATTGACCTGTTCACATTAGTGTTGCACTTATCTATTGAGTGTAACCAGGAGTTATACTCATGAATATCTGTCGCCGTTAATTTTGCTTAACCAATATTGGTTTATTAAGATTTAAGATTGTGTGTTCGTTGCGCCATCATGTTTAATATCACCAAAAATTATTCTTACATGGAATAATAAATTGTTCTTAAACTTCTTGGCTTAAGAACAGTTGAACTGCACAATAACGTCATTTTCATAATGGAACAAGAACCCCGAGTATAAAGAACATCCTTATAAAACAATGTGTAAAAACGACGATCTCAAAATCTTCTTTAGCGTATCCGACACCTGTTTTTGCATAAATAGTTTGTGCTCCCGCTGATGGGTTGAATACAAATGCATGTAAATCTTGTGGTACGACCCCTGTGGCTATGAACAGCCTGTTGCTTACAGGCTGCTACAGTTGTTCTAAAGGGTTCAACAGAAAGTCCTTTATTTTCCTTGGGATGTGTATAGGCACCTTCATATGACACATGGCTGGTATGGTGACTGTATCTTTTGTTCGACATATTTGTCTGACTTTTGGTTTTTGTTGATTAAATGAAAAAATTGACTACAAATTCGGCATTTCTTTTGTCCCATGTATAGCTGCGTATCTCGGGTCATTGGAAGTCTTAAAATATGGACTACGAATTTCTTCCTTTTCGTAATCAATTAAAACTTTGTATCTTGTCTTTGGATCTTCTCCTATTATCATCTTTGGTTCCAAGTATTCTAAAACTAATCCTTTGAATTGTAGTTCGACTCCTTCTATTGTCATAGGAAATTTTGTTACACTTATTGGTTTGATTAATTCTCCTGATGCTATGGAGTCGGCTAGGTGATTCTGAGATTTGAGCACATTTTGATAGTAAATTCTGCTGTATATAAGATCTTGTTGCTCCTGTATATAATAATACAGGCATTACCATACTTCATATCTGGACTTGTATTGTAGCTTTGCTTCCGTTGCCAATTCGACATGGGTTGTAGTCCACTACTTCTAGTTCTTCGCATAATTCTTCCATGATTATTTGCTTATCAATGAACATTTGTACTTCTTGTTGGACATCGAGTGTTATTGGGGTGCGCCCCCTCTGTTTGTTTCCCGAAGGATGTGGACTTCCGGAGCGTTTCTTTGGGCATTGCCTGATGTCCTGGTTCTCCACAGCTAAAACATTGTTGCTCTCGTTGGTCTGGTTCTATGGCTAATTGGCCTTCATTTCCTTCTTGTATTTGCCTAGGCTGTCTGTCTCCACGGTATTCATTGTTGTCCTCTTTCTTCTGATCTATTTCTTTGATTACCATCTTTCGAATTACTTCGGCTTCATCCATTATTGTTGTTGTCTCTGTTATTGCCTTGATTGTAACCTTGATTATTGTAACCTTGGTTTTTGTAGAATCCCTGTTTAAATCCTCCATTTTTATTGTAGCCTGGATTAAACCCCTGTTGGTTGTAGCCTGGGTTGAATCCTTTAATTTCATAGACTTGATTATAGCCTTGTTATCCCTGGTTAAATCCGGGATTGTAACCATTGTTATATTGGTTTTGATTTGGGTAGTTCTGATATCCTTGATTAAATCCTCTACATGGGCTGATTGTTAGGTCTGTTATAGTCATTCCTGCATTCCTCGGTAACCTTTTTTATTGTAACCCTGGTTTCTGTCGCTTGTAGCATTTCTGCTCTGTGAATTGTTCTCTGAATTTTTCCATACTATATTCTCGTAAGGAATTTCTTCTCCCTCTCATTCCCCTTTCCAGTTCGTAATCCAGTCTCTTACTTGTGATTCAAAAATCAGTGTTATGTAAAGCATTTCGAGGGGTTTGCATGGTTTTAGCCGCTCGATATCGGATTGAATGGAACCCTGCTTGCTCAATGGCTAGGACCTGATCATCGTGGCGTACTCTTTGTCTGTATTGAGGTTGTTGTGGCATTGCTACTTGGTTGTGAGGTTGATTATTTCGTTGTGGATTTCTATTGTGTGTACGACACAAAATGATTTAATTCTGGATTTAGGCTATCGTCGCTGAAACTTGGGTCTAGCTGCGGTTCTAGTGATGTCTGATGATTTCACGTTATTCGTTATTTGACGTTATTCACCCAAATTGCATATATTGCTGCACGTCTTTGTTCATCTACTAGTATTTGATTATTTCTTGAAAGATTTATAAATTCTCGTGTTGTGACAGATCTCTCTGCCAAATCTGTCCTAGTCGTAGGAAATGATAGATTGTAAATTGTTCCGTCTGGAGCTACCCGTACTGTAACTCGATGGGTATCAATATAATTTGCCGAAGTTGGTGTGATTCGTGACGGTCCTGGCCTTGCAGGTAAATTTCCTGAGAATTCACTGACTGCACTACTTGATGGAAATACTTGTATTGGTACTCTTGTTGTTGCTCCAATTAGGTCGTAAATCCTTCTGGTAGTATTCCGTATTTCTTGCTGTATATTTGTTGGCGCTGGAATTGGCATTGGCTAACTGGTTGAGTGGGTTTGGGTCGGAGCTAGGTTTTCGCTGTCTATCTCTATTTTTTCATCCACTTCTGGTTCTGTGACCAACGGTCCTCCGGGAATTCGCGATCTGTCCCGTCTGGATAGTCGGTTCAATAATTCTCTAGCGTTTACTTCGACTCGGTGAATTCCTCGTCCAACTGTAGGTGGGCTGTGATAAACCGATCCCTGTGGTGATTGATAAATGATTCTTCGTTCTGAATTGGTAAGTGCGTGGAAATATGTTCCAGTATAGGAGTTTCGGATAGTTCTAACCGTCGTCTCTGATCTAGACCGTCGTCTGAAGCTTCTTCCGTTACTCACAAGTATTTTTAATCCTGCTCGTGTGACCGTTCGTTCTTCTGCTTATAAATAGCGTAAAGGAGGGTGTAAATATGCTCGACCACCTGGTGACTGATACACTTGTTGTGGTGTAATCGTATTGGTACCGTCTTGAGTGACTTCTGTTGCTCTGTACAACCTTGTTGCTACTGCTTCATGTCGGGCTGTTCTAGTTGATGTTGTACCGACTGTGGCTGTTGTAGATAATCCTTCTTCTGGAGTTTCTAATTCTGGATGCGTTGCTAATATTGATTGTAAGTTGACTGGTCTGACAGTAGGTATGTTGACTCGTGTAGTTTCTTGACTTGCTTGTGTTCTAGTTGGTACAAATAGTGATGCAGATGGTAAGTTTGTGTCAGGGCTTGGTTGTTGATTTTGTGACGCTGACCGTCGTGGAGTGGTATCTTATTCTGAGTAGTGGTTGATGGTGTTGACCTTGTACTACTGTGCTCTGAGATTGTTGACGTACGATTAGTGGATGTAATATCTCTCGTTCTTGAAATTGTTGGACGTCGTCTGGGTAGTTGTGAAAGGACTTGATTTTGAGAGTTTCTTGCAGTATTTTCTCTTATATGCATTTGGAATTGTACGTTTCGTTGCGTATTGCTCGGTACTGGTTCTTCGTCACCTACAAAAGGTGCACTAAAAATGGGTCTGAGGATTCCCGTTACTAGGTCTTCATGGATTCTCAGATTTGTAAATTCTGCCCGTATATGTGCTCTAACGAGGTCTACTTCCGGTTCTGGTCTGTCCTGTTGTCGTTGTTGTGCACGCCTTCTAGGATTATTTCGCCTTCTCATGTATGGTCGCCGTCTATGTTAGGATTTCTTCGAATAATAATTGTTACGAATGGTCACCGGTGATTAAAGAAAATACTCGTTCGTTGATTGATAGTTATCTTCCTTCCAGTAAATGTTGGAATAATTCCAATGTGATTTCTGTGTTATCTTACAGCAAGGTCTCTTGCATGTCCTTCGGCTCTTTCCCATAAAGCGTTCGTATTGTGTTGGCCTGGTCTATAGTCTCTGTCATATACTCCTAGGGCGATTCGGAAGAAGTGTGACCACTGTATTCGTCCTGTCTAGTGTTTGCTACTAGGTGACGTACTCTGATCCAGTTTGGTTCCAATCTGTTACTGTAAGAAAATCTGTTCTCCGGTTTCTTCTTGAGTCTGAAATTCTTGACAAAATGTTATTCACATCTGCTATATTTGATTCGTATTGAAATCTTCCTTGACTTGCTAATTCCCGCAGGATGTTTTCGCTCTCCCGTCTTTCTTGGTTGGTGACTTCTTGTCCGGTTACGCTCTGTACCGGAACTTCCGTCAAAATTATATCCGATTCCGTTACTGCTTCCAAAGTTGCAAGTCTATCTCGATTTCGACCTGAAATTGGCTCGGTTGATACTGGCTGAGTGTTCCTGCTGGAATGCTGATTTTCCGACAATGATGGTTAGTTACATTCAGCCTGAACTTCTAAACTTTGATTTCTCGTGGTGTCAAAATATTCCGCCTGAGCCGTCTGTTCCTTTAATTTCTGCGTACTGCTTTGGGTGTGATTAGTTCCCCTGTTGGTGTACATGACATAATCAATTATTGTGTTGACGTACTCATCTCCGTCCTCTGTGGGTTGGTGTGTGACCTAAATCACTTCTTTTGACGTGTTTGGCGATAATGGCTCTGTAGTAGTGCATCTCGGGCGGTTAAAATTTACGGGTAAGCCCGCAAAAAGCCCGGCCCGCACGGGCTTCGAGCGTGTACGGGTAAAAATTATTACGTTTGACGGGCTACGGGCGGGTACGGTCTTTTCATCGCGGTTAAAAAAGACGGTGAAAGCCCGTAAAAGACCGTGAGAAATTCCATTAGTTGTGAATGCAGGAGCAGCGGTTGTGAATGTACATAGACTTGAATTTCAGACGTTTGCAATTTTAGATTTCAAACAAACTAAGGCTTGGTGTACGATAGAGCATCACCCCGTGGGATATTTTAGGCCCGTGCCCGTCTGTACGACTGTAAGTTTCATTTCGCTCTTCATCACTGTGGAAAATTCCATTTAGTCTAGAAGATGAATCCTGCTAGTAGTTCAAGTATTTGTAATAAGAATCCAGAAGTTAACATTGTAATAAATTCAAGAACGCCACCAGAAGTGCTTACCAAAGCCTAAATAGCAGCATAAGCTTTTGTATTGCCTTCTTAATAAACAAGGTAGTTTAACGACTGTATGTAACAGTCAAGAACCCCAATATTTCAAAATGCGGGCGGGCTACGGGCTTTTTTTAATTTTGCGGGCCGGGCCGGGCTTTTTCGATAAACATTAATTTCGGGCCGGGCGAGTACGGGTAAAACGTTACGAGCCACGGGCGGGCACGGGCCTAAAATATCCCACGGGGTAATGCTCCACTATGTAGTGTCATTCGTTGGATCAGCTGTTTCCTGTTGTAGCGACGTATTTGGGTCTCTAAGTATCTGTGTATTTTGTTCCGAAGTTGTCAACGTGACCTCTTTTTTGGCTCGGGAGCAGATTGTTCCTCCATCTTTCTTTCTTCTTCGTGGTCATATCCACTGTCATCTGTTTTGTTGCTGTCTTCTGGAAGTTTTTCCAGTTCCCAGCTGGTTGTTAAACTATCTTTAACCGTGAGGACCTCAAATGATGACGTAGCTCGACTAATTCATAGTCTTTCGAAATTCTCGCTGTTTTCTGCCAAAATTTCCTTGATAGTTTTACCCGCATTACCACTAACAAATATTATTTCTCCTAACGTATTCTTTAGAAATTCCCCAAGTATTTCCCCTTGTTGATCTTCTTCTTTTGTTTTCCGCCTAATGATTTTCTACTGTGATAACCTGGTCGCGATATATTAGGTCATCACAGGTGGAAGATGTTGTTTTTGGATGAGGTGACTTAATTTTCCCATCATGTCCACGCGATCTTGTGTCAATATTTTCGCTGACTATATTACACTGGGAAAAGTCAACAATTTTTAGATGGTAGTATTGAAAATTCAGAATCGTGAGTATTGGATCTATTTTCACGATCCCGAATTCTTTCTTCTCGTCTTTCTCTTCGCATTCTTGCATTGAATTCATCACATGTTTCCTGATTTTCCGCAACTGGACCTGGTGATATCGTGTTGGTCATGTTCTGGAGCGTGTTGGAATGTCGCTTCCTGAGGTCATTGTTACCTTTGTAGGGCAAGATCTCTGAATAAATAAACATTCTATGCTCCTGATGTTCTAAATCGAAAGTATGAGCCTAAGACGTTGTTATGGAAACTCTCGACTTTATTCCTTCATGATGTTGTTTGGGAAAGTAAGCGTTTGTCTTTCTTTAGGATGTTCCTTAGAAAGGTGCGCTCATTTGTTGTACCTTTGTAAAAGTTGTTTTTCTAAGAGTTGAGAATTTTTCTGAAAAATTCCGGGTTTACTATGCTTTTATAAGAACTCGTAGGTGCGGTGGTATTCCTACGCGTGACCCAGCGAAGCCTATACCTACCTTAGAATTACCTTTATTTACCCTAATTTTGACGAAATCCTATCTTAATCCTAATTCCTTCCATAACCTTACTTTAACCCATCTGCATCTACTCCAGTTACTTGAGTGGATGTAGAATAATATTTTCCTAATACTCCCGACTATGAAATCTCTCTTTCAGACAGGTCTGTATCCATTCCAAAATTGTCAGTTCCCTTAGACAAAGTTGTGTTCTAAAAACCCTATACTATTCCTTGAAATAAGCCTGCTCTTACCAGACTAAGCATGCGCGATCTCCAAAAAATTGAACTGACTAATAGTTGGTGTCCTAAATTTTCCCTAAACCAGCTCTGTGGTTCCTTATTCCTAGTCACTTCTACTACTGTGAGTTCCCTTGTGGTGGCTAACTTATATAACCATTTCCCGGTTATGTTAGAAGAACCATTCCTTCCCATTCTGGCTTCTGATATGAATGGTTCTCTCGATAGCTATGCAACAGCAAGGTTCTTGGCTGTCTTAGAAGAAACGAATGCTAGGCATTCAAGCTGCATTGGGTTAACTCCCTGGGAAAAGTCAAAGCCAAGGATAGGAATCGGAATCGGTATCCAAATCGGAATCGGAATTATATTCGAAAATTTGAGGATTTTAGTTCATATTAGAATTCCAAATAATTCCCATAAAGTATTTTAATTTAAAATCGAATTCAAAAAATTTTTGGAATCGAAATTGGTATTCAAATATTTGTTACTGAATTCCGATTAAAATAAAGTATCGTTTTCAATGGTATATTTCATCAATCGTGCATACTTAAATATAAATTTAAAATTGTTGCAATTTTTTACTTACAATGTAAAGCTAATCAAAGAGCATTGACGAACGTTTTCTTCATCCAAAATAAATGCTTGCGCATTCTACGTAAAATAGAGTCGATTTATTAACACTAGAGGCTTTTAACGGTTGTGCTCAAAACTATTTTTGTCCTACAAGTTAATTTCCCAAGTAATTTAAATCGTTTATACTAAAAATTTTATATTTAACTAAAAATGGGCCGAAAGAAAATTAGTAATTTTGGAGTTCAAATAACAGTTGAACGTCTTTTTTCAGCTCTTTACACTTAATGACCTGCGGGGGAAACTAGCTTCCCAAAACATTGATGATATCATGTATCTAAGGTTAAACTTTTTCCGTAATTAAATTCTTTGTATTTTCAATATATTAGGAATATTCAAATAAATATTCAAATCGGAATTCATAATGAACGAATACTCGAGGGTATTTAAATCCATATATATATATATATATATATATTGTCAGTGTCATTGCTTGTGGCATGGTAACTGGTATCGCGCCCCGCGCTGAACCAGTTACCATCCCACAAGCCACCCCAACACCCAATCATATCCTCTCCCTCTAAACTCCTTAAACCTTCTCCAATCTCCTCACTTCCCTCCTTATGCCCATCTTCTTTTCCTCTTTCTCATCTCCATTGATCTGACCTATCCTAATACTGAATCTATTGACTAGAGGATGACTTATACAATAATGGAATGTTTTAACCTATTGACTAGGGCATTCGATTGTTGGCTGTAAAAGCGCGAGCTTGGTTCTTGATTTATCTTAACCTATTCTTTGGGAAAACTTTGATTGTGTTTGGTTGCTTATTCTTCTGTTATTATTGCTGATCATTGTCAATTAATATTTGACTTTCTCCTTAATAAAATTAAACTTTAAGTACCACTGTACTTGTCGCTTCGCCCCTTTAGTCCGTGCTTTCGCGTTTTAAAATCCAATAGGTGCGGGGTAACATCCTCTTGACATAGAAAATCTACCGTCTTCTCACACCACATCACATTTGCTGTCAGGTACTGCTGAAACTCAGCTCTTAAAATTAAATAACCTAATGAATTTAAAGAAAACTGATTGCCTCATTATTATTTGACCTATATATAAATATTTACACGTTAAATTGAATTTCCTTTCCAGCCTTCCATTTTCCATTTTCACAGCATTTTCCTTACCAGTCCGTGTCCTAATAATTTCCATAACAACCATCTAATACTTTTGTTTTGTTTTCCAGTTAGAATTATTATTTCCGTTTGTGCCTTGCTATACGAGACCTTATTTTTGGGAGACTAACAGCTTTTCATGAATCTGGATTTTCTCATCTCGGACTTTTAAGTATATACCTCAGGTGCTTCTGTGACTCAACCAGTTGGACTAAACTTTCGTCAACTACCTGTGTAAAATTGTAATCAATTATTTTATTGTTATAATTTGATGATGATGAACAATGTATAGATGAGTGTGTAGAAATTTATTTATTGAGGAAAATTTTAGTATTGATGAAAAAAAAATAATGATTACAATGTACTTTGAATAAGAATTTCATTGTGTGACATAATTTTGATTACTGATTCTATTGGGGTAACTATTTTGAAAATTGAGTGAAGTTGGTAATTTGGACTGGATTTTGATTGTGGATTTAAACTATTATTATTGATATCAATTTTGAATTATGAGAATTGGTTCTGAATTAAAGTTAGTATTTGGGAGATTATGTTACTAATGAAGTTTATCAAATTATCATATTAATTTGAACTATCTTTGCTCAATTTAATTTACATCACTTAATTTGTTTTGAAACTAATTATTATTGATTGAAAAGTTGTTCCTGACCTTTGATTCTGGACGTGAGTTTAGTTCAGATTATAGTTCTGTCGATTATTTTTAATTTGATTATGAATTTGGAATTTCTCGTAATTTTATTTTGTTATTAGGATTTGAGATTGGATTTTAGATTTGATTGTGGAACTCAAAATTGATATTGTAATTTATATTGAAAATTTAAGTTGCAATTTAGATTTTGATTGTGAGTGTTGAATTTAATTAAATGTAATTTAGAAAACTGACTTTAATGTTGAAGTACTGAATCAAATTATAATTATTACTAATTTCTGAGGTTATTTCTGATGTATTATGAAATTTCCATTTGATTACTGATTGTAAGTTGGAATTATTATCTGAATCTGAATTTCGGTTGTTGTGATTTGGATTTGTTAGTATATTTGGGAATTAGAATTTCGAGTTTTAAATATTTTATTTGATTTTTGATATCGGATTTGATTTTGACTTTGGGAATTTGTGTTTGAAATTAGTAACTGATTTCAAGTTTAAAATTGAGATTTACTTTTGAATTTGAGCTTTGAGAATTAAATTTGATTTCTAAAATTGAGTTTAATTCTGGATTTGGGTGTATTCAATAAATTGATTTAATTTCAAGTTTTAATTGCCAATCCGGTAGTTTTAATGAGTAATCCTAATTTAGAGAACGTTGACATTGAATGGGAATTTCATTTGGAAACGGAACTCACTTCTAACTGTGTATATATTTATTTTAGAGTAATTATTACAACCATTAATCACTTGTACGGAACCGTAACAGTAGATAGCCGAAGACTTCCCAGGAGAATCCCAATCCTTATTTCGGAGGATTTATCAAGGTTTTTAAAGACCAGACCTGACCTGTGACTTATTGAAGGTATTTATTGATTGTTTGTGTAAAATTTATGTGATTCCTAATCCTTCCTTATACCTCATCCTGTACCTTGGTGGTAGTTGTGTGTTGCCTGTGCCTACTCCAAGCCAAGCGAGTGGTTAACTGGTTTGTCTACTTTACTTTATTACTTTGATATGATTTAAATTGAATTAGCCTTGTACACATTTACATAGTGGTCAGCTATAATTAGCATCCACCCTCGCAATTACACTAATTACTATACATTATAATCATTTCAATTTGAATATCTGACTCAATTATAATTTTTATGGCTTACAATATTTCGGTATCCCAGATCTTTAATGATCTTCCTACATTTGATGGTAAATCATCGGTCCAGCAGTGGCTTTCTTCCTTTGAGGAAATATCCCTGCATTACCGATTGGATGAATTTTGGCGTTTACGCAACGTCGGTAAAGTATTGGTGGGTACTGCCAGTAGTTGGTGGACCTGATATTCACATTTGTAGACTGCAGCGCTTTGTGCTCAGTCCTCCAAGGCTCTTTATAGTAAATTTAAGAAAGACCTTTCCAATTATTTCCCTGAAGATGACGATTCCCGGGTAGCTAAGAATCTTAATAAGTCCCGTAATTTCAGGTTCGGTAGTGAGGACCCTATTGATTATGTCACGGACAAGCTGAGTCTCTTTCGGAGAATGAACCCTGGTATGAGTGATGATGACCAGTTGCGTTATCTGCTCAAGGGCCTCCCAACTCAGCTATCCCAAACCATTCGTAGAACTATAGGTTCTAATAGTACAGTCCCTGATTTCCTTAGGGAATTAAAATACAATAGTGAGGACCCTAATTTTGTCCTATTCTCCAAACCTACAGTCCCTTCTCCAGTATCTAACTCCCTTACTCACTCTGAGTTGTATAACCCTCATATTCCTCCTCCATCATTTCCAACTCCACAGGTTCCCAAGATGCTCTGTGGATACTGTAATCGTGAGGGTCATATTATGAGGAATTGTCATGCTATGAAAAATGATTATATGCCTAGCTTCCAAGCTCAGAATTTTGTGCAGCGCCATGAGCTCCCGGGTTTTGTCAACAATAACCAAGGCAGTTCTCAGAACTGGCAAAATCAGACAGATAGGCCCCAGACAAATAGAGTTCAGAATAGTCAAGCTATTCCTTCTCTCATGTCCCAAAATAATAATTCCCGTCATCAGCAGTTAAACCAATAAGCCTGGAATTACGGGTTAACCAGGCTGATGTTACTGTTCCTCTTATTGAAACCCGGTTTATTTACCCGGAAACCCCCATTATTTTAATTCGGTTGACTCCTTTATTTATGACAGTTCCCATTATTCTGAATTAGGGGAAATTTATGATTTAGTTGCTACTCTTATTAATCCTAGGTTACTGTGTTTGCCTATTACTATAGCCTTTCTAGATAGGGAAGCGATGATAGATTCTGGAGCTGCAGTGTGTGTTATTAGTCAAGACTTCTTTAAAACTCTTCCTCTGACTGCCCAAAGTACTGCTACCTCTTTAGATATTCCTATTCATCTCTGTCTTGCAGTTAAGTCCGACCAGAAATTAGTAATTACACATAGAATTGAGCTCCCGGTACTAATAAATAATTATTTTACCCTTTGGAAATTCTTAATTGTCCCCAACTCTTCCTATCCTGTAATTATAGGATATGACTTCTTACATTTAAATAAAGCTACTATTAATTTCGGTACCAATTTATTGACTTTTCCTTCCTCTGTAGATATTTCAAATACTCCTTGTACTTGTTCTTCAAATGTAGATACTGGGATTATTAAGGTTCCTATTAATAACAATACCCTTGACTCTTTTACCCAGACAGAATCTAATATTTTATCTTCCCAACCACAGACTCCTTTACCTAAAGCTTATCTTCAAACAATTTACCCTATAGAGATCTCTCCCTCATCCACAGTTAAAATTCCAGCTTCTTCAACTTATTCCAGTTGTGATAATGCTGTATTTCTCCCTTTTCGTCAAGTTCAATTTAAAAATAATATTTTAATTCCTTATTGCTTGTTGTCTGTTGAAAATAATTTAACATATTTAACTATTTCTAATCCCTCTAATAATTATGTAAAACTCCCTGCAAAAACGTATCTTGGTAAACTAGATCTTAATTCGGAAATAGTAGGTCCCCTTTATGATAACCTTAATAACATCCCAATTAACAATTTAAATATCCAAGAAGCTTCCAACCCAGTTATCCCTGAAGTCCCGTTTAACTTTTCCATTGATCCTCAAATAGATTCTCTTTCCCTAGCCGATCATTTAAATTTAGAAGAAGTTAGTTCCCTCAAGCGTCTCCTTTCCTTTTACCGGAAGGCATTTGCCTTTTCAGATGATGAGTTCGGATGTACTCATTTACTTGAGCACGACTTCGAACTAGAGGATAAGACTCCTTTTCAATCCAGACCTTATCATGTTTCTCCCCTAGAACGTAAGGAATTTGATAAGCAAGTTAAGAAGTTAATTGAGCAAGGAGTAGTTGAACCCACCACCTCTACTTTTACTAGTCCCTCCCTATTAGTTAAGAAAAGTGATGGTACCTTTCGTATGGTGATAGATTTTCGTAAACTGAATTCCCGCTGTAAAAAGTCTTGCTTTGTCTTAGATCGTCAAGACACTATCTTTGATGCCCTTTCGGGATTTCAATTTATTTCCAAATTAGATTTTGTCTCAGCCTTTCATCAAATTAAAAACTCCGATAGAGTTAAAGAATATTCGGGATTTGTAACCCCCAGCGGTACATTTACTTTTAATCGTATGCCCTTTGGTCAAGCCTCAGCTCCCCAAACCTTCCAAAACTTGATGAATAAAATGTTAGGAAATCTTAAGTGGTCTATAGCAATTTGTTTCCTAGATGATATTTGTGTTTATTCCAAATCCTTTAAAGATCATTTGTCCCATATTGCCCAAGTCCTCCAGCGTATTGTAGAATCAGGATTAACTCTCAAACCTTCTAAGTGTGAATTTGCTATGACTAAAGTGAAATACCTAGGTCATGTGATTTCACGCGAAGGGGTTGAAACTGATCCTGATAAAATTAAAGTAATGTCCGAATACCCTGTTCCCAAAGATATTCATTCCGTCCGTAGATTCCATTGCCTATGCTCCTATTATCGTAAGTTTGTCTTTCAATTTAGTAAAATTACTGCTCCCATACGTGCCCTTACCCATAAAAATGTTAGGTTTGTCTGGAACGATAAATGTCAAGAGTCCTTTCAAGAATTAAAGTCTAGATTAGTATCCGCCCCAATTCTTGCACATTTTGATGAAAATTGTCCTGTAATTCTAACTTGTGATGCTAGCTATGAAGGAGTAGCTAGTTGTCTTTCTCAAGTTCAAAATAACACTGAACACCCCATAGCTTATTATTCCCGTTCCTTGAATAAACATGAAGTTAATTATCACGTCACTGAATTAGAAGCCCTTGCTGTAGTTGAATCAGTAAAACATTTTCATCCCTATCTTTATGGTCGTGAGTTTACTGTAGTCACTGATCATAATTCCCTAACTTTTCTGATGACCTCTAAACAATTAAAAGGTAGATTATGTCGATGGAGTCTTACCCTTCAACCCTATAATTTTACCATCCGTTATAAGAAAGGAATTTTAAACTCAAATGTAGATGCCTTATCCAGAGCTCCAGTATACCCTGCCCCAGATAGTGAAACAGATTACCCAGAATTATCTACTTCCCTTTGTAATATTAATTTCGATGATAAATACCTTTCCCCCTTAGTGACCTCTTATATAAACAGCGAGAAGACCCTTTTATTCTTCCTATTCTAATTCACAAAAATAGAAATCCTTCCCCTTTAGATGATAAGTATCCAGAGTTTAATATTATTGACGGTCTAGTTTATAAAGCTAATAATACATTAGGCAATAGGTTATGGAAATTATGTATACCTAAAGTATCTCGTAACGATTTAATAAAATGTGTTCATGATTCTCCTTCAGGTGGTCACTTTGGAGTAAATAAAACCCTTAATACAATCAGGTCCCGTTATTTTTGGCCCCAAATGACCAAAGATGTTCACAAATACGTAGATTCCTGTTATTCCTGCCAGCTTTATAATCACAGAAACTTCCCCACTCATGGCCCTTTAATACCGTTTCCTTCTCCAAAAATTCCCTTTGATACTTGTGGAATTGATTTCGTAGGTCCCTTTCCCGAAAGCCCCAATGGAAATATTTATTTCCTTATTTGTGTGGATCATCTTACAAGGTTTGTAGATGTAAAAGCTATTCCCAAACAAAATAGTTACGAAGCAGTTAAGAAATCCCAGAAAATCTTAGAAATCCTAATTTATCGTCATGGTATCCCAAATCTATTAATTTCTGATCCTTCAACCATATTTACTTCCATAGCGTTTCAAAAGTTTTGTACTGATTTTCATATTAATTTACATGTTACTCCTCCCCAAGCCCATAATGTTAATGGTTTGACTGAGCGTCATATTGGAACCATAAAGCGTGTCATTTCCAAGTTTCTCTCTGAAAAACATGATCAGTGGGAAACTTGGTTACCATCTGCAGTCTTTGCTCACAATACCACCCAACACTCTATTTCTAAATTCTCCCCGTATTTCCTAATGCATGGTAGAGATCCTATTTTACCATGTGACAAAATGTTTCCTTCCTTATTATGGCGTCAAGATGATATTGACGAGATCCCAATTTGTAAAAGAGTTCATTTTGCTTCCCAGATAGCATGTAAGAATACTGATGAATCCAGACAAAAAGCCAAATTAGTTTATGATATTTCCCATACACCAGTAGAATTTTCCTTAGGTGAATTAGTTTTAGTTGCAGAATTTCAGAGAAAGTCTGGTTTTGTAGATAAGTTTCTCCCCGCGTGGAAAGGTCCTTATGTTATCTTAGAAAAATTAAACCAAGTAACTTATTTAGTTCAAGATAAGCGTCCCTTTTCCTTACATAAAATTCGTAAAGCCCATGTCCAGCATTTAAAACAGTTTATTCAACGAGATTTATCTCCACCGCACAGTCCCTCTAAAATTATCTCCTTTAAGAAACGAGAACCAAAATTTCCCTCACTAGAAATTGTACCACCAGATCCTCTAGAATTTACTCCAGATTTCTCTGAATCATTTTCTAGAATCTTTAAGACCCCTGAAATACCAAAATCCTATCCTAGTCCTGTAAATACTCCAAAACCTCACTTTCCTGATTATTCCTTTACTCCCAGACGTAGTAGTCGTAAAATTATTCCAAAAATTAATTTATTTTGTTTCTTTGACTTACAGATGGAATCTTTTGACGATCTCCGTTCTATGGACCCGGACTACAATAGACCTTCTACCTTGTCTCCCGACCTAATCCATCCTATGATTCCTGATGAAGACTCTGTACCTTCAAATCCTGATGAAAATCCGTTATCACCAGCTCCTACTGAAATTATTTTAGATTTCAACCACTGACGTGACTATTTGACTGACTCTGACGATTCTCCTCCTAACTCGCCTACTCCTGTTGACTTCCTTGACGTTTTACCTCCAAATCCTTCCTTTACTCCGAATATTTCTTCTTCTAATAACTCCACTCAAGCTACCCTTCCTCTTGTTACCCTTCAGATGTCTCAACTTAAACTTCCTCCAACTCCTCTTCCCCTCACTAATGTCTCCATTCAAAATCCTTCCCGTAAAAAAAAATCTGTCTCGTTTAAATTCACTCCTCCTCAACTCTATCACCCCAATCCTGTTCCGAACCCTGTTCCCAACCCGGTAATGAAACCAGTCCCTCTTATGTCCTTGAAAATACCTCCCCCTCCTCTGTTCCGAAAGCGTCCTTTACCGTACGAACGCCCTCCTGCTCCCTATCCCTCCTCATCCCATTCCTTTCCTGAACCTATCATAAAAATTCCCAGACGTAGAGATCCCTTTTGTTACGGGCAGCAGTTCGTCGCCGGGACGGCAACACCCCCGGGGGGGGCATGTCAGTGTCATTGCTTGTGGCATGGTAACTGGTATCGCGCCCCGCGCTGAACCAGTTACCATCCCACAAGCCACCCCAACACCCAATCATATCCTCTCCCTCTAAACTCCTTAAACCTTATCCAATCTCCTCACTTCCCTCCTTATGCCCATCTTCTTTTCCTCTTTCTCATCTCCATTGATCTGACCTATCCTAATACTGAATCTATTGACTAGAGGATGACTTATACAATAATGGAATGTTTTAACCTATTGACTAGGGCATTCGATTGTTGGCTGTAAAAGCGCGAGCTTGGTTCTTGATTTATCTTAACCTATTCTTTGGGAAAACTTTGATTGTGTTTGGTTGCTTATTCTTCTGTTATTATTGCTGATCATTGTAAATTAATATTTGACTTTCTCCTTAATAAAATTAAACTTTAAGTACCACTGTACTTGTCGCTTCGCCCCTTTAGTCCGTGCTTTCGCGTTTTAAAATCCAATATATATACAACCAATCTACCACTGAATCCAAACAAAGCATACTATAAAAGAACAAAGATGTATTAACAGATAATGGCAATGGTCAGTCACTCTCCTAGGAAAGGTGACTTTGAATGGAAGGAAATAGGCCTTGACACCAAAGAAACATAAACAGCCGCACAAGGGACGGAGAGTACGAATAAGAGAAAACCCGAAGACGAACAAAACATTGCTGAGCCAAAAACTCCAATGCAAACATGATCAAAATTATGCTTAAAGTGAGAATAGAAATGAAGGCTGATATGGCTGAATTAAAACAACAAGTTGTGAAAATAGACGTTCTAACAAGACAGTTCAAGGAGATGAAATAGTCCTTCACGGAAAGAATGGAAGAGTACGAGGCTAGAGGCGATGAACTGGAGAATGTCAAAGGGTCACTTAAGTCAGAAATTCTGACACTGCAGACCAAAAACCATGAACTCAGAAAGGAAGTCGAAATAACGAGCATGAGAATAGACCGGCTTGCGAGAAAGAGCAACCTGATGATTTATGGATTTGCGGAAATAAGTGGTGAGACTAAAACACATTTACAGAAAATATGAACAACTTTTTCATTGACGAGGCCTATAGAGTCAAGAAGGAAATTAATGGAAAACCACGAGCAGTGAAATTGTCATTCTCCTGACAAGCCGAACGTGAATCAGTATTAGGAAAAGTCGATTGAAAATGCCCTTGCATATATGCCTGCCAAGCTGAATATGCCCAAAATGCCCGCCAACGTGCCATATTTTTGGGCATATCGGCACATTGGGAAAATGCCCTGATTTTGGGCGTTTTCGGCAGGGCGTATTCGGCATTTTGGGTATTTTCAGCCGGGAATATTCTGCATTTCTGGCAGGTAAAACTCAGTAATAGAATCGAGCCAAAAATGCCACTATTGACTATTAAAATGAAATCATATTAAAGGCGTACATGGAAATTTGGTGTAAATGTATTATATTTCAAAAGATACTCGCTGTGTATCATATAGACATTTTATATTGAATTATTGACGAATGCAATTTTGTAGCATTTTGTATAAAGTTCATCAGAAGACTCGAGTGGTAAATACGCCATCAACAAATCCTCCCCATCAGAACTTTGATTTGTATCACTTTCATCCTCTGTAGACGTTGCTCCGCCACCAGCGTAAACAAAATTTCTCAAATTTTCTGAACAGTGCTTTGAGGTTGGCATAGTTTATTGCATTCCAAAATGTGAGTTTTGTCGAGTAGTAACAATGGTTAGACATTTTAAAAACTACAATTCCTACAATTGTCTACTGACCATATTTATTTACCTGTGTGCTAAAACCGGGGAGTAATCGTTTTTAGTTAAAACGATGTGTTGGTGTAACATAAAATAATATGAAGAAGGAAGGAATGAGATAAATTCCAATTTGACTTTATTAACGTTCTGATTTCAAAGATAAACTTGTACTACTTTACAGTGTTTATGATTATCCTATTTATAATAATTCGGGAATCAATAATACCCTATAGAATATTCCAGAAAGGAAAAATATAATTAAGTATAGGAAATTCCGAACCAGAAAATGTGGGCTGGGAATTTCCGGTAAATTCCCGGTCTGATTATTACAGTAATATTGCATACATTTAATTCTATTGTAACATTTTATTCCATTGTATAATAAGGAAAAACTTAACATATAGTTTTTATTTTGGAGAGTTCCGAATAAGATTTTATTATACTCTTAGCTTCTATTTGTTGATTACTGTGGACTTGCGATAGCGGTTTCCTGTTGTCACAGGAAACTTGAAATCAAAAGTGGTTTGTGGTTTTCCAGCTCTGTTCAATATTCAATAAGGTTGTTATGATGTCCAATTCCAATACGGCTGAGAATTTATTGCTTGCTTATTTATTCCCTGCTTATTCATGCCTTGCTTGTAATTATCAATTTGCTTAATTTTTATTATGACATATAATTACAGCTACATGTAATACTACCATTGATTACGCATTACATCTTATTACATAACACAACATCATGTGAGCGGAGTAGTGTGCAGTACAGATAGTAGCAAGTGGAAGTAGTAGCAGCGACCAATAACGTCTGGAAAAGGTAATCGACCCGAAAATTTGAGCTGAATATGCCCAAAATGCCGAATATGCCCAGAAATGAAAATGCCCAAAATTCCCGTGCCGAATATGCCCAAAGTTGAAAATTCCCAAAATGCTCTGGCATTTTGGGCAGGCATGATGCCCAATATGCCACGGCATTTTCAAATCGACAATCCCTAATCAGTATACACCAGGAGGAGGATACTGAAAGCAAAACGAATCCCAGTATTTATATCTGTAGATGTAAACAAGGCTGATGCAGCGAAAGCTAAACAAATCCGAGAGGGGAAAAAACAAGAACGACCAAGGCAGGCACCATGAAATATTAGCCAACCCCTACGATCCGACCATGGAAACAAAATAATCTCCTGGAATATAAACGGACTGACGAGAATCATGGCTTGAAAAACTTCCACTATCATGAATGAAGACCCGGATATCCCCGGTGAAACATGGACCCCCGACACTAAGTTAGCGATAATACAACTCTGAAATTTTGATGTACCACCATAGACCCAACACACAGAAATAAAAGGGGAGAGCAAGTGGAGGGATGCTGATTGGTATACACAAAAGAATACACAACAAAGTCAAAATTAATTAAAATTTAATAAAAATAACGTAACTTTAACAGTAAAAGAATAACCAAAGCTCACAGTTATGTTCGCATTCTATCCACTCAGATCCGACGATCATGAAAATATGACTTCTTTCAGTACAAACATACAGGCATTCAGTACAAGTCGGAGACTTCATTCCTAGAGTAGGAGAAACAAAACACAATGTACACACTTCGAACACGGCCAATAGTGATATACGACAAACCGCTGATAAAATAGTAAATACAAGGGGGGAAAACTATGGAAAATCATCAAAAGTAAGAATATGCACGTAATTAACGGTAGAACTCAGAATGACAGCAAAGGTAACACAACGTATCACGGACAAGGGGGTCATCTCTAGTCGATCAATGCATAGTAGATAGCCAAGCAATTGAATCACTAACGGATCTGAGTGTCATTTCCGCCCATGAGTCGGACCAATTCCCAATAATGATATAGAGACACAATCTCCCACACAGTGTGGAAAGAACAATGGAATCACAAAAAGAAATAAAAAGAATCACATGGGACTCAATTACAAAGCACAAGTTCCAAAACAGCATCCGCAAGGACAGAAAAATTATAGAAGCACAAGTGGACAGCAATATAAACAACCTCGCATCATTGTTGTACAAATACGCTGAAACAGCAGGCATGAAGACCAAGAAAGCCATTACCAACATAAAATACACTTCACCGAGATGGTTCAACGCTGAATGTAAATTGCTCAAGAAGGAATGCAGTAAAGCTCTAAACTACTTCGAAAAATAAAGTCAAGCAATCACACAGAGCTTTACACATCCGCTAGAAGAAAATACACAGAAACATGCACTGCTGCAAAACAAAAACACTACGAACAGCTGAGACACAACACACATACATGCACAAACCCGACGGAATTCTGGAAAAACTTGAATTCCTTCAGACACAACAAGCAAAAGCATGTAACAGTAACAACGAAGAATGAGTCACTTTCTTTACAAGAATTAAACGAAGCAATCAGAAGATTAAGCAACCACAAGAGTCCAGGAACAGACGGCATTCTCAATGAGGTGTGGAAGAACCTGCCTGAGGAAATTGTACCTTGCCTCAATGAATGAATCTTCAACACTATACCCGACGAGTGGGGTGAAATAATCATTGCCCGTATATATAAAAAAGTAGACAGAATCACCGAAAAACTATAGGCCCATATCACTTGTAAATACGATCTTGAAATTATTCACAATTCTTCTAGCCAACAGACTAGAGAGCTGGATCAAGGAGGAAAACGCATTGTCGAACGCCCAAACCGCATATCGGTAAAACAGAAGCTGTCATGATCACCTGCTGATACTCAACGCACTTGTACAAAAGTGCTTACTGAAAAATTCAAAACTGTATTGTATATATGTCGATCTGTCTAAGGCGTTCGACAAATAAACAAATATCTGTTAAAGAAAATCAAAGAAATATACGAAAAGGCCAATGCCAAAATACATACCAAAGATGGATACACACAATCGTTAAAAATACTGAATGGCGTACTTCAAGAAGAGACACTCAGTCCTACCTTATTCAAACTCTTCATTCACGAGATATGAGGTTATCTCGTGAATGAAGAGTTTGAATAAGGTCGGACTGAGTGTCTATGACGCTAAAAAAGGTAAACATAAATGGAGCACGAATCATGGCAACACAAGTGTTATACACTGCTGACATTATTTTAACAGCAGACTCTCCACAGGGCCTCCAATAAAAATAAATAAATTATTACAAATAAATGTACTAGCAAAGTTTCTAAAAAACTGACTTACAAGTGAATATGGACAAAACCAAAGTAGTTATACTCGGAAAGGGAAAGCAACCTAAGAAGCATCAGTTCTTTTACACCGGCAATGTAATCTCCATCGAAAGCACCTACAAATACCTCGGAATTGAATTGCAGGCGAACGATTTCTTCAAAAATCATCTAGATAAACCCTTAAAGAAAACAGATACAGCAATAAACACACTCCTAAGTACACTCAAAGCCGCTAAAACACAAGACAACCATAATTTTGAGATTATTTACTACTCCAGCCGGAACAATCCCGCTGCACGGGATACCAATATGGGGCATGCTCTTCACACACGAGGTACAACAGATCCGAACTAAATTTCTGCGAACACTGCTTGGTGTCTCAAACCTTACTCCCGGCCATGTACTATGCTTGGAAACTGGATGTAAATCCATCACGACACAAATCATGAAGACCGTCCTAACAACCATGTTTACTTCCATCTTCTCGGAAAACTCCACTGAAGAAGCAAAGGACTGCCTAAACTATCTTACAAAGAAAAATCAAAATTCATTCCTCAACATGTACACACAATGGAGACATATGTTTAAAAAATATAACATGAAAAACGAATTCGACACGCTAGACAAGACATACCTGATGAAACACGGCACTGCACTTTTTATAAAAATAGACCTCGAACTCCTAAACGAGGATGTGGAAGATATGATACGACCCTCACCCTCATTCATAGCCCTAAAGTCACACGCAAGACCCGAAACATTTTATGAAGAAAAGAGGAGTTGGTCCTTTACGAAGTTCGTTCAAAATCTTAGACTGGACAAGCCACGGATTACGCCATGGATTAGCCACGAAGAATATTGAGGACACCTATCATATCCTGTTTGAATGCCATAAATATAAGCATTTAAGAAAAGCACACAACAAAACCCTCTCCTAAGACTCCACAATAACAAGAGAAAATTACATCCGAAGAATTGTCAACGACAATAATAGGATTGAACTTTTGAAACACATGTACACTTTCTGCATAGAAGCTGTAACAGAAAGAGAAAAATGAAACCTGAAAGAACCAAATCATCGAGAAAAACCTAGACAAACTTATACTGACTTTATTATTTACTTTTATTATTTTAAATTAAGACAAAACTAATTGAAACGTGAATCCTTAAAGTAAAACCTTGAAACGCAAATATTATTATATAACACTTTTAAATGTAAACTTGGCGGGTTGTAAGGGCTGGCGCCGAACATCTATCTATCTATTGCCTTTATCTTATTTTAGAATCCCTGTGCCAGCTACCTCCAGTGTGTGCTCCTTAAAATTTCGACGAAATATTCTTAAATTAGTGTGTTTTAAGTGTAAGAGCCAGTTCCAACTCTACATTAAACTCAGCTTTTACCGTACCATTAATCCTGACCTTTGGCGCTGTAGATTATGTATACATGGTGATCCCTCTGTTTGCAATATTTTACTTTGTGTGGTTCAGGTTATAGTTCTGGGTCTGATAGTGTGTCTTTACCCACGATTATAAAAGCTCACTCCTTAAATCGTAAGTTGGTTAAACATAAATGGCTATAGTTTAAAAAAATCCATCTCGCACTCTGCTAAAACAATTTTTAATCGAGACCTTCAACATTTTGACTGGTCCCTTTTTAACCAGGAATTCTGTAAAATCGACTGGAGCTTCTTGGAAACAAGCGGTTTCTCTGTTGATGTTGTGTTAAATGTGATAAGTACTACCATAAATGTAGATTGCTTAGTACCTGTAAAGCAAAAAAGCATTAAGGCTACTGCTAAATCTTGGGTTAGTAGGGATATTCGTGTGCATATACAAGAAAGGGACACCTGTAAGAAGCTGGCGGTTCAGAATAATGACACATCCTTGTGGAACATGTATAAGCATTTGAGGGCTAAAGTGAAACATGAAATATACTCTGCCAAACGCGAATAATTTAATAGTCAGGTCTCTGGTTCAACTTCCCCTCGAGGGGTTTGGAATTTTATTGGTGAAGTCCTAGGTGTACCCCGTAGAACGAGCACGGTTAATACATTAAGAGTAAGCGATTGCTATGCATCCTACACAACTGCCTCGAATGTTAATCGAAAGACGATATGTAATGTCTTAGCTGATTCTTTTACAGTCTCCTGTAACTACACTGATACTGACATACTTGAGTTTAAAAACTCACTGGATATTAGTAATACTTACAATACCATTACGTCTGTTGAAATTTGGTCTGCTTTTAGAAGCCTTAAGTGTAAATCCAGTAGTCATGATCTTGTTAACTATAAGGTATTCTTAAAGGCGTCTATTGTTACCCCAGTATTAATGCTCTTCAATCTGATAATGTTGTACGGTTCTCTACCAGCTTGCTTCAAGACAAAACCATGTATGTAGTATACCACAAATCAAATTCAAATATTCTGACTGATTGTAAGCTTTTTGTCAATAATATTGAAATTCATAGAGAATGGTCCTTCAAATATTTGGGCATAATTATTGACGAGAAACTTAACTTTAAGGAACACTGACTCTGTGACTAAAAAGGTAACAAAATCCATGGGTTCGATTATTAGGGCCCGAAGATACCTTAATGAGGGTGCTACGAGGCTTATTATTAACTCATTTGTGCTATCGCATATTGACTACTGTATACTGATTTGGTCCTCAGTCTATAAAATAAAACTCGATCTGTTGCAGCATAAACTTGACAAGTCTCTACATTTGCTACACTCTGGTTCCAAGAAGCTCAAGTTTTTCAATACTTTACCCTACATTTATGAGAAATATAATGTTCTGAATGTATATGAGCGTATAAGTCTGTATAGCAATAAGTTTATATTCATATTGTCTCATTATGGTCACTGTGTTGATTACATGAATGATGTGTTTGTTGCTAAGCTTTGTCTTTCCAGCCTTCGTTCTGCTTCTAGTATTACTCTCTACCACCCAGTTGCTAAATGTAGCATCACCCAAATGAATATTATATATAACTGCGTTAAACTTTGGAACTTGTTGCCATGTGAACTACGCGCATACAATGGTATTTTCAGTGTATTTTTGGGAATGTTAATTCAGCAAATTCATTGAACAGAATTTGGAAACAACGTGCAAACTGCATACTAAGCTTATTTTTGCTCTTCAGTTTCCTTCATGCTTGAGTAACCACGATGTCTCGGGAGATTGAATATGAACTATAACCAACAATATTGTATAAATTTATTAATATTTATTGACCACTCATTAAAATCACGGAACACGTGACTTTAAAATGTGCAGCACTAAACGCAAAACCTTGAATAATTTTTGAAAATGAGTATATACCCACCGGGTACGGGTATAATGTGGTCATTTACTCGTACCCGCGACCAGTGTACTCGAGTATTTGGATACGTTGAGAATTGAGACATTTTGATGAACTTTATATCATCATAGATATGTCCGTACTTTTGAAACTTCTGTTATATATCTTTGAGAAAAGGATTCACCGACGTTTTATTCGAAATGCCTTCACAATGTAGTATCTTGTCACTAATTATAATTACATAAAGAGAAATGCGTGCATGATACTTCATTAATGTAATGTAATGTAAAGGCTTTATTGTCAAATTTACACAGTGCAAGCACTGATTTCCAGAAACAGACATAAAAGCCACATTACACACATTAGCCACAATGAAATAAAATGTACACAGAAGAGTTCTGGGGAGTAGGCTGGCAAGTTATTTTGTGTTATTGGTAGTTAATTATCAGAAGGAGGACATTTGTAACAAGATTTTAATGAGTTATATGTAGACAGATCTATTGAGATGAGAAAATGAACGAGTGGAAAGGGTCGTATAAATTAAGAAGTCAAAAGTCGAGTCGAGAGTCCCAAACAAAAACTGCAAATTGGGTATGTCTGTGTACAAAAGTGCATTTAAATATGAATCGGGTTTCATAAAACGCTTTGTCCATCAGCTTATAAACAATCCTAGGGGGGAAATATTTGACTTCCATACTTTTTTGCAGTTTTTTTTAAGATTTTCTAAAATTAGTTCTATACTTGTAGCTCAAAACCATACAGCGGTCAAGAAAATAAAGCAAAAACTTTGCTTTGCTATTTTGCTTACAGGTTTGCTGCTTTTGATTTACAGAATTGTTTTGATTTCCTCATTTATCACAACATTTCCACGTTTATTAGCCTAGGGACCTGTTTAGTAATTGAAAGGCCGTAAAATTTTATGAATACAGCACAGGGTATTTTACTTATAAAAATTCAATAAAGAACTAAACCTTTAAAGTATTCTTTTGGGCAAAATACCGTGACAAAATTTGAACAGCAAGTGGAGAATACTGGGAAATGTGCTATTTATTTTACCTCTACTCCTATGCTGATGAGGGAAATGTTCTACAATATGTAAATACTTTATTAGTGCATGTGGGACAGACTAAAAGACGTACAGTAATACTATGTAGTAATTCAATTTGCTTTTAAGATCTTGACCTATTCCATTCTATTGATTTTTAAACACTTCTAAGGTCAATCTTATGACGGATCTGCATGCATACAAGGTAATCTAATCGAAAACGTTTCTAGTTTTTTCTACTCGTCAATGAAGTATTCAATACCAAATACCGGTCTAACTAGTCAAAATTACACACTAAGGTGTCATATATTATTACATACATATAACGTGCTATTACATTTTTAAAAAAATCTGGACAAAGTACCCGGATACGACACTACGATACCCGAGTATTTTTGCATGTATGGGTACAATGCGAGTACAGGTACATGGTTTGAGATTACATTGCGGGTACAGGCAGTGGTGGGCACCTCGCCTATATATAGGCCCTATAAATAGGCGATAGTATAGGCGGGCTGGAAAATGCTGAAAAAATGTAGGCGAGGTTGACAAAAAAGGGTAGGCGTTTAATAAGTACTAGGCTAGGGGATAGGAAGGCAAATATAACACCAATTATATAGGCAAGGAAAAGGAAGGGTATCAAGAGTTTCCGATCATGTCAGAATAAGATGTTGAAGGGTACCTATCGGTGATTTTACAAGGCAATGAGTAAGAGCAAATTCATGCATCAATGCATATACTGTATGCTGACTAAACGTATGATTGGACCGCATTAAACGTTTGATTGGAATCTGGTTTTGGGGTTGTTGGTAAATACAGAATAAGGAATAATAGAAGTATTTAGTTCTACCTTTGATAAATAAACAACTTAAGTAGCACAAATCCAGTGCACTTCAAAACTAGGCAAGGTGTTACCTAGGCGATCGGAGAAAAATAGGGAAGGAAAAGGTAGGCGATCTATCAGCCTAGTTTTGGGCTATAGGGAATGGGCATCCCTATAGCCCAGAAGGTAGGGACGTTTTTCCAATATTTTATAGGCAAGGCTGAAGGATAGGCGATCCACTTGCCCACCACTGGGTACAGGTATGAAAAACGTGTACTCGGATACTCGGGTATGGGTATGGGTGTAGATACCAGATATTGCAATACCCGCATTTCGGATACGGATACGGGTACCGATTTTTTGTACCCCTGAAGAGTACCAGAGATGTGGAATATTTTGAAATATTGTATTTAAAATAGTATTTGAAATACATTCCGTATCTCGTATTTGATATTTTTCTAGCCGTAAATGTTGAAAGATATTTTGTATTTCGTATTTTGTCAGAACCAAAATTTCTACGGTATTTTGTATTTCGTATTTTCAAGATCAACAAATGTTATAATATTTTGTATTTATTTATCTTGCAACGTTATCCCACCCGTATTCCAAATGCAAAATACAATTTCAAAATACATAGCGCTGGCAACTGCCAAAATTGTATGTATCACATGTTCAAACAAATATTTTAACGATAAACGCACTAATTTGAAACATTTTGAAGCCAATTCTTTAACGGTTTTGGTTTGTTTGCAATATTTACTAAATTGGATAAATACATTAAATTCATTTCATGTATGTGGGGGGCATAAAAAATTTATTGAAGCCAACATAAAATGTTACCCATGAATTATAAGGTTATTCGCTTTACGGAAAAATATTCTGTATCTAGGGTCATGTTATTTACTTTGATCTGCACAGATTAATAGCTCTAAACTTTAATCACGTTCCTGTTACCTTACGTTTCCTGAATGATTTTCTGATATCCAATTATTTCTTTAAATTGTTCAAGATACTGTGCTTGAGAGAATATAGTTACATCTCATACGTATATTTTGAGATAAATTTGAGAATATTTTCTATATGTATTTTGTATTTCAAATACGGAATTTTCATTTAGTATTTTCGTTTTTGTTAAAGGCAAAGTAATTTATTTTGTATCTTGCCAAAATTCCTACTGATATTTGTATTTTATTTTGTATCTTAGCTAAGTTGTTCCTAATATCTGTATTTTATATTTGTAATTTAATGTTTCTGGAAATGTATTTGTATTTTGTATTTTAATTATAAATTTCACATATTTTCCACACCTCTGAAGAGTACTGCCCTGAAGGAAACCTTCTTTGAAGGGTACCCGTCGACGGGTGAACATCTCTGGATAGGTCTGCACTTGTACTTGTTTGGAACAGTCTACTGGCACTGTCTTTCGTCATCAATCACGCTACAAGTTATTGTTGTCGCGTGACACTTTAGTGAGATACTAATTTTTTAAAACAACTTTCGCTCTCGTGAGTACCCTCACTATTTTATATTACCTGTAAAGAAGTACACATAAAATTTCCTACAGTTACAGTGCTTTTAAAATGTTTTTACGGCCACTTCAAATTATATTCTTAATATAAAGATGTCTTCAAATTATCGTCTTATACATTTTCGAATTTCGCTTCTGAAGCAAAACTTTTTCAACTCTCCCCGATATGAAAGGTGAGGGAAGTGAAGAAAAGTTTTTTGAGATGAAGGATTAATTAATTTTTATTCAATTCTCAATGTTAAAAAACCAAAACAACGACTAAAAAACAACGACTTTATTTGGTTGTTTGGTCACATTTGATCGAATGGCAATTTTTTGCTTCCTGTAGCACATTTAATATGCTAATGTATACTGCATATAGTCTGTATTTGTCTCCATTGTGTCTAACTAGGGCCTTGCCATCCCCTACCAATTTTCAAAACTCTCAGATCCTGAAGCTTTATTGGAGGAAATACAAATGCTTCTTCCTTCTTCAGAATTATTGTTATTGAACTAAATTGGAATCTAGTAAAGGTTTATGGCTGATAGTGTATATTAAAACAAAAGAGAAAGACTTTAGATGTAAGAAATCAAATGATTAGGGAAAAAGCCTAAAAGTGACAATGAGTTGTTTTTGAAGTCTTGTACTATCTCGGGCAAAATTGAATGGGATGCGATTGTGGATGGTGCGAGTAGTACATGGTTGAGTGCGGGGTGGAGGTGCCCATCTATGGTGCACATGACAGTCAGGTGAGTTACATTGGGAGATTGCGCGTGAGAGGTGTGCCCGTGGGATTGATCGCACTCTGAATCCATCCCATTCTTCATCCTGCATCCATCCTCTCCTTGGGCTCCTTCAATTTAGCAAGTAGAGGTCCGTATTCTGTGTCTCTGGCGATTTATTGTAATTTTAATTACTCGGTAAATTATTTCGTGAGTCTGGCTGTGGGTACCTATAAAATTTAGTCATAATTAAAAATCAGAATGTTGAGTTACGTGGCAAGATCCAGTAATTTGTCCCCGTTCATGAAAGCAACCTCTGTTGTGGTTTGCAATGTAAAACCCAGCTTGGCTCCACTTGCTGTTGTTTCTTCAGGAGTTGTGGTTTCCCCATCAGTGGAAAGATTGACGGGAGAGTCCTTACGGCAGAGCGTGCCTAAAATCGGAGCCGTAAGATCTACTTCCGGACTTTTTTCATCCACCACGGTTCGGTTTGCACATAGCGATGTGAGGGTGCCCGACTTCTCGGATTACCGTCGAAATCCTCTACAAGATAGCACGGCCAAAAATCGGGATAGTCATGCTGCTCGTAATAGTTTTACTTACCTAATTGTTGGAGGTGAGATTCAATTAGTTTTTGTTTACATTTCTACTAAAATTAACTTATATATATATGTATTATATTTATGCTTGAATTGGTTGAAGTTCATGGGAATTTTTATTCCATTCCAGGCGGAACTGCTGCTGGTGTCTATTCTGCAAAATCTGTTGTAACGTATCTTATTAGCAGTTTGAGTGCATCGGCTGAAGTTTTGGCGTTAGCCAAAATCGAAGTCAAGCTTGGAGATATCCCCGAAGGAAAGAATGTTACCTTTAAGTGGAGAGGCAAACCCTTGTTCATTCGTCACCGGTAATTTAATTATATAATTTGTTGTTTATGTTGTATTTCTAAAGCTTTTACGACATGGATATTACAGATATCATTTGTAGTTTTAGAGCTACTTATTATGTATGCAATTATTACTATTTGAAGAGAGAACTCATTTGCAGAGTAAAATTAGCAGCGGTGGCCAAAGGTAGTTGAGTCCTGTACCCATTAAGATATTAGAATCTAATTATTTGCAATGGTATTGTAGTGTGTGTCTAATAATGATAATAGTCATTGTTGATAGTGATAAGTGATTTTAGCGGGCTAAGGAAGACTAATAATATGCTATGGTTTTGTCCATTCAGGACTTCTGATGAAATCTCGGCTGAGCAATCTGTAGATGTTTCATCTCTTCGGGATCCACAAACCGATTCGGACCGTGCGAAGAAGCCGGAATGGCTTGTTGTCTTGGGTGTGTGCACTCACTTGGGGTGTGTCCCAATAGCTAATGCTGGTAAGTAGGCAGTAGGCATACAGCCTAATTGTTAGTGATACAGTAGTTTTGGAGATAACTGTCATTGACTTGAAGTTCGAAATTTCAAGATTTCATTTCTCAAAAACTATTCGGCCGATTCCAACCAAATACGAACTCAGGCTTAATGACAAGTAATGTTCAGAAAAAATTCCATTGAAAAAGGTCCAGTAGTTTTTGAGACATTGTGCGGAAGGACGAAGGACACACGGACGTACGGACAAGATCATTTTATTAGTGGGCGGACGCCACCCTAAAAACTACGTAACCGAAAACGAAATCCAAGAGTTTTCACGAGATTATCCACTTTGAAAAATTCCACACCATTTTTTTTTAATTTGCCTGACAGGTATTGCTAAATTGACATACGGTGATGGGTACCTCTTGTATCACTAATGACATACATTTTCGATTAAAGTCAAAATGGTCGAGCGCAGTTTTCACGACACAGAATGAACTAGACATGCAATACTGACAATACATTCTTATGACAGTTAGGAAGGCAAACTTCCCCTACCCCACAATTAATTACCCCTGTGAAGCTGGGCTCGTCGTTATCAGAAACAAACACTACAATGCATTTATTGTGGTTGTGGTGGCTCTTTCTTGAGTGGCCAAGTGAACTCTTGCAGCTCCTACATATAATATAGGATTAATTTTAGCGGTAATTACTGCACCCTATTTTACTACCTATAATTACTTGGATTTTGCATCCTGCCTATTTTTATCCTATATATAGGCCTATAAATAGGATAGGTGGACACCTTTGATTTTACCCCATATGTCTTTCGTTGTGATACTAGATACTATATAGGGAGATGTTGATAAATAATATCATTAACTCGAAATGTATCTGTTTGAAGGTGACTATGGAGGATACTATTGCCCGTGCCACGGTTCACATTACGATGCTTCCGGAAGAATTCGTAAAGGTCCAGCCCCTCTTAACCTTGAAGTCCCAACTTATGAATTTGTTGATGATGAAACATTATTAGTGGGATAGAAAATGACGCGTTTCGAACTTAAGCCTGATAAGTCTTCGTTGTAATTGTTAGTGCAAATAGAAATTGTATTGGCCTCACCAATTAAAGCAGTTGAACGTTACATTGTAAACAATGGGGTTCTTCCCATACTGATGGAGCCAGAATTGAATAAAAATCTGCTTTCAGAATAAATCACTAAGTCTCAAATATTCAGTGGTGCTGTCATTACGATGGAGGAACTCTACGAATGTTATAATGCGCCCCTTTTATTTCACAGTTGATGCGTTTATTATTTAATATATATTTACATTTGAGTTGGGAAAATTTGATGCAGTAAATGAAATATATTACAAGTTCCATAATGAAAATGTATTCCCAGTAAACAGGTAATCAAAATAATAGCAACAATAGAAATTATGTCAAGTATAGGATATGCAGAAACGGCAGTAGCGGACGTAAGCTAACAATAAGCACGGTTTCTGTTCAAAACAGAGATGTTCAAATGATTTCCCCTTCCTTCAATCCTTCGAATGCAAAAACATAGATTCATGTCCTTCCTTCATACCTCTTCAGATTGAAGGCTCGGAAACAAAATTCCTTCCTTCACCCTTCCTTCGAAGTTGTTTTATTGAGATTCTTCCTTAAACCTTCAGTAATATTCTTCCCTCACCAAATTCCGTCTTCCGTAATATTTTATTTTCATATACGAGACAACAAAGTCAAGATACGAAAAATTACAATACCCGTCAGAAACCGTCTTTCCATCATATTATATGTATCCTGGTACGTTACATGTGAATGAAAGCGCGTATTGACAGCATTAGAGTTAGTTGTCTTTCATATAATGTAATTGGTAGTATATGTATGCATTAGGCATGAGTGTCTCGAATCATTTAAAATTCTCGATAGTCTTGTTCTTGTTTTAGAATAAAATATCGAGATCGAGAATTTTATAAATCGAGACATGGAGAACACATTCATATCGAGACAATCGAGACAGCCCAAAATTATTGAATAAGGGGACAAAAATGTACATTGTGGTTAATTTTGCAAGTCCCCGTATTCATTAAAACCACTTACTTAAGTATTACTTGAGTACTATGCAGGCAAAAGTAAGTAAAGAGTAAGTAATATCAGCTTATTTTTGCGAATAAGTAAGTAAAGAGTAAGTATTACACTGCGACCCGAAATTTTGAGGGAGTAAAGAGTAAGTAAGATAGCCACTATGAAGCCCCTGAGTAAGTAAAAAGTAAGTACTGGACATCATGAGAGACAAAATTATGAGTAAAGAGTAAGTAAGGGTGTCTAACTGAGAGCACTGGCTAAAATTATTGCATACAACGGACATTTTTATACCGGAAAAGTAGTTATAACGGACACTATTTGAAGCCCTCTGAAAACATTTTGATTGCATATAACGGATTTTAAAGGGAAATTTATTGCAAAATATTCTATTGGCTCCCTTTAACGTAATCATTACTCAAGGCAATTCACACATTTATTACTCATACATGCACGTACCATGAAGAGTCATGTTGAGACCGCATCGTTGTAGTACATACATTAGTTTAGATTTATATCTTGCAATTTGTTCACCGTGTTAAAATGTCCGAAAAATCAAACAGAGAGGTGTTTAATACCAATTAGGAGAAAAGGTGTCTAATAGTTTTGAAATTCAAAGTGGGATCTCTCATACTTACGTGCTCTATCATAACCTACAGTGAATGATATTTGGATGAAATTTTTAAGTGATCACCTAAATATTGACACAAATGCTAGAATAGTACGGTTATGTGCATTTCCGAACAGTCGACAAACTCTCTGCGCTAGTTCCGCAACCAATCACCAAGTTTCTGTGTGTCGAAGTATAATTGTTGTACTTCTATATTTAATCAATTCGATGTTTCTACTTGTTAATTATTAGTCAGGTGTTTGCATGTTGTAATTCGAAGAAATTAAGTCAGTATGCATAATCAGTCATGGTTGTAATTTAGGAAATTATATAACGGATTTTATCTGTTAAATGCATACAACGGACATTTTTTATACCGGATAAATTTTACCGGTCCCCTGGAAATCCGTTATATCGAGTTTTTTCTGTAGTAGCCTGGTAATAATACAAGACGTTACAAGCAATGATGGGAGAATCCCTACTAGTTACGTCCATATCCCTGGTAACACTCACAATCAGTCACAAATCCTTACGTCCCTCCAATCCGTCCTGAACACCAGACGATCTAGTCTCAGTCACGGTCAGTCAGCGCTAACGTCGTTAATGAACGTCTCCGTCCCGTCCGTATCCCTATCCCTCCCTGCGTCTCACGTGACAACCATTCGGGTACCCACCATTGTTATATTTATTGCTACATACAGGAAAAACTCGATATAACGGATTTCCAGGGGACCAGTAAAAGTTGTCCGCTATAAAAAATTTCCGTTGTATGCAATAATTTTAGCATTGATTATATGGGAGCCGGACAATCAAATCTGTCCGGTGTAACTAAATTTCCGTTGTAGAGCCATCCGTTATATCGAGTTTTTCCTGTATGTGGGGTACACAGCACATGTAAATGAACGAGGTAGTAAATAGTGAGAGTGACGGTGACTGGATTAGATCGAAACGTCCAAAGTATTCGTCCGTATTATTACTGTATTTTATGGCCAACGTCTCGATCCCGTCTCAGTCCCTCTCCTCTCTTAATTTTTAGAACCGAATCCGTCTCAAAGTCCCTATCCCGTCCCGATTTTTGCCGTCCGTCTTGAGAGACGGTATCCCCAGCGAACATCATTGGTTACAAGGTTCATCACATGGTGTACGCCCTGTTCTGCTTTTGTATTACACTAGCGGTATAGCCACCTCCTGCGTCGGTGGTTTGCAGTGTTTCTCTTTAAAAAAGACGACGCAGGCTAGTGGCTTTTCCGGTAGTAATAATAAAATTTTTGATTGGAATTTTTTCAAGTTGAAACCTCGTTAGGTATTCCTCAAGATTTTGAATATATCATTATTTGTAATAAAAATGTAATCAATATAAACAAATCATAAATGTTCAGACAAGACGGACTGTAGGCAACCGGACTTGCAGTTAACTTATTGAACATTTGTATATACCTGCTGAGATCTCTATTCCCTGGTTCTCCAACTTCACTAGCCTATCTGACCACAACTCTATGTCATTTGAATCTAAATACTATAATTTGAAGATGAGGATCAGTGCTGCCCGCCAGCCCTTCGAAGTCAAGTCTAGTCTAGTCAATCACAATATGCATTAGGCATAGTCCAGTCAAGTCAAGTCTCCTGGATTTTCCATCCAGCTAGTCAAGTCAAGTCATAGTCTCAAAATAGGGCAGGAAAGTGTAGTCAAGTCCTAGTCAAGTCAAGTCTTCCAGTCTTACAGTTAAAGCAAATGTTCCCACCAAGTAGCAGCTTGTGGTGATTGAAATATTTAATTTTACCTTGTACTTAAGCATGAAAAAGCGAACGCGCAGCTTTAATACTCCATTTCTAATCCTACTGGGAATGTTTACTAATTTCTCATTTTTGGATTCTGCTCGTTGTTTACAAATAATGTTCACTTCGAATTTATTCGAAACAACGCTACCTTCCATTAATGCATTGCTTAAATTTGTGTATGTATGATAAGTAACATCACTTTTTCGTAAAGATTTTTTAGAACCTTCTGGTTTTGTATAACAAAAAACTAGAATTTTGTTATAATAAACGGTGACTAACCAAACTACACAAGTTCAAAATATTGACTTGAAAATTACAACCAGAACAAGTGAAAACGATAAGCAGCTGTATTTTTGGAGTTGTTACAGCATGAAAAGTCGTCCTATAATTATGTGAATGTGCCATAATAATATTTATCCAATCGCAGTAGTGGATGAAGCTAGATGAAGACTTGGAAACCTAATAATTTGCATGATTTTGGAATTTTATCGACCGCTCGAGGGTGCTGGCTGTAGTCATGACTTGACTAGAAAGTTCCAACGAAAACGGCTAGTCGAGTCAAGTCAATCACTAAGTTGTTATCCCTGCAAGGAGTCTAGTCAAGTCAAGTCCCATAATTACACAAACAGGATGTAGTCCAGTCAAGTTTTACTGCAAGGGTATTTTTACCTGCTAGTCTAGTCAAGTCGCAAGTTTTCAAGTCAAGTCTGACTTGACTCGGGCAGCACTGATGAGGATGACAGTGGAAGAGGTGGGACATTTTTAAATCTTCGCTCCCTCCTCAACGCGCTTTTTAGGCTCGCGAGTACACAATGCCAAAAAGCGCTTTGGCTATAAGTAATGCAATGTACAAGCACACGGCACGCAACACAGCACGCTTTGGCTTTAGCTAGAATTGCCGCTCCGCGTCCTCTCCCATTGCATTACATGGCATCTATGCTGCTCGTATCCTTTATTATTATTGAGCACTTCTGTTGATTTAAACCTTCGCGCGTTTGTAGTACAATTCAAACCTTCGCGGCTTATTTCACGAATTCAAATCTTCCCGGCTTATTTACTATACAGCCAAGCAAGTCAGAGGTATATACAACAAGCCGAGAAGCACAGCGGGCTGAAAGGTGAAACTCTGTCGCAGTGGAGAGGTTTTTCAGCTCGCTGATCTTCTCGGCATATACGAACTGCTTGCAGCACACTGGAAGGTCGCAATATTACGCCATTTTAGATTATCACTTAACAGCGCAAACCATAATTATTATAAACATTAGACATAAATCATCAAATTTGGATTAAATTACGACTGGTAGTGATAACTACTATGTTTGGTTACAGTACTGAATAATTTGATAAGAGGAGAATTTTAATGACTGAACTTAGTTCACATTCGTGTGGGATTCTTATTAGGAAGAATAATTACATGCCTTAGCATTCGCAGAGTTTTGATCTTTATATCCCTAAAAATATCATTACGATGTAAGGATTGATTTGTAGGAACCATGGACTTTAGTAACTATAGCAAGTTAAATGTGTTGCGCTAATATGAAATCCTTTCATTTTTTCTATTTTAAATAATCAGTGCGTCCAGTGTCTGAGGCTTCAGTTACAATATTGCGGTACAACGGATCTATATACAAATTATAATAACATAAAAAATCATATTTGATCAGCACGTTGTGCTGATCCACTAAGAGGTGAAGCATCATACAGTGATGCAACAGCAAGGTTTAATAACGACGTTGGTATTAAATTGATCAAGCGATTAGTTAAATTCCACGTGTATAGCCAAATATTGATTTTGAGAGAAAACTTTAGTGGGCCGAAAGCTGTTGTCCCATAATATTTTGATGATGAATTGTCAACTACCTATATGAAACGAATTGTTAGTCTTACAGTTAATACTTCGTCTTATAAGAGATTACTTTGCCTGGCGAAGCGGGATATCAATATTAAGCCTTCTCGACAGACCTTGATGCGAGATCTATTGCCATTTACACTTTTATTATTTACGCTATTTATTTACACAAGTAATTGCTCCTGTGCGAAGCACGGGGCTTTTGCTAGTCTAAATACTATAATTTGAAGATGATGATGAAGTTGAGAGAGGGGCATTTTTAAATCTTCGCTCTCTCCTACGCGCGCTTTATAGGTTCGCGAGTACACACTACAATGAAGGCTAATTGGCTTAATGGTATACCAAAGCATTATACAGTAGCAAGGGCGGTGATATTGTCACGGGCTACATTTCTAACAACTTCCTCACAGTTTCCTATTACAGTATGCTTTGCAAAGTTTGTAAAGAGAGTTAATAAATTTCCGTCATTTTTTAAATGACAACCTTTTGATAAAGTTGACATTTATTTTAACATGGAAAACAGCAGGTAGCTTTTTCTAGGGCTAAGTCTAAAGAAAATATCAAGGGCGTTGTAACTGATACTGCCGAACAAGGTGAAACAATGGAAAAAGGTGAAGGCATATTCAAAAATAATTAGGTTTTTAATTTGACATTTTGTAATTTGTTTGATTTTTAATTATTTCAAAACATGGAGTAAAAAAGGTCTTACTAACAATAAGGCTATTGGCTTTCTTCATACTAGAATTTGAAGATGAGAGTTTATTTTTAAAACATCACTCTCTCTCCTAAACGCGCCTTATTGGTTCGTGAGTAAAATTGCAAATTGTGTTTTTTAAGAAGTTCTGGAATATTAGATTATATATAATCATACCAAAATTTATTTCAGAAGCAAGTGTCATTATTTAAAAAATATTCTATTTGAATTTTTTTTATTTCGACAATAGAATTTTAATGCTGGTGGATTAAGCCACTGGACTGCGTCGGTGTTGTTATTGGGAAATGGGGGTTTACCACTGGCGCAGACGGTGGCTGGATCAGCGATCTGATAGCATAATTTGACGATGATGAAAGTTCGCTCTCCCTCTTTTAGACTAAAAACTCCTATCGGTTTACGATTACGAGTACCAATTACCTTAAAGGCTAACTACGCGGCTTATTTGCGGAATGTAATATTAATGTATTTACAATTGCCGTTTTTTATTTTCTATTGGCTAAGTAGATGGCTGTTTATGCATCTCATTATCCACATATTTTCTAGAATATTTACATATATGTAAAAGCAGTCAGTTATTTCTGACTCATGTGATATGTAACTGAACCAAGACTATGAAGACTATCGATGCCAGCGATAGCTGGCTGTGCAACGCTAGTAGCTTTAAAAGTAACATTTCAAATTCCCGTAGGGTAATTTCTTCACGTAACTATAGAGCAGAGGTGTGGAAAATACATGAAATTTATGATTGAAATACAAAATACAAATACATTTTCAGAATAGTTAAAATACAAATATAAACTACAAATACCAGGTGTAATAGCTTTAAAAGTAACATTTCAAATTCCCGTAGGGTAATTTCTTCACGTAACTATAGAGCAGAGGTGTGGAAAATACATGAAATTTATGATTGAAATACAAAATACAAATACATTTTCAGAATAGTTAAAATACAAATATAAACTACAAATACCAGGTGTAATAGCTTTAAAAGTAACATTTCAAATTCCCGTAGGGTAATTTCTTCACGTAACTATAGAGCAGAGGTTTGGAAAATACATGAAATTTATGATTGAAATACAAAATACAAATACATTTTCAGAATAGTTAAAATACAAATATAAACTACAAATACCAGGTGTAACTTAGTGAAGATACAATACAAAATACAAATATCGAGAGTCATTTGGGCAAGATACAAAATAAAATACTTTCCTTCCAACAAAAAGAGAAAATATGAAATAAAAATACCGTATTTGAGATATGAAATACATATTGAAAATACTCTCATATTTATCTCAAAGTACATATCTGATGTATCTAAAGTTTATTCTCCCAAAATATTTTGTATAATTAGGCCAAATAATACGATATTTAAAAATAAATCAACTTAATAAAGGTAACTGCATGTTATTAGACTTTAGAGTTATGCATTTGTGCGTATCAAAGTAAATTAACATGGCCCTAGGTACAGAATATTTTTCCTTTAAACAAATAATCTTACAACTCCTGGGTAATATATATATATTCGCGTCACTAATTTAGCTAACTTTATATTCTCAGATACATTGAATTTTATGTATTTATGCAGTAATTTCTTCAAACCCGTCCAACAGGTTTCAAAAACTCGTTTAAAAATGTTTTAAATTAGTGCTTTTACATTAAAAATATTTATTTGAGCATGTTTTAGAGACGACCTTAACAATTTCCAGAGTCATGTATTTTAAAACTATATTTTGTATTTGAAATACTGACTGGGTAAATTTTAGAAGATAAATAAATACAAAATACTATCACGTTTGTAATCTTCAAAATACGAAATATAAAATACAGTAGACTTGTTGGTGCTGACAAAATACGAAATACAAAATACTTTAAACAATTTACGGCTAGAAAAATACCAAATACGAAATACTGAATGTATTTCAAATACTATTTCAAATACAATATTTCAAAATATTCCACACCTCTGCTATAGAGATACTGACTGGGTGTCTTTCAACTCTGAACTATATAACATACACAGGTGTCATTTTATACAATATATACTGTAGCTACGCCGACGCTGGAAGAGCTGTTTTTAATACAGCAAATTCGGACCCCAATAAACTTGTTAAACATGAATATCGTAAAAGCTGAGCTGCTGAACATTGTGAAGTATCTGTACAACCTAATATACCCGGCATATACGTGAATTATAAATAGTTAAATTGCAATAAAAACTTAATATACTTGAATTCTTTAACGTATATTTTTTTAACCTAGGGGTCCTGATTTGTGCTTGTAATTATCTGGGCACCCTAATGGGAATCGTTCCGTTTAAAATTTGTTGTTCTATATGTGAATACTTTTTAAAGTAATTTTTCGCTATTATTGGGAGGTATTCTTATAAAAATAGTGAAATTTGAAGCATTTCTTTTAAGACTGGGATTATTATCGGGACGGAACGACGTCCCGATTTTTTCGGGGCAGTTTTGGGACAAATATTTTGTCCCCATGTTATTTTGGGAATGAATCAGAACGAACGTTTTGGTCCCCAGGATTTCGGGCGGGACAAACAATTTGTTCCCAGTAGAAGCCCTAGTGGATAATGGTGTCCCAGGTAAACTAAAATCAGTTCCAGAAATAACCTACAATCGTTAGAACTTTTCATGGATTGAAATGAGATTTGGTTTTACAAACTAATTTAAGATGTTATAATTAGGTCAGCAGCGAAAATTCGAAATTGATAAATTTTGGAATTCCAACGAATCCGATGCAAATCTAATCAAATCAAAGGTAGAGGAATTAAATTCAGAAGATGCCAGAAATCGGTTTATGACTTCTTTGGTAATCCAAGGGTGCCTTAACGGTTCGCTTGTAGGAGGCGGAGAGGTAGAATCCAGCTGTCAGTGGCTCTCTTATCTCTCCAACCTTCAGTTCGGGGACGAATAACATTCACTAGTCCCAAAGCACTCTGATCCTCTATGGATCTTCACTGACCCAGGATTAGGGCTCCTCACAATTTCAAATACAATTTCAATTCAATTTCAATTGATGATAATCTGCAAGTTGTAAATTGAAATCAATTTCAAATAAAAATGGTTTTGTAGTTGTTGATTCAATTTCAATTACAAATCAACTGCAGGAAAAACTCGATATAACGGATTTCCAGGGGACCAGTAAAAGTTGTCCGCTATAAAAAATTTCCGTTGTATGCAATAATTTTAGCATTGATTATATGGGAGCCGGACAATCAAATCTGTCCGGTGTAACTAAATTTCCGTTGTAGAGCCATCCGTTATATCGAGTTTTTCCTGTATCAATTTAGTCATTATAATTGGGAACTTCCACAATTTCAATTTCAAATAGTTGCGTTGCCAAAAATTGATAGTTGAAGTTGATAATTGACAACTAGTAAACGTTAAGACAAGAATGCGCGCAAAGGCAGGAATGTGTAATCAAAGCGCCGAGATTATTCAACTTCCCAAAGCAAATATGACACCTTAATGTGCTGCTTATTTCTTCTAATACAATAGCAACGAAACACTGAAAAAGTAATAATAGTATCTTTAGTTCTTAAGAACAGTGCATTAATTTGTAATAATCATCTTTATAAGTTATAAATTATACTAATTAGTTACCTAATTGAAAATTGTTAATAGTATACTGAGTCCATAAGGGCTACTTCCATTGAGAAGCAGTGTCAATAAAGTCTTTCTCTCTCAATCCAAACCTAATGAGGAACCAACAATTAACGAATCTGAAAATCTGTTTGATATTCAAAAGATTAGTTATAAATACGATTCCAGGGACAAATTCGAGCGATATCTTTCGGAGCACGATACAAAATCGACAGACCTGAAAATGGTATTCTTAGTTTGCAGTTCGAAGGTGAATGAGTTTAGTTTAATTTCATAGCAAACATTGATCAGATGTAGCCAACACTATTTTTGTCTGTTATTTTCATAACCAGTTTTTCTTTTGGTACACACGGGTAAGAATTTTTTTAAAACCAATTTAAATTCAATTTCAATTCAATTTCAATTTCAATTTCAATTCAATTTCAATTTCAATTTCAATTTCATTTCAATTCAATTTCAATTCAATTTCAATTCAATTTCAATTCAATTCAAATTCAATTTCAATTCAATCCCAATTACAAGTCAATTTCAACTTGCTTGAAAGTTGCTACTTGATTAATACAAATTGATTATTTTTCAAGTATTTGATTGACAAATAATCAACTACAAATTACCACTATAAATTGCCGTTGTATATACATGCAAAATGTTTCGCAAAATGCAAAGCGTGTTTGTTGTGACTAATTTTCCGGTACACAAATGCGCGTTCTTCTATTATTAAGCATTGGTTATATGGGAGCATTGCGGTGACAAACAAAGCTGTCCGGGGTAACTAAACATCCGTTGAAGAGCGACCCATTATATCGAGTTTTCTCTGTATATAGAACAAATCTGATACCAAGGTTTGCTCTTCTTTCCAATAATATCTTCAAACAAAGACCTGAACGATGCAACTTGGTTAGGATCTCCATTTTCACCTCACTCTTCAGGTACGTTTCTAAAACGTCGTCATCGATGTTATCAGCATACAAATATTTATTGTGGACTTTAGTGTATTTTCAGAAATGCTCTCCAGCTTTTTACAACCTGTGGGGTATAGCATTACTGGTGTTAATCCTTCGTTATCCGAAGATAGAATGGCAACCAGAGATGATCGCATGGTCAAGTACTCCACGCGTATTTCGGGTCATGTTCAAGTTCGGGTCATGTTCATGTCCAGAATTTAAAGTACTTGAAGTTATCGGGTCATGGCCAGCCAAAAGCAGAACCCGAACACGACATTTTACTTCAAGTCATGTTCATGTTCAAGTAAAGTATTTGGACTTGAACGTCGAGTCATGTTCGTGTTCAAGATTCATTTGCCAAATACTTGACCACGAACTTGCTTTTTTCAAGTTCAAGTTCGCGTACTTTCCCCACGATTTGCGCGGAAATTATAAAAATAGCGAAACGTTTTTTAAAACTTCTGCTACGTTTTCTATGTTAGCCCTGACACAGATCATACAAGGAATGTCAGCCAGCAGCTTCGTCGTTGATACATGCGATAGTGTCGTATTACTTTAATACCGAAGTGAAAATATTTACGCGTAGAAAAAATTAATTAATTGTTCAGAAGTAAAACGATGTTATTACACCTACTTTCAAAATGGTGTGAGAAACAATTCCCATAGTACTATGCCTTAAAGCGTGGCTCAAAATTTAAAAAAAAGATTGCATGAAACAGTGGGCAGAATGTGTGGCGAAAAAAATGCTTGGTGAATTGGATTTGTATAGTAGTTTTTACAAAGTGGTTAGGTGATTCTTTTTTGTTTGTATTTTTGAATTTATTGATAATAAAATCATAAAATTGCCGAAAAATGTTCATAGTCAAGTCAAGTTCATGTTCGAGTTAGAAAAATGTACTGAACGCGCGTACTACACCAAGTTCAAGTTCTGGCAGAAAGTACTTGTGGCCATGAACTTGGTCCTGCAAGTATTTACTTGATCATAAAATGCCAAGTTCGGGTTTGATTATTATTGGTACTTGCATATTCATGTCCAAGTCATGTTCTTGGCCGGATCCAGTAAAATACATGACCCGAAATCAACTCTGATGGCAACCTGTACCTTTTACTCTACCAGCTCGGGTAGATTGCAGAGGTGTCCATTTGAAATCACCTTCGTTCATCCTTGAGAAGGGAGACCGTTTCCAATTACCCGTTCCTTCATCGTTCCGTAAAATGAAGCCTTCTGAATATTTACCCTTCCTTCGCCCTTCCTTCATTCAAATCCTGCTACAGCATCCTTCCTTCAGCCTTCAACAAATATTTGAATGCCCTTCATGCGCTACCTTCCTTCCATGTTCATGTATTTATCCCGAATCTTTTAACACAAGTCACAAAATCAGAGCTTAAACTTCCAGCTGCTTACCTCTGAACAACTAATAATTAGTTTGCAATTAATTGAAATTATTGCAGATTACCAGTATGTGCTTATGTACAGTGAAGGGAATAAAATGGTTATATGCTCCGGGTATCATGCTGCCATTGTGAGATAAATGTTTCAAGAATAATATTCAGCACAAGCCAGAAATGTTTTTCAGTTGTGTAACGGTTTACCAACATACATGAACTTTAGTTACGGAAGGATTTTGCCTAAAATATAGTAGATAGAATTGCAGGTTCCAACGGCAGTGCTGGGCGTTTTTATCTCAGCTATGCTATTCTACTCTATCCTTAAATTGTGAGGATATGGCTTCTATTAATTCTATTCTACTTCTATTCCATCCGGTTAGAATGCAACAATACTGCTACCTATCGCTACTTCTATTAAGTACAAAGTAATGCTTAATTCCCAGATTCTAAAACGTATTTGAAGTAAAAATCAAACCTTTTCGTACGTTTGGACTGTACACACAATAGTACAGCGTATTATATTTTATATTTCATTACCCTAGTTCTTCTTGAATTCACAGGATGGCAGTTTAAATGCTTTCAACATTATTACCTGTATAATAGAATCCATTTCTTTAACGTGGTTAATTTTATTAAACAAGCTAAATTATATGCAAGCTTTCGACATCTAACAGACTGTCATCCTCAGGCACTAACAAGCAAGTGGTAGAAAAATTTGCAATTCGAGAAAAATACATTTGTTTTAAATCAATTTTCTAGGAATAAACTTTTTTAAGATTTAGTTATAATTTTCTGAATTAAAGGATTCCATGCAGCGTCTAATAAAAAACCATCGTTGACGTTCACCAAATTCTTATCCGATTGTTGGATAATTAAACCTTCTTTGATTTTTCTCAAAAACTGATTTGGTTCTTTCATGATTGATCTGGCGTTATTCCAATCGATAGAATGTTTCCGATTGTTACAAATGTGCCGAGCAACTGCTGATTTTTCACGATTCTTTAATCGAACATGGTCCATGTGTTTCAGCCGTGTATTTAAAGGACGGTATGTTTCACCGTAATAAATTTTGTCACATGAGTTGCATGGAATCTTAAATATTACGTGAGTTTCGTTCTCTTCTTTGTCCTTGATTCGGTTGAGCATACTTTTAATTTTCTTACCGGGTAAAAAAATAAACTGGTTCTTCCAATTTTAATTTTCGTCTTAATAATCCGGCAATTTTATTGGATAAATTACCAAAAAATGGAATGGGAACCCATTTAGTGTCTTCTTCTATTTCTTCTTCTATTTGCTCCATTTTAATTTGAAGTTGAGAATCAGTAATTACTGGATTATCATTTCTTACTGATGAATTAGATTGAATGGTTAAATTGGGTACGTTTTGTAGGTTAAATGTATTGAACTTTAGGCGCATTCTATTCAATCGTTTTGAAATGAGGCTTATAGGATATCCGTTCCGTTGTAGAATATCTTTTACATATTGAATTTCTTCAATCTTCCACAAGAAATCTTTGTGGCAAATAGAGAAAGCTCTGAATAGTAAAATATCAATGACTGAGATTTTGTTTGATTGGTTATTACCTGTGTTGTAATTGTTTTAATGATACATTATAGTACGCCTGTATGAATTTATTTGTATAATAATATGTTATGCTACTTAGGGTATGTCGATTGAAAATGCCCTGCAGTATTTGCCCGCCCAGCTGAAAATGCCCAAAATGCCTGCCCACATGCCCAAAAACTGGGCATGTGGGCAGCTTTTGAAAATGCCCCGATTTTGGGCATTTTGGGCAGGGCAAGTTGGGCATTTTGGGCATTTTCATGGCACCAAAATTGGATTACTAGCATAAATTCGGAGTATCCATCCAAATGCATGAAAGCGCAGCCAAGGAAAAGTTGCAAATGTGAATGTCTGGTTATTCGCTTATTCGCGTATATTTTAATGGCAAAAACAGTCAAATCAATTTAATTTCATTGACATGAGGTGATATCATTTATCACTCCTATGAAAATAAATTTCTATGTAAACAATAATATGAAATAAATTCACATATGCGTCACTGACGAACGGGCAAAAGTTCGATTTTCTTTTGAAGTACGAACTCCTAAAGTAAAAATCTGATGGTAATGGATTCAGTCAAAATTTAAATGGGTGATGTAGCTGAATTTTATACTCATTTTATTCTACATCACTATTGTCTGCAGTTTGCAACGATCAGCCAAAAATGGCTCGAGTAGAAACCAATATACATCCTCCATACGGGTCCCCCAAATATTGTTGTTTGTAGTTTTTTGGTGTATAAAACAATTACCGTTATTACCATTACCGTATGGGTTCAAATTTTAACCGAAAAGACATTTCTGATCACAGTAATCTACATACATGTAGGGATGCCAATGGTCTGGTCCGGACCATTAATAATGGTCCGTTATTGGTCTGGTCCGGTCTGGTCCTAGACTTGTATGGTCTGGTCCGGTCTGGTCTAACACTTGGACCAGACCAGATACAATTGGTCCAGCTTCAGGACCAGACCAGACCTCAGGACCATGGTCCCAAAAGTACGCAAAATAAAAAATTTGAGTTAACGAAATCCTGTGGAACAAATTAAAAATGTTATTTCTGAGGATAAAAAAAATTTGACTGGATAAAATATGATTATTCAATTGCTATGAATGGTTTTCTGGACCATGGTCCGGACCATGGTCTTTGGTCTGGTCTGGTCCGAATGACTGGATCAGACCACTGGTCTGGTCCGAAAAACTGGATTTTATGAAACTGGTCTGGTCCAAAGCGCAGACCAGACCATTGGCATCACTACATACATGCATGGGGGTATGTGAATATTCCCAGGATGGTGGAAGTTAATTTTACATCGTCTGCAGTTTGGAAAAATGATTCCTAGAATATTTTAATTTATAGCCGTATCGTGTACTGTACAGGTGTTTCACAAATTGTAATGTTCAATATGACCTATGGTATCCAAACGTATTTCATCACCGGTTGAATTAACTTCGTCAAAATAATGACATACAAAATAAAATTTTCAAGATAATTTCGAACGCTTTTTCTCCAAAATTACAAAGAAATTTTCAAATTCATTGTCAAATTGTATAGATTGTTCTATTATATTCCACGATTCTGCCCAAAATGCCAAATTTTTCCTCGATGAAAATGCCCAAAATGCCCTTGCCCAATATGCCCTATTATGCCGCCCTGGCCCTAAAATGAAAATGCCCAAAATGCCCTGGCATTTTGGGCGGGCGAGTTGCCCAAAATGCCGGGCATTTTCAAATCGACATACCCTAATGCTACTTCTACCAGCGGCTCTTATATTGCCCGTCTATTCTATGTCTAATGCAACCACAGGGTGCTTTGTTGACAGCTAAATACTGCTACTCTACTTGCTTCATTCAAAATTCGGTTTCTATTTACTTCTACTTCTACTGGATGGATATTAGTGTTACCTCTATTCTGTTTCTACTCTTTTTCACTACTTATTTATTTTGATTTCTACTCTACTTTTTCCTCTACTTCTATTGTCAGTAGAGTAGAAGGCCCAGCACTGTCCAACGGCGTTCGAAGGCTGTAAAATTAACATGTTCCTTCACATTCCATTGTTTCTTCAAAGAGCAGAAGCCTTCGTTCACCCTTCGTTTCCTTTTCAGCCTTCCTTCCGCGTCCTTCATAATTGTTAAAACTAACGCTTAATTCGTTCAAAGAAGCCTTCTTTGAAGGAAATCCTTCGAAGGATTGACACCTCTGGTAGATTGGGGATCTTGAAGGATGGATAAATCCTTGTCTAAGTGGGAGGGTTCAAATGTAGGTTCATTATTTACTCTACGTCATACATGGGCACCCTAACGTGAGAAGTATGGATGTCTCGCCCTATCCCTTGTTCTCGCTATCACAAACTGCAAGTGATGGTGAGTAGACGTTGATTTTAGGAGCTCTCATGAACATGAGAGAGGATGTGAACGAAACGGGGAGGAAGAGTACACATAGATATAAGCCCTCATGACCTGCCCTTCTTTCAATCTTTTTTCAATCGGGGAGAAAATATTATATTCTTCTGTAGTAAGCCCAACCCCACAGCGAAAGTTTCATTCACAGCAGTGCTCGGCACGGGTATGGGTACGCGTATGGGTACTACCCAGGTACCGATTTTGTGTACCCGAACAATTCCGGGTACTACCCAGGTACATTTTGGTTGGCTCAAAATTTCGGGTACGGATACGGGTACAAGGCAGAGATGTTCAAATGATTTTCCCTTCCTTCAATCCTTCGAATGCAAAAAAATAGATTCATTTCCTTCCTTCATACCTCTTCAGATTGAAGGCTCGGAAACAAAATTCCTTCCTTCACCCTTCCTTCGAAGTTGTTTTATTGAGATCCTTCCTTAAGCCTTCAGTAATATTCTTCCCTCACCAAATTCCGTCTTCCGTAATATTTTATTTTCATATATGAGACAACAAAGTCAAGATACGAAAATTACAGCGCCCGCCAGAAACCGTCTTTCCATCGTATTATATGTATCCTGGTTGGTACGTTACATTTGAATGAAAGCGCGTATTGACAGCGTTAGAGTTAGTTGTCATGAAAGGTACATTCGGCTCGCGAAGGGTGATCGGGGAGCACCCTTCCGTCAACTTCAATTTTTTCATTAATGGGCTGAAGCCTTTATTACTTGTTCCTTCGTAATTTTTTTCACCCTTCCTTCCCTACCCTTCATTTCTTTCGAAACAAGTGCATCCTTCCCTGAAGGAAGGCTTCTTTGAAGGGTACCCGTCGACGGGTGAACATCTCTGGTACAAGGATTTCAAAATGGGTATATACCCACCGGGTACGGGTATAATGGGTAATAATTTACCCGTACCCGCAACCATTGTACCCGAGTATTTGGATACGTTGAGATTTGAGACATTCTGATGCATTTTATACCATCATGATTGGAACTTCCGTTGGAAACTTCTGTCGGTATTTTAGTAATTCTGAATACATATTTACACTTATTGTTAATACCCTTTTAACCTTACAACATGCAGTAAATGTATTTCAAGTACCTCTCTAGCTTTTCAAAATTACCCACTCAGGTGTCATACATTATTACATATAACGTACTATGTATTACATTTAAACAAATCTGGATAATGTACCCGGGTACGAACAGTGCTGCGATCGGGTCAAGTAATTTCAAAACTTGACCATGAACTTGACTTGACCGCGAAACTTCAAGTAACTTTCAAGACACAACATGAACTTGATAACTCGCGTTCGTGTAATTACTTGACTTGTCAAGTTAAAGTAATCAAGTAACTTTTATAAGACCCGAACTTGATCAAGTAGTTAAAGTTCCAAACTTGACTTGAACTTGACTTGACCATGACTTGAACGCGACTTGAACTTGATAATTCAAGTAAAGTAACACAAAAATTAAAACATGACCACAATAACTTGTCGAACTTGTTTCGGCAAATCATTTCCTTCAGACGGAAAACCAAAACCCATTCAGAAAACAATTTTACTAAAATTGTTTATTTGAAACAATTTGAGGACAACTTTGAGCGCATATTGAATACAGTAAAAGATCGATATAATTGACAACAATTTATAAAGGATTTTCCCTTATAAAAACGTCTAAAGCATTGTGTAAATGAAAGTTGGGGTCAAACAAATGCATCCCTGATATCGATACATTCCTTATAAGCTGAACCCTTATAACGGACTTTCACTGTATATCTGACGAGTTTTACGTACATGGTGTCAAGTTTTATTTAATAATCATACCTATTTGAGTATTACCAGTACTCTTAATTTAATATTTAATAAACTAGTATTTACTTATTTATTAAACGCTTTTTGTAAAGGGCCATCCAAGCTCATTTTATTTTGTAATTTATTTACACAAGTTGAAACTAATAATTCTAAGCAACAATATGAATTATCAAGATAATTCTTTCGTTTCATGGAGAGGCCGATGCAACAACTAACAATGAGCAACGTCTGGTAAACAAGACCTTCATAAAACTGACTCTGATTTTGAATTTTGTCGCTTGATTTATGACATGTGCAAACAAAATACCTTAAACACGACATGAAATTGGATTGTGATTTTGAAATTCCGTCCGTCCTTTATGGCATGCGCAATCTAAAATTACTTGAACTTGACCATGAAATCTCAAGTTCATGGTCAAGTTTTTTCTTTCCATTACTTGACCCTGAACTTGACTTGAGGTTCAAGTAAATTTCCCTTACTTGTACTTGAACCTGACTTGTCTTAAAATGTCATGGTCAAGCCGAGTACGTACTTGAACTTGACCCGAAAGATTCAAGTAATAAAATTTGCATACTTGAACTTGACCCGAACTTGAACTTGACTTGAAAACTCAAGTATTACTTGAACTTGTCCGCAGCACTGGGTACGAACAGGGATTGTCGATTTGAAAATGCCGTGGCATATTGGGCATCATGCCTGCCCAAAATGCCAGGGCATTTTGGGAATTTTCAACTTTGGGCATATTCGGCACGGGCATTTTGGGCATTTTCATTCCTGGGCATATTCGGCATTTTGGGCATATTCAGCTCAAATTTTCGGGTCGATTACCTTTTCCAGACGTTATTGGTCGCTGCTACTACTTCCACTTGCTACTATCTGTACTGCACACTACTCCGCTCACATCGTTTTAACTAAAAACGATTACTCGACGGTTTTAGCACGCAGGTAAATAAATATGGTCAGTAGACAATTGTAGGAATTGTAGTTTTTAAAATGTCTAACCATTGTTACTACTCGACAAAACTCACATTTTGGAATGCAATAAACTATGCCAACCTCAAAGCACTGGTCAGAAAATTTGAGAAATTTTGTTTACGCTGGTGGCGGAGCAACGTCTACAGAGGATGAAAGTGATACAAATCAAAGTTCTGATGGGGAGGATTTGTTGATGGCGTATTTACCACTCGAGTCTTCTGATGAACTTTATACAAAATGCTACAAAATTGCATTCGTCAATAATTCAATATAAAATGTCTATATGGTACACAGCGAGTATCTTTTGAAATATAATACATTTACACCAAATTTCCATGTACGCCTTTAATATGATTTCATTTTAATAGTCAATAGTGGCATTTTTGGCTCGATTCTATTACTGAGTTTTACCTGCCAGAAATGCAGAATATTCCCGGCTGAAAATGCCCAAAATGCCGAATATGCCCTGCCGAGAATGCCCAAATTCAGGGCATTTTCCCAATGTGCCGATATGCCCAAAAATATGGCACGTTGGCGGGCATTTTGGGCATATTCAGCTTGGCAGGCATATATGCAAGGGCATTTTCAATCGACATTCCCTAGGTACGAATACATATACATATCAAAGAAAACACTAAGCAAAGTTGAAACCACTCTGCTTCAGAAGGGAAATTCAACAATGGGGATACATTTTGAAGTTGTTTTATTTTAACCAAGTGTTGGTGAAAAAGTTATTTGAAAGCACAGGGATTGTAGGAAATTTTCTGGGAGTTTATTCAGTGTCAAATAAAATAGCGAGGGCACTAACGAGGACGAGGGGTGTGTTTTAAAATGAGTACCTCACCAGGATGCGGGCGAGAAGAATCCGTAACGTGTGGCTTGGTTGATGAAGAGATTGCGAGTAGACTACATTGCATCCCTTGCACAAAGAGGCGGAGGGATATGAAAAGGCCCATCTATGGTACAGTTTAAAACTATATACTCACTGTATGACTACAATTGCTGCGAAATTAAAGTTTTGAGGTACTACAAGTTCATATTTCTCAATTAGGACCCTACACATTTAATTTGGGTTCTTAGTTCTAGTTGGCTTGTTCCCTGCTCTCGGTTTTAGCCTGACTCGTAAAATCGGGCTGGTGTACAAAAACGACTTAGGATCCTTGATCTACCTCTCAAATAGTGCCTCTGTGCCAATTTTTATCAAAGATGAATAGCTAGTTAGCAAGTTTTGCAATGACGGCAAGTTTTTCCAAAGGGGCCACAGGATGAAGAAAACTACTATGGTTGCACAGGGTATAATTATTGGGGCATATACGATATTTGTCCCCACTTTTTTCATAAATAATATGATATCCGTCCGAATTAACAAATGTACGTGGGTCATGTCATTATTGTACTTAGAATTTGTAGTTATGTACTGGGCTGGGGGTTTTTCAGATTACGTTAACGTGGACATCGACTACGCCCGCTGGTTGAACTGGTTATTTACTCCAATTGTTGTTGCCTTCGTCCTTCCCGTTGTTATTTTAGTTTTTCTGTACCTCAGCTGCTTCTTCCTGTATATTTATAAGTGGCACAGGTAAGTTACTGATTAAGGTTTTAACTGTTTGCAAAATTGCTTCCTCATGGGGTATTATTTAATTAATTTCCTTCTCTTTGAATTTCATATATTTCAGGCATCGCTTAATAGAAGCATACGAACACGACTTTTGGCAAGGTGCGCGAAAAACTTTGGCTGCGTTTTGGGATGCTCAAGGGTGGATTTGGCATGGTATGGGAAAGTTGTAATTATTTACTTACTACCCAAAGGTATAAGGCTATGTGCGATATGCGGACAGGGGGACATTGTCTCCTCTGGAAAGGGTGAGGGAGAGAGGATTGTAACAAAGTGTCTCCCCTCTTTTCAAGAATGTGTGTACTTACTTGGCATGAGCGTATCGTTCAATTTTAAAATATCGTTAATATCGGTATCGTTAAAAAGAAAATTCACGATACCGATATCCAAGAACGATATATCGGTATTTGGTTTTTAAAATAACATACTAATTTTGATGATATGCTTTCAAATTTGACATGGTTTCGCAGAATATTCAATATTTGTAATTTATTCTTGGACAAAACAGCCTCTAAAATGTAATTCCTTGAAAGATGGAAGTACTGCACGTACTTAGTAGTAACTGCAGTGCGGTAGTAAAGTTATGCACTGTAAGGGCCGAATTATAAATACATAGTTGCAATTGCAAGAAACGGTACTTACTTGCCACTAGTAGTCGGAACGGTTCAATTCAGTTCAGTTTTTTTCTAGTTCAGTTTAATTCACAAGCTGAACTGAATTGAAATGAGATCAGATTCAATTCAGTAAAAACTATTCAATTCAGTTCAGTTCAAAATTTTGAATTGAATTGAACTGAATGAAAAACCAGCGGTTTCTGCAGATACACCTATCAATAAACTTTCTAGAAAAGACAGTAATATTTTCCAAGCGCACTCCAGAATGAAGTTAAATCGTTTGAACTTCAATCTTCAAGAAAAATGATTTCGTTCAATTCAAACTTATGAACTCAACCAATCGGTTCAGTTTCATCTTGAATTGAATAGAAAATTTCTGACTATCCGTTAGTTCAAGCAAACTGAATTTGAAAATGCTTTCTAGTAGGTATTACTACAGTCCTAACTCCGAATTGGGAAAAGTATCTTAAACATGTTTTATCCGTTATGCACAGACATTCCAGTGACATTTTTAACGTTTCACATTCCTTGATCGCTTTACTTACAAAACAAGTAGTCAGAGGATTAACTTGTGGCGTTTTCGAAAATTGAACCTCCTATGTACGATATTAAAGTTAACCAATATTTCGCTTTAAAATTGCGATAAATATCGTGACATATCGTATAGTTATATCGTTCCGCTCATGCTTAGTAAGCAGAGATGTTCAAATGATTTTCCCTTCCTTCAATCCTTCGAATGCAAAAAAATAGATTCATTTCCTTCCTTCATACCTCTTCAGATTGAAGGCTCGGAAACAAAATTCCTTCCTTCACCCTTCCTTCGAAGTTGTTTTATTGAGATATCCTTCCTTAAGCCTTCAGTAATATTCTTCCCTCACCAAATTCCGTCTTCCGTAATATTTTATCTTTATATATGAGACAACAAAGTTAAGAGTCACTTACTATTCAATGCTTAAAAGAAACGTTGAGGTTGAGATATTGTATGTAGTATACATCGTTTCAATTTTAAAAAAAGCATTCGATATTCCCGATACTGAATCGGCTTTGACACAGTATCAATAGTAAGTCTAGCTCGACGAGTCAGGATCAGCGCTCCAGCTATCGAAAAAAGTCTTCACGGACGCGTGATGAGTGATGACATTGCTGTTAATGCGAAAGCTGTAAATAACATAAGTGCGTCGATACCAAAAATTACAGTACCCGCCAGAAACCGTTTTTCCACCGTATTATTATCGTGATACGTTACGTGTGGATGAGAGCACGTGACAGTATTAGAGTTAGTTGTCAGGAAAGGTACATTCGCCACGCGAAGGCTGCTTGGGAAACACGCTTTATTTCAACTTTAATTTTTCCACCAGTGTGCTGAAGCCTTTCTTGTTCCTTCGTACGTTTTTTCAACCTTCGATCCCTTCCCTTCATTTCCGTCGAAAGAAGCGCTTGTTTCCCTGAAGGAAGCCTTCTTTGAAGGTTACCCGTCGACGATTTTTTAGGGATCATCGGACGTGGACAAACTGCCATGCTTCCCTCTATCCTTTCCTTTTTCCCCAATCTAGACCTGACACTTTTGAAACTAGTACTGAAAAATTGGGATTCCCTCCATCCTGGCTGGACGATTCAACCTTCCCCATAAAAAAGCTCAACAAATAATTATTTTCCTTTCAGCCTGGCTGAACGACACAGCCTGCATCACAAAAACGTAACCAATTTTCAGCTACCCTCCAGGCAAAGCTGGGCGCATACCCTACATGTATGCCTACAAGTAGGCAAAATTGTAGGCTATTCTCAAATTTTTACATATTTTGTAGGCATTTGTATGTAGGCTGCTTATTTCGAGGGAAACAAATCTGCAATGTATGTATGCTGGGAATAATCAATACGTACCTACATAAAAAAAGGTAGGTACTTAAACATAAAAATGTAGGTATGTAAGTTCGAAACTTGCGTTACATTATATTTGAAAAATTTTCATTGTACATGATAATACATGTTTATTCTTTGTATAATAAATGTAATACGTCATTAAACAGAAACGTCTTCTAAAATTGACTGACTAAAATTCGATTTCTTCACTATTCGTTAATGAAATCAGTGAATTATAAATCAAGCAACACAAATTGATTCTTAATAAGTAGCACGCATAAAACATTGTTGAAACAATATCTGAAACTTTTCGAAAACAAAAATAATGTAACTTGAACAAGAATTTTCATTGCCAACTACGTATGTATTGTATAGTTTTAAATTTTCATTTTAGTTTTGCAGGTATGATTCAATTACGACAAAGAGGTATGTCGGTTGTAGGTAGGGACAAATCTCGGGAGTGATGTATGTATATGTATGTAGGTTGTAGGTAGGGTCAAGTCTCGGGAGTGATTTATGTAAGCTAAAATATAGGTTGTACGTAAGAATCTAAAAATATGTAGGCTTTAAGGGATGCGAATACTTTGCCCAGCTTTGCTCCAGTGGTTAAATGTTTAAGCCTTCCCGACAAAAAAACTCATCAAATTTTGACTTTTCCCAAATTAATTTCACCTTCCCCTGTGACTACTTTAACCTTTTATTAGCTAACCTCCCCACGGACTGGCTGTCACACGTTTTCACCTTCCTTCCCCCCAGCGTTGGTGCTAGGGTAGGGCACAATTTCCACCTATGGTCAATTTGTCATTAATAATTGATTTTCAAATGTTATGTAACCATGTTCCCTTAATGTCCAACCTTAATAATTCCTACAACATTGCCTCTGCTAGATTTATTTGTGTCGTGTAATGATCTCTAAGAAACCAGCAAAACTTACTATAAATAAAATTTCAGATTTTTTTTAACTTCGCTTGTTTTATGGATTATTGTTGCTTAAATTATGTTCAAGGCTCGCATTTAAAAAACCCACAAAGAAATGTTTGCCCTGCCGCACGTTCTTGGTGATCCAGGAGTGCTTGTTCATAATTTTATTAACTATGAAGGGTACGAAGTCGACGGTTTGGACAGTATTCCGGACGAAGGGTCAGCCTTAATCTTATACTACCATGGAGCGATTCCTATTGACTTTTACTATTTTATGTCGAAATGTATTTTATACAAAGGTCGTCTGGTTCGCACCGTCGGTGATCGATTTCTTTTTAATATTCCTGGTAAGCCTACAATAAGATATAAGTAGGATTGTTTTTCATGTGTTCATAGTTTCAAAAAGACAATCAAATCATGAAGTCATTAACACTGCAGGGTGGTCGCTTCTAATGGAAGCTTTTAAAGTTATACCCGGGACAGTTCAAGTGTGCTCTAGCCTACTAAAGGAAGGTCATTTAATGGCAATTGCACCAGGAGGTGTTTACGAAGCACAGTTCGGGAACGAGTACTATGAACTAATGTGGAAACAACGTAAAGGCTTCGCAAAAGTTGCCCTTGATGCTAAAGTGGTAATGAATGTTTTTAGTTAATCCTATTAGGTTTATCTGGAAAGTATAAAACATCCCCAAGTTTAGGCAATTTATTCATCTGTTTTCTCTTCCAGCCTATAATACCCATGTTTACTCAAAACTTACGGGAAGGGTTTCGTTCAGTTCGGTGGGGAGCACGATTTTGGCATTGGTTGTACGAGAAGACTAGGTTCCCTTTTGTTCCCATTTATGGATGTTTTCCGGTAAAAATGAAGACATACATTGGAAAGCCGATTCCATATGACCCTGAAGACACGCCGGAACTTCTTGCACAAAAGGTACACTTTTGGATACAATGCCAGTAAGTTTGTAATGGAACTAGTGTTTGTATATCTGATCTGAACAAGTGGTTTATATTGATTTAGTAATAGTTATACTTTACAAATTAAACTTAATTAATTAATTTTATTACAATTTCAATCTAGGCTGCCCATGCAATCGAAGGTCTAATCAAAGAACATCAGCGTATACCTGGAAGTATATTACATGCCCTTTTGGCACGATTTTATCGATAAGAATCTAATACATTAGTCTGAACTTTTTAACCTACTACTCTCACTTGCCGATTTCAGCTAATAAAGGAAGAAATCCAAGGTTTGTAGCAATCGCACTATATATATAGGAAGTCTTGACAATTTAATCAGGCAGTAATAAAATATTGTTATTTAGTATTTTGTAACATGGTCGCGTAGTAGTTCTGACACATTTATTTTGATTTAGAAGTAATGCTGCGGAAAATAGGATAATTTTGCGATGCAGTCATTTGCTATCTCAAGTAGCGTAAACATCTCATTTTGGCGAATATATATGACTGATTGTAGTAACTATACTTAAGTTTCGAGTTTCCTTGATGTACTTAATCTCCACTTAGGGTCTGGTGTAAGTACATAAACAATTATATTTTTCTGTATTTTTATTTCGTTTCCACAGATCATGCTTCAGTATATTCAAGTTTTGATATTACTCAAATTCGTTGTCACTAAAAATATTAAATTATTATAAGTTAGCATACTGTTTAGGTTTAGCTTTAATATAATAGTAAAATTAAAATATGAGATGTTTCAGAACAGGATCTTGAAGATTAATAGGTATTCTTCTAGTAAATTATTACAACCGGCTACCGTGTTAGATTATTACAGTACATAATTACATAACTTGAAGTTTTAATCATTTTTTAGGGTTTCCTTGTTATTTTTAAATGAATTAATTATTTGATGCGTTGCTATATGTTTCTTTGACATGTGATGTACCCAATCAATTGATAATTTTTAAATCTTTCAGAAACATTTGCCACAAGACAAATTCCAGGTTATTACATAGTGTGAGCGTGAAATCAAAAGGTGGTGTTGTAGACTTTAGTACAAGCGTAGATTTGTCTTGTTGGAAACAATTTTGTCACACAAACTGCCAATATTTTCTTGGTTCTGCTAATTATGTACAAACCATGGGAGGTACATATGTACTTACACAAAACAACATTACTGGCCGTAGCAGCATGCAAGCTTAAAATTCTACTGCCAATAGTGCCAATGAGTGTTAATAATCTTAATAATCGGGCATCCTGTTAAATCTACAATTTTCATTGCAGTTTCTAGAACTGGTGAAAGTACTCCGTGGAATTATTGTTAACCATCCAGATCCTGATTGGGATTATGTTTTACTGTATGTATGGTGCTTGAGATTTACTCATTGAACAGAGCTCTTCGGTTATTTAATAGCTATTCGATAAGTGATCCTCGTTTTGCTTTAACGGTCAGATGCCACATCATACCCTTACTAGCATCCACCGAGTCAAGTTTTCATGTCAGTTACTTAAGTGTAACAAGTAACAATTACTCTACAATTATTACTTTCTGCCCCGTCAATATAATGGTAGTGGTCGGCATAATTCAATTCAATTCAGTTTTTTTCGAATCAGTTAAATTCAGCAGTTGAATTGAATCAAAACAATTGATTCACTGTAATAAGACAAAAAACGAGCCAATCCCAATGGTTGGAATAATTTAGTTAATGCACACCCAGGATGTGACAGATTACATACACTGCTTACAACAAAACATAATACCAACGATTCTGTTTTAGCAAGGCATAGCAAATTTTGACAAGTTAAACGACCTGAGTTACCATGACTGAATCCTTTGAACGTTACGATTCAATTCGATTCAGAGTTTGGATTGAATCATTTGATTTGATTCAACCTTCTGAATTAAATCAGAAATGTATGAATCAAATTGAATAAAAAATGTGTGAATTGAATCGTAAAATTGTGATTCTGAATTGAATCATGCCGACTACTAATACATGTTCAGGAGTTCGTATTCTCCACAGGAGCAATTGCAACCAAATTGTCAAATGTTAGCATCACCTCATATATCCGTTTGGTTAAAACTATCGTGAAGCCAAACAGGGATATGTCGTGTGCAACAGGTTACAGACGCGGAGAGACAGCAAGGCACAAGAACAGGAGGTAGGTGTCGGATGACAAACTAGGATCTGGTAATGGTATGAAAGGAGTGTAGAAACCTTCACTACCTCTACCATTGCAAGACCTTACTTAAATACGAAATAACATTACTGACCTGACCTGCATGCTAGGTTACTACTGAAAACGAGTGTAAATAATCGTAAGTAAAATAATGCAAAATAAATGAATACACATCTTACTTGAGTTTGACTTTCACAGGATTATTTACTGGCAATTGATGTATCTAAATTGAAGCATACCAATTCATAACAGATATTGATAGACATGCTCAACGCACCACGTGGAGCATATTCTACCTAGACAAACTGACAGTCTTAGATTAACATGTAATGAGTTATTACACTCGATATTCTGATCTGACAATAAAAATCATGGACAATAGAACAGATATGACCATAACTACAAACTAAGGGATACACACAGACGAACATAAATACTAATTGCCAATTACATACTGAAGATATTTAATGTCAGCCGCACAAATACAAGGGGATTAGTACGGAGCCTAATTATTAGAAAGTCGCGTATATAAAGAATGTGAAATTCCGGTGTTGCACAACCTACGGCTCAACACGAAGAAGTTCCACATCAAATACCAAAGTAGCATTGGGAGGAATGACCCCTGGATGACCTCTCGGTCCATAAGCATAGTCTGGAGAGCAGGTCAGCTTTGCACGTTGTCCCACACTCAACTGTAATAATTACCACCCACGTTTACTGACTTAACTTATCCCTTCTTCCATCGTTCTTAACAATTACCAGTAATGAAATGTCATTTAAGTTTTTCATTTAGTATGTGTTCTATCGTAACTACAGCCACTCTAAAGTCTTACTTGGGCAACTCCTTCATCCCAACCCTTGATCACCTCGCCGCGTCCGATCTTAAACTTAAATGGATCTCCACGGTCACGGGACGAATCGAACTTTTTCCCGTCAGGAAAGGTGCCGACATAGTGGACAACAACAGTCTGTCCCGTCTTAGGGAAGGTGCGGCCTTACATAAAATCAACAACTATATTCATTAAATCATTCTCAAGCGTCTTTCCAAACAATTTATAGTATTTCAATATTTATTAAAAAAACCAATTTACTCAGTTATACTCATTTTCCAATCCTCTATCTACATTTTTAGCTAAAAATCCAGTAAATTAAGAATTCACATACCATCACCAGGGGTTATATAATCGATTTGAACGCCCATTCCAACAGCAATTTTCAGCACTTTATAAAGTGGGTGACTTAGGCTTGTTCTTCAATGCTCAAGTTACGAGTATTTTATTTAGTTCACAGATTTAATTAACAAATTCCACGAGGTATTAAGCATTAAGCACCCTCACAACAACATACAACCAACGACGGTCACGCTCAGATACGCATTGCATAGAGAGGATTGGGAGTCCAAGCCTTAGTACAAGAATCAGCGCTTACATTCACAAGCAATGCATTTTACATGACCGTCGGAACCCCATTTTCCCAAGCTCATTACATCTCTTATTCTTCTTTTAAACAACCGGCGCGATAAAGGGTAAAGTTTACAAAATGTTCACATTACTCTTACTGGTCGTGCTGTCGTGCATCGTATGTCTACTCAAACAATTTTGATGATTTCAAGTTATTGTTGGCTTTCAAAATCAATTTTACTCAAAATTATTGCAATGCCTCAAGTTGTAGTTCAGTTGTCCAATTATTTCAGCCCGGATAAGAGCAGGTTTTCGTTTGCCCATTGTTAATATATTTATTGATTGAATACTTAATAAAAATGGATGCCACTGTTGTGATTTGTGCGCCTGAGAACAAACAAGAGCTAACCGAAGTAGTTTTGACGGATGGGTACTTCAAACATCCAGACGTAAAAATTAAATATAATTTCGAATTTCAGCATTAAAATCTGGGCATTAATCGAGTTTACGTCAAAATTATTAATTTCACATGATGGATATCACACTGAGGAGGCGATCAGAGGGGTTTGACCTTTAACATGACAACCTGAAAATACATTGCTTGTTAGTCTAAACCTTCGAAAAATTCAAAGTACGTATATACTCTACATGCAGTGCCATTGTCTATGAACATGAAACACGTATGTTTACTGTGTATGGGGATCTTTTGCCTTTTAGTACTTCCTTTCCAAGGAGTGTGCTTTGTCGTGCGATTAAAAAGAGAGGAAAATTCAATTTTCGAAACTGCTGGCACTGGCGTACCGCATAGATGGGAATTTTTATAGCCCTCGCCCTCATCTTACGAGGTATGTAATTAACCTTGTCGCACTCGGTCTCATTCATACTCTCACGACAGTTTACGCTGCAACTCGCACTCAGACTCGTGAGAGCTTACTCTAAATCATAATGACTACCTCGGTCTCATGAGTCCATAAGTACAGCATAACTGCCAGTTCATTGCAATCTAGATTTCTCGAGCCCGTGACGGTCTACTGTTAACAACACTGCACTCACCCTCGCCCATGGAGTCTCAGAGCGAGTAGAAGCGTCGCTTATCGTGAAGGTTTTGACGATGGCGAGCGCAAATAGACTTAACTGCTAACCTCGTGAGGTGAGAGCAAGGTATAACTAATTACCCGTCAATGGCATGAGAAGTGCGAAACCATCACGTGAAACGTTGTCCTGTCCTGATCCCTGGAAAAATTGTCCAGTGAAATATTTGTCCCGTGTCGGCAAGAAGTTGCCCAGTCAATTATTTGTCCCTTCCTATTCCATTTGTTCTCAAATAGTTATCCCATCCAGTCCCTTAGTTCAGTATCATCAAGTTGAGACTATCAAACATAATTATTCAGACCTTTAGCTAATTCTTCCGAACTTTAGTTTATTCTTAAGATCTTGTACTAATTCTTCAGACTCGCGTATGGCAAAAAGGCACAGCAAAGAGGAAATGCGAGAATTATCTCGCGGGATTTAATACTGTTGTTCGAACTTCATTAGGACTAGCTTTTAGTACTCACCCTCGCCCTCGTTTTAGTACATTTTGCTATGCCTCGCTCTTATTATATGAAGGCCTCTCTTTTATGATAGGAACTCGCTCTCATCCCTCAAAAATTGAGGGTGAGGGCGATGGCGTTTCATGCACCTCACATTTTGAGAAGCCCGAACCCGTTAAAAACTTGGTATCCAAATTTTTTGCAACCCGAACCCACTAAAAACCCGGTATCCAAATTTTTTGCAACCCGAACCCACTAAAAACCCGGTATCCAAATTTTTTGCAACCCGAACCCACTAAAAACCCGGTCTTTAAATGGTTTTAAAACCCGCTAAAAACCCGGTCTTTAAATGGTTTTAAAACCCGCTAAAAACCCGGTCTTTAAATGTTTTAAAACCCGTTAAAAACCCGGTATCCAAATTTTTTGCAACCCGAACCCGCTAAAAACCCGGTCTTTAAATGGTTTTAAAACCCGCTAAAAACCCGGTCTTTAAATGTTTTAAAACCCGTTAAAAACCCGGCATCCAAATTTTTTCAACCCGAACCCGCTAAAAACCCAGTCTTTAAATGGTTTTAAAACCCGCTAAAAACCGGTCTTTAAATGGTTTTAAAACCCGCTAAAAACCCGGTCTTTAAATGGTTTTAAAACCCGATAAAAACCCGGTCTTTAAATGTTTTAAAACCCGATAAAAACCCGGCTTTTTAGTAACAATTGAATCCGCTGTGAAACCTTTATTTACATATTCTATTATATTTACAAGTCAGATTAAAAAATACAGCCGGATAAAGCTACCTGAGTAATATTGATCTTTTAAGAATGTACCTAATACTGCGTGATACAAGTTCCTTTCTAGGTTTTCATGAAAGCTGAAAAAAACACAGTTTTCCTTTCTCGGCAACGTCACATTCTTTGAAGTTTTTTTTGTTTGTGGTGCATTATGAATAGGTGAATAGACATGGTATAGACTAGGATATTGTAGAATTGGAGGGAATCGGATTAGACTAAAATTTTATGAAGCCCGAACACGTTAAAAGCCCGGCCTCCAAAATTTTTTACAACCCGAACCAGTTAATAACCAATCTTTTAATGGTTTTAAAACCCAATGAAAGCCCGGATTTTAAGTAACAATCGAATCCGCGATGAAATCTTTGTTTGCATATTTTATTCTCTTTACGTATAACATCCATTCCAACTCACCGAATTCAATAAACGCGCGCTTATGGCACAATATTTATTATTATAATTTTCCGACATAAACTATCAAGCGAAAGGGATCATTTCAAAATAATTAAGCATATATACGTATTAAACATAGCATGCGCATGAATAGCATGCGACAAATCTGTTTCAAATTCTATTCTAGTAGGATTAACGGGTCATCTGTAATTTCTATCCCGCCTGAAACCCGATCTAAACATTAAATGCAGTCCCAAACCTGATCTTAACCCGATTTCTTTGTTTTAGTGCAGCCCGAACACGGTCGTAGCCCGGTCTAAGTTCGTTTTTACAACCCGGACCCGGCCAAAAACCCTACCGGGTCGGGCTCGGGGCCGTCCCGAATCAGAAAGCCCGCTTCCGGACCCCATCTCTACTGCATATCTTAATACTCTAAAATAACCGTGATGGCACAAAAAAAAAAAAATAAAACTTCGCTCTCTCTCCTGGTTCACAAGCACAACAACGGGTCCCTATAAAGGCTAAATGGCTTATACAAATACCAAATCATTGTACAGTAGCAAGAGTGGCGACATTGTCACGGGTACCTGTCCGATGTTCTCGCGAATATCTTTTGGCTTGCATCTTTTAATATATAAGGTCAAATATTTTTGAATATATCTGGATAATATATCTGAATATTTTTCCAAAACCATGTCAAAATATTCAGGTTCGTATAATCGAAATACCCAAAAATATATTCACACAAATTTGTAATGCGGGACCGTGAAAGTGCCAGTGACAATAGTCAAGGTAAACTCAATGACATTTCAGATCATAACGTCAATTCTGGTGAACATGGCCAGATGCAGTAATTTTTTCTATGTTTTGCAATGTCGTGCAGTTCATTTACTTATTTATTAACAATTATATACTGGAGAAGATATGTAGATAACGTGTTTGCCGCAGTCGAAATATCAAATGCGAATGTTATTTTGTGTAGTTGGTTGTGGATGATAATATAAACGGAATTATTGAAGGCCTGCGAATTAATGGTGAATAGCATGGAATTTTCGTGTGCATATGTATGTGCGTGCCACTTGGCTCATTGAGCGATGTATACTGAGATACTTAAAGTAGTCTTACAATGATTAAGGGTACAGTGAAAACAACACAAGTAGTATTATCCCTTTATTTTTTGTAGGATATAAAGGACGCAACTTTCCTTCCTTGCCAAGTAAGTTGCAGGACTAGGATAGTTAATACCAACGTTGCTGAATGGACGACTTGTTGTAACTCTATGCTGTGGAAGGCGTCCCATGACTTGGCTCACAGGTTTAACTTTATGTAAGAACACAATATATTTATTAATGTATTGACGAACCAGTGGCTTTCCTCGGATGATAACGTAGTTCCGCTGGAGAAGTACAGTACGAGCTGACATCCTGTAAGTTTGAGATTACGGCGCGTGTATCTACTTTGACGGGGAAGGAAAAAATTATATGACAATGGAGCCTTGTCAAACGTTTCGCCCACCCTGAGAAGTCCAGCGTCATCCAACCTGGGACTGTGAGACTAGTTTTAAAAATCGGTGGATGGAAATATTATTTATCAGCGAAGTAAGTTCATCAGCAAATTCCATCCGTTGTATGACCCCAATACCAGAGTGCAATACTCGCGGTAGCTCAATTACAGTTAAGGAACCCTTAAGATTCGACTGCTTTTTGTTTTTATTTAGAAACGCAAAACCTTGCCAGCCCAGCTGAGCGACGCAGATGTTGAAGTAATTTTTTTAATACTTATCAACAATTGAGACGTTCGTTGATCTTATGATATTTTATGGATGCCAATGGGCTGGTGCGTACCAATCATAATGGTGCATTATTCGTTTGGTCTGGCCTGTTCCAAGTGTTGGACCAGACAAAATGCAATTGGTCCTGTGTCAGGACTACATCAGACCAGACCAAAGCATCATGGCCCTGACCTTTCGAAAAATCGAAAAAATGGATTCACGAAATCCCACGTAACGTTTAAAATGATCAATTCTAATAAAATCAAACGTTCACTTAATAAAACTTGATTATTTAATAGTTCTCTGGACCACGATTCGAACCATGGTCTTTTCGTCTGGTGGCTCCAATTTTATCAATTGCATAATAATCTTGCCCTTGACTGTAATTGGGGACATTAAGCCCAATGGGGCAAAAATGCGAGCAAAGTCAACTCAACTGCTGATGGGCTGCAGTGCATACAGAGAGTCTTGACTGTATCAAGAGTAAAGGATGGCGAGTTTCGCCAAAACCTTCAGGTACCGCTTCTAGGAAGTGTTGAGATACCTTATACCTTTCAGCGATTTCTTTAGAAGGTGATACAGCGGTGCCACATGTGACCTTCTTAAGCCAGTACTCTTGAATAGGTAGGGTAGGCTTTATATCTGCACAGAGATGCACAAGGTAGTACTGCCAACGAACCAAGATTGTCAATAGGTCATCTTGAACAATCAGACCAACTATAAGCGTATCATTGAGAGAGTAATTTGTTGAAGTGCTGGAACTAGCATCAAGTACGATACAGAGTTTTGTACTGAAACTTGATTCCCTTGATGTGGCAGGTAGTAGCTACTACCGCAAATTTTGTTCAACAGCGATTGGTGAATTATACTCATGCAAAAGTATTATGTACTCATGCGAAAATTCACATACTATTCCCAGAGATGATGATTTCTGTTGAGTCGGTTCTCAACCTGGTAAGCAGCACATGCTGTTTAGAGTCGCCAAGCGACTTGTCATTCTTCTTGAATGGTAAAGATACCTGGTAAGAGCCGTCATCAGGGCTGACTGTGATTCGATTGAAATGAGTAAAAAATTGTTCATCTCTTGAGTAAACACCCTCCTGGTTGCAATGGACTCGATTCTCCAAAATTTCCGGAGTAGCATCAATTTCATTTAAAGGATGACTTCCACTCTGACTGCTGAGCAGAGTGGTCAATTAGTTAGCTGCTCTGCAGCAATGGTTCCTGACTACCATTAAAGTTACGAATAGCTGCTAGCTATTCCAACTGTATAGGAGCTGGGTTCGTGACTCCCTTGGGAAAAGTCACCTTTGTAGCAGCCTTACCTCAACCATCCTTGTCTCATCAGCAACTGATTGCCAGCCATATAAATTATTTACTTGCCAAATAAAATCGTGCAAGCTTCCTTTTGCAGACACTGTGTAGGGAAGATCAGTAAAAATGTTTTTTACTAGTGTTGTAGAAAGTGTTCGGGTGTGTTCCACAGAGAGTGTGTAGGTATGAGTCTGGCGATTTATAGAGCTATCGATGTAAGCCTGTGGTACTGTATACAGTGCACACAACCCGTTACACCCCTCAATGACACCTTACCCCAACTTGACCCACACATTGCCTCGCTTATAGAGGTAGACCCTGTTATTCAGAAAGCACATACATCTGACCGGAAATGTAGGTAAGCGAACGTGCAGTTCACTTATCGATCATTTGTATATACCTGCTGAGGTCACTATTCCCTGGTTCTCTAATTTCACTGGTCTATCTGACCACGACTCTATATCATTTGAATATAGCTTTAAAAGTTATGCTTCAAATTCCCGTAGGGTAATTTCCTCACGTAATTATAGAGATATTGACTGGGTGTCTTTCAACTCTGAACTATGTAAAGTGGACTGGAATATTCTAAACAATGATAAATTTCCTATCGACTTTGTTTATAACGTTATTGCCACTACTGTTCTTGAACTACTTAACCAATACGCACTTTTAAAGAATTTTTTTATTAAAACCTCTAGTAAATGTTGGGTAGATAGTAAAATACGTAAATTAATTACCCAGAGGGACAAATGTAAAAGACTTGCAGTACTGAACAATTCGAGCTCTTTGTGGAATACCTGTTTAAAGTTAAGAGCTAATGTTAAGACCAGCATATACCATGCAAAACGTATGTACTATTCTTCACAATTGGAAAAAAATGCCTCAACTAGACGTGGTATTTGGGACACAGTTGAAGATGGGGTATTGGGTACTCAAAGAAAATCTAGAACTTATATTGACAAACTATGTAATGACAATGTTCCTGTATCTACTCATAAAGAAATCTATGATGTACTTGCCAACTCCTTTACTGTACCTTGTAATTATAATGACGAAGATATTCTCCTTTTTAAACAGTCAATTGTGATGAAGGGTGACTTTATGCCTATAAATCCCAAAGAAATGTGGTATGCTCACTCGAGACTAAGTCATAAAGTTAATACACATGACATTATAAATAGACAGGTCTTTTCACAAGCCTCCCTAGTAACCCCAATCTTACTACTATTCAATATGATTATGTCCATTGGGTCTCTACCTAATTTATTTAAAATAGCTAATGTTACTCCAATTTACAAAGGTAAAGGTAGTAGGTTCGAGGCAGATTCCTATCGTCCTATCCACTGCTTGCCCTTCCTAAATAAGCTTTTTGAAAAGGTTTTGTATAATCGACTCATGCTTGAATGTGAATATAGGCTGGATGAAAACCAGCACGGTTTCAGATGTAAGCGTTCTTGCTTTACTGCCGTGATTGTCTTCGTCCATAAAATTTGTACGTATCTGAGTGTACCTCTTGTAAAAGTCCTAGCTGTATTCATCGACCTCAAAAAAGCATTCAATTCTGTATCTCGTTTATTATTGCTTCGTAAGCTGCAATCAAAGTTTAGTTGCAATGCCTTTATCCTGCGTATCTTATCTGACTATCTATATAAGCGTAAATTTAAAATTCATTGTAATAATGATGAGTCGGATATATATGATGATGTCAATGGAGTACCTCAAGGTTCAATCCTTGGTCCGTATTTATTTATTATGCTTTTCTCAGACATTAGTGAACACATAAATGTAGATTATATTGCTTATGCTGATGACTTGGTCATCTTTATGTATGATACCTGTGTAACGAGACTTTTTGCTTGCATGCAAAACTGTTTGGATAACATACATACATGGATGAATAATAATGCTCTGATCATCAGCACTGCTAAAACAAAATATGTCATTTATAATAAATCTACTTCTAGTATTGACACCAACCACCAATTGTTTGTGTATGGAGAGCCCCTGGAGAGAGTTTGGGTATTTTAATACTTTTTATTATTATTTATTAAGGTATCGGATAAACTGCTCAATACAAAGTACTGGTTTCCAGCAGTGGATACCATTGGCAATATAGTCAAGTCAAGTATTCACAAAACATATATATGTGGATAAGCAAGGTTGTAAGCAAGATAAAACAAATTATTATAAACTATGAGGTAGAGATTTGTAGAAAGTTATCGTGTTCACTATTTCGCGTATGTATAATATGATTACAAAGCTTTTTCTTAAAACAAAGACTAGATTCATTAAAATCAACACAAATATTGTTAGGTAATGCATTCCACCACCTAAGAGCACGCCACTCATATGACCTTTCAAAGGTTTTACTCTTTGGCTTAAATGTAATGCTAAGGCTATGCTTCTTGGTAGAACGTGTTCTCCCGGTTGGGACTAGTTTGAACAAGTTATGCAGGTATTCACTTTGGTTTCCACCAGTGATGGATTTATAGATGAACATAGTGGAGTAGTACCAAATTCGCTCCTTGATGGATAATGCATCAACAATCTCCAGTAACTCAGCATGTTGCCACTTGGTATCATAGTAGCTTCGACGCACATAGTAGTAAATACACTTGTTCACGCAGGTCTGTAGTTGTTGAAGATCTGTATCAGGTACAACTGCCCAAATAGGCAGTCCATAGTCTATTATAGTTAATACAAATGATTTAAGACATAGAGTAAACATTTTTATATCCATAAATCTTTTGAGGCGGTTTAGTACACCTATAGCACTACATGTTCGTTTCCGTACATACTGATAATGTTCCTTAAAAGTAAGTTTGTTGTCAATGATTATACCTAGATACCGAAAAGTATAGACTTGTTCAATTAGTTCACCATTACACTGTATATCGATAGAGTCACTTAATTTGTCATTAGGTTTATGCATGAGCATGCATTTAGTCTTGTTTGTATTAATCTTCATACCATTGTTGCTGAACCACTCAGCCAGGCTTGAAAGACAGGCATTAATAGAGGATACGCATACATCAATACTGTTGGTTGAGAGGTAAAGGACCAAGTCATCAGCATACATTATGTACGTAATACTAGAGTCGATTGCAGTATAAAGCGGGTCAATATACAGGATAAAAAACAATGGCCCTAGAATGGATCCCTGAGGAACGCCACAAACAACATTATACGGTTTAGATTCAAATCCATTCAGATTAATGGTAAAGGTTCTGTCACTCAAATAGCTTGATATTAGTCTTAATAAATGCCCATTTACATTGTAGTGGTCTCTTAGCCTAATTAACAACCCGTAGTGTGGAACAGTATCGAATGCCTTTTGTAAATCTATAAATACAGCTACGACTCTACCACAACGTGTATCTATCATCTTGAAAACATCCACTGTGAATTGAAGAATAGCAGTCATGCAGGACCTGCCCTTTCTAAACCCATGTTGGTTATCTGACAATTTACAGTTCACTACATGTAGTAATCTCTTGTATTATTTTCTCAAGTAGTTTGCTTATCAGAGGTAAAATGCTGATCGGTCTGTACGAGCTTGCACTAGTCAAAGACCCTTTGCCTTTATATATTGGAATCACGGATGCAGATTTCAGTTGTTTAGGAAATACCCCAAGTTGAAGAAAAAGTGTAAACATAATTGCCAATGGTATTGCTAGTGCATCTATACAGTTATGGAGAGTAGTGTGCGATATTTCTTTTGTTGTTCTTGGGTTTTTCTTTCTTAGTGTAGCGAAGGCTTCGTAGACTTCAACTTCAGTTATGGGGATTACACGAGGGCCACATTCAGTAAATAGTTCTTCTTGAGGTTGTGTGTCAGGTATAATAATAAAAACATCACTCAATTCATGGCATATGCTTTGGGGCTCTTGCAGTACATTCCCTTCTTTATCGTGCAGAATTTGTAATTTACATTTTTGTGTGCCTTTACCTATCAGTTTGTCATGTACCTTCCATACATCAGATGATGTTACAGTTTCAGCGAATTTAGCTTTGAAATATTTACATTTTTCAGTTATCTGGTTGGCCACTTGGTTTTTATCAATACTTAGATGTCTTCTTAGGCGAAAAATTTAGCTACAAAGACCATGCTGAATATATTATGAAAAAAGTATCTAAAACTATGGGCTCTCTTGTACACGTTAAGCGGTACTTGAATGAAAATGCTAGGCGTCTTTTGTTTAATTCCCATGTACTCAGCCACATAGATTATTGTCTACTCATATGGAGCAATGTTTGTAAGTCCTGGATTGACCTTTTACAATGTAAATTAGATAAATTTATGTTAAGACTGCACTCTCGTAATCGTAATGACAAATGTATTTGGACTCTCTCCCAACTGTATGAGGATTATAATTTCTTAACTCTACCTGAACGTATCTCCTACTATAGAAGTAAGTTTTTGTTTCATCTTGTGCATTATGGTAGTAAGATTAATTACATCAACGGCTTGCTTATTTGTAAATTATCCTCCAATAGGTTACGTTGCGCTGATGCCATTTTAATGTATCAACCTCTGGCTAAGGCTGCTATATGGAATAAGAACATTATGTATGCATGTGTGAAACAGTGGAATGAGCTCCCTACACTTTCCCGAATGCGTGACTGTGGCATATTTGATAAATTATTAATCAAACATATTAGTACAACGAGATGATCTGAATAATTAATTCCCCTTGATATTTTGGATATTTTGACCATGCTTGCGTGCCTGACTGTGTGTATCTATACCTGATTTAATTTGATATGATAGTGTCAAGGGTGAAAACCAATATTTTGTATTGACTTCTTGAGACACTTAAATAAAGTAATAATAATAATAATAATAAGGGACCACATTTATTAGCAATACTACCTTTGGTGTTGTAGGAACTGATGCTGGACCATAAAAGGCCTACCCAAACAGTGTCATGAGCTGATAGACTTCCGTCTTGGACATGAATAATTGCTGGTTTCATAAGAATGTTGAGGATGCTGGCTCCAAGTAAAATGTAAATACCATAACATTTTGAGGTCATACCATATCTTAATACTATAATTTGAAGATGATGAAATTTAGAGAATCTTTGCCCTATCCTAAACTCGCCTTTAGGTTTGCGAAGTGCACGTTGCCATGAATGATGCATGGTTCATATGCGGTAGGCTCATACATATGATGTAAACTCAGATGTGGGAAGTTCAGAAAGCTCTTTCTCCTGCATATAAGCTTCCTGATATATCGGTTCTGGAGTGCAATGCAAATAGCCGCAAATACTACATCCTCTCCTATTAGTTTAATTGAATAAAGTGTGTACACGTAACCGTGTACTGATACTCCGAGTAGTTTTTTGAGGATAAAGTTAAAGCATAAAATTAGATAAGAAATATGCCACAGTATTATGAATCTTGATGAAACACTGATGGTATGAGTTGAGACATGACTGCCCCTACATCTAAGGTTGAGTATTTCACCTTAATAATCTGACTCGTGGCTGAGTGTTACATCTTGGTCTTCAATTGGTTAGTTTTTCGGAGTCTTCTTCAAGAACTGAGCAAAAAGGTGAATGTGTTTATACATGTTGCTTCGGATACTACTTGCAGTGAAATTACAGGGATAGCCGGTTCTATTTTTGACTTTTATTCGTCATAATTTCAAAATTTGCACTCGTGGTGGATATTTTTAGTCTGCTTGATGTGTTTGTCACCTTTCTTGACTACAAACCTCAGCCACGATTTCCGAGTGTAGTACAGCGTGTTGACTAGTGTTATATGTCCATTCCTGGTGAAGAACCTTCCAAGTACCCATTAAGCGGTAAGTTTCCATCGGTAGACACGCTGTTTTAAGTGTTCAAAGCCGAAGAAGTCCATAGGACTTGCTTCGGAGAACTTCACAGGATTTCACTATTACAAAATATATTTACTTACACTGTGATCCGCAATATTTTTTCCGGGTGGTATGTGAGGTGGCGGCATCACGGTGAATGTTTTTCTTTGATAGGTCATTGTCGTAGAGACGGGGACTGTCTGAACCAGGGAGTTCTAAACAAGGATGGGAAATCAGAAAAATATGAATTTTAATTCGAATTAAAATATTCAAGGCCAAGAATTCCGATTTATGATACCTATAGCAATGCTGAAAAATATGAATTCTAAAAATAATTTAAATATATAACAGTATTCGTTCATTATGAATTCCGATTTGAATATATATTTGAATACTGCTAGTATACTGAAAATATAAAGAATTTAATTACGGAAAAAAATTCAACCTTAGAAACATAATATCATCAATTTTTGGGAAGCTAGTTTGCCACACAGGTCATTAAGTATCAATTTAAGTGTTGAAAAATACGTCCAACTGATACTTGAACTCCAAAATTAGTAATCGGATTTCGGCCCATTTGTAATTACCTAAAAGATCTTTAGTTATTGAAACAATCTTTTGTATCAACGATTTAAATTACTTACGTAATTAACTTATAGGAGCATGTTCATTTGGAATGAAGAAAACGTTCGCCAATACTGTTTGATTAGCTTTACGTTGCTAAATAAAAATTGCGAATTTAAGTATGTACAATGAAAAATAAGAATGTGCCATTGAAAACAATACTTGATTTTAATCGGAATTCAGTAAAAAATATTTGAATACCAATTCCAAAAAATTTTTTGAAATAAAATACTTCCTGGGAATTATTTGGTATTCCAATATGAATCAAAATCCTCAAATTTTCGAACGGTCAATGTAATATTGAGCGTTAACCTTAATTTTTTTCGGGATCGTTATCAACGATGGAGTTCCCGCTCCACTTATTGCTCGCACCACCTTAAAGATCTTCACGAAGTTGGTTTAATCCACAAACCACTTTTCTGTAATTTTTATACCGCGCTCTACGTAGCAAATCTTCCTCTTGCCCCTGTGAATTCGTATCTCGCTGTTAATGTTGTCCAATGACACTACATACACTGACTTTTTACGGCTGTCAAATAACTGCCGGCAGCATCAATTCCAGTTCTTCTTAGCGTTAAGCGATAAAACAACCCTATGTCAATATATAGACATGAATGCATATCAAGCTGAAAATACAAGGAGTAGTAGCACAATTATTTACGGCTCCAATTACCTCTTAGGAGAGAAGTGGCGTACTACTGATTGTTGATTCCATCCAACAGTAGGTTAGTTCAATTATTTCCATGACTTCCTTATTATGACATCTTCTATGGGCTTAGCAATCTGTCCTTCGTACTTCTCTTCCCTTGAGGCATTTATTTAAGTCGATTAACTTCTGAGAATTCTGAAAAACTTTGTTGAATCCCTGATCCAACTCGCTCTGCTAGAATATACTCGTATGACACATTGTGTTGCATATGTTCTATTCTAATTCACTTCACTCCTGGACGGGCTTCAGGTAGGCTGTGCCGACCACTCGTCCAGGCTGTGTTCCCTTTCCATTCCTTCCCTGTATATAACGTGTAATGTGTTGTTACGTGAGCGTAATATGATCTAACTGGCTTGTTAATTAGCTTAATTAATATAAAATCAGCTGTGATCTGTGCTAACTTGCTTCTGAAGATAGTGCAATGCTTAATAGTAAATCTGCTGTCGCTATTGGCTGTACACGGTTCTCAGTGCTTCTTAACATCAAGTTATTGAGGTGATTCATAACGCGTGAACCATACCATAACTCGATATCATTTCTTACTATAAAAAATGGTATCCGAAATCCCCAAAATGCGAAGTGTGTCAAAACATTATCAAAAAGTTCCAACTTTCGATTCGGTGTAATTGTAAACTTGTTTTCCATCGAATTTGTATTACTCCTCGTCCGTCCATTTATGACTTCCATAAATTGGAACGCTCACAAAATTGGAATTGTGAACTCTGTAGTGCCAAAATACTCTTAATGTTGAAGACTCTACTGTCATTTTGCCTGATCTCTTATGTAATGCTCATGAAGCCACGTTAAGTAAAACTACTCATAAACCGCTTGCAGGACTTAAAAATACCAAAGGCATTAAATTAGTACATATTAACGTCAATAGCCTCAATTTGGTTAAACTTAGCGAGCTAAGAATGTTATCAGACATATATAAGTTGGACATTATAATGTGCACAGAAACAAAATGGACTGAGGATATACCTGACAATATTTATATATTGCATGACTACAACATGATCAGGAGAGATAGAAAAACTAGACTTGGTGGTGGTTCAGTATGTACATACATAAATCACTAAAATATCTAGTGCTGGACTACTACTACTATTGATTGGAAGCTAGTAAATAATGAGATAATTCAAAAAACCTTGAGTTTGTCAGTCACTGATAGCATCAATGATCAATCGTGGTCGCAGTTTGAGTGTTCCGTTATGGATACTATTGATCAACATGCTCCTCTGCGTAAAACCAGGTTGAAAGGAAAACCTTGTCCGTGGATTGACGATAAAATTAGACAAACTATGCACTCTCGTAATAAATACCATAGGCATTACCACAATCTCAGAGCTAAATTGATAGAAATGCAACAAAATGAAATGCATAATAATAATGTAACGCGTGAATTTGCTGTGACTGTTAAGTCTGCATGGACACGTTATAGAGATTTACGCAATGAAGCGACAAATGCAATTTTATTAAAGCTAGTAAAGCTAAATTTCATAAGAATAAATGTGAAAGTGCTGTAAACTCTAAAACATTGTGAGACAGCTTTAAGGAACTATCTGGTGGAAAGTGTAGTTCAAATGAAATTGCCAAATTAATTTCAAATGGCAAAGTCTTGGAAGAGTTCAGTGAAATAACCAATAATCTGAATGAAAATTTTGTTATTGAAGCTCCAGATACGGCTGAAGGAATCATACAGTTCTCACAATCTATACCTCATGACGAGGAGCCGATTGCAATCACATTGGAGGAAATCATTTCTGCTACTAAACATGTAAAGCGCAAACCATGTGCGACAGGCAATACCATTTCAGCATACTTATTTTGTATGTGCATAACAAGTCTTGCCGCCCCAGTTGCTCTACTGTTCACCAAACTAGTACGTCAAGGCTTATTCCCCAGTGATTTCAAACATGCTGTCGTTACTCCTCTCTACAAAAAAGCTGGAAGTAGAAGTGATGCAAAAACTATAGACCCATATCGAGTCTTCCGTATATGTGTAAACTCTTTGAAAAAGTAATTCAGCGCAAAATTATTGCACGAATAGGTGATCAATTAGCTGATAACCAACAAGGTTTCCGAAGAGGAAGATCATGTAACAATGCTGTGCAAATAGTCACACAGGAAATTTTCAACAAAATTGATGTCACAAAGGGACATGTTGTTGCAGTTTTCATTGACTTTCGGAATGCATTTGATACTGTGAGGCACATCCCACTACTAAAAAAGCTTCTTTGTGACTATAAATTACATGCTGATTTAGTTAGGTTACTTTGTAGCTACTTATTAAAAAGGTCTTATTGTATTAAGATTGGGAGGAATATGTCGCAACCATTTCCTTTCTATTGCGGCGTACCCCAAGGGACAATTCTTGGACCACTTTTGTTCATTTTATATATTAATAATGTATGCTCTCTCCCCTTAATTGCAGCCAGCTGTACGTGTATACTTTTTGAGGATGATATTATTATATACGTAAATGACAAAGATGTGCACTCGGCTATTGAAAAGATAGAAAATGTACTTGCTGAAATTAATACTTGGTGTGAAGAAAATGGCCTTATGATTAATTTTAGTAAAACAAAATTTATTATATTCCATAAAGCTAATGACAAATCCGTACCGAGTGATTTATTCATTAATTGTAATGGAAATTCAATCGAGCGAGTGTATAATTTTTAATATTTGGGGGTCAACCTAGACTCATTTGAATTTTATTTATCATTTTGAATATGTGAAAAAGAAATTGTTGTCGGCCATAATTCTATTATACAAGTTAAAACCCTATGTAAACTTCGAAATGTTTAACCTACTGGTGCATTCACATTTATTTTCGAATATTGAATATCAGTTTGGTCATGTATTCCAAGTCCTGATATTGACTACCTGCAAAACAAAATCAATAAACTATTGTACTCATTCATGTATAGAATAAATTGCAAAAAACGCGCTATAAAACGAAATAGTATGCATAGGGAACGGATGTTTGTAACCCCTGAAATGCAAAACTTTCTCATGGAAAAATTTAATATACTAACTATACATGAGCGTATACTGTATAGCAATATGACTCAGCTCAGGTGTCATTTAAAATTTCAAAATACTTGAACAAATATAATGACGTGTTCACATATGATCCAAATGTTCTAAATGTAAGGCATAGAAATACGTACAAATCCTTATCTCATAAGTCCGTAAGTTTTGAACGTTCAATTAAATTTCGTAACATACATATGTAGAATAAGATGCCTCCATCCCTACGTGATTTGGAAAATATAAACTTTTATAGTGACCTGAGAAGATGGATATTATTAAAACGAAGTTGTGACTGTGTTAGCTAAATTTTAATTACTAAATTTCTATATTATTCTTAGATGTTGTCCGTCATTGGAAATCATGGATTTATTTCTATGTATGACTTGCCAACTAAATCTAATAAATCAGTCAATCAATCATTAATGTTCGTATTGATTTCAGCGTGAAGTCTATAATAATAGGTTCATTCTCCTTTCCTTGTTAAAATATCGCTGGAAATAATTTGCGTAATTCAGCTACTTAGTGTGGTTTTGCATAACCGTCAGAAATCATCTTGCGAACTGATTCCAATGCAACCTCAATGTTTGTTTTCAATGTAGCTGCAAATCCCACGAATTATCTTTTTCCAGTTCCTAGCAACGTGCGGATGGAAAAAAGGTTTTGTCCCAGAATTACATATTATCGACTACTATGCCCTTTAAACGGCTTGCTCGTCGTCACTCATGGAGATTCTTGTAGATTCGGTTCTGTAAATTTCCACTCATGGGTTCAATGACGTGACCTGCAAGCGCCATTAAATAAGTGGACTTGATGCCCCATATATCCACACGCAATTCAAAAGACATGCGAGACTACACTTTATCGATCCTTTATTCGTTTGCAGCCTTTTCCATGATCGACATGGTTTTTATATTCGATTTTTTACACTGTTATGCACACCGTCCACTTCTTCTATTCGTCATTTCGAATTTTTGACAAAGATTTTCTCTTCAAGGTCCGTCACCTAAGATTGAAATTCAGAGTATTGAAAGAATAACTTAATCGGGTTGGAATACAATGCACCCCGAGACAAAATCAAGAATACCAACAACTGCAAAGCACATGCCAAAATCAAACAGCCGTCCAAAACTATCAACTTCCTGGAAAGGTCACGTTGTCTGAAAAACAACATAATCAAGCCAGTCAATATGCATTCTACATTACTTATTATTTATTTAAATTAAAACGGCAATACTTGTCAGCTTCGATTCAACGTTATTATGTACCTGTCCAAATCAATTTTTGAATATTAAAAAAGGCCTGTAGTGCATTTTTTCTTACTAACGAGGAACGTCGTATTCACGTGCCTGAGAACATTTGTAAAAACCCTAGATTGTAGGTAATAGTTACCAATTTATTATTACGCAATTATTGATGATAATATCGCCCACGACAATATCGACCCCTCATAGCAATGTAATATATTAAAATGACTCACGTTTGGGGACCTGAAAATTTCAGTATTGTAGCTTCTGAAAAGTATTTTCATGGCAGTTGATATAAAAATTGTTAAAAAAATTGACGAGCACAGTATTATTGCAAAACAATAGACTAGTGATACTAGTACCTACAATCTTTGTTATTTAACCATTTTTGACATTTAACAATGTTACACACGGGCAAGAAGTTCCTCGATGATGAACGTAGAACGTCCCACGTAAGGATAAATATTTTGTGGTCACAGTAGCTTGATCTCAAATATAAAACAAAGGTGGGGTTACCCGAATCATTATTTACGAGTAGAGATTTGATTTCTATGGAAAATTGGAGCCACACAGTAACTATTTTGTTTCATCACTGTTAAAGCCAATAAATTTCAAACACACATTTAAAATATCCTGGAGAACACTAGCACCAATTCTGATTGGTTCAGAACCCACCATAGAAAGCACATCTGTTGAAATTCAATTCTCTGGTTTCAAGAATGCGTGCTAATAATTGAAAGTCTTGAATAATTGACCAGAGACGAATATATGCACATACATCAAAACACACATCGGAATCATATCGTGAACCTAGTCGAAGATTAACCATGCCTCTTGCAGTCGCAACGTTAATAGACCCCAACCCAGACATGTCGACATTTGTTTTTCTTCGTTTCAACCCAAGTTGCTGAATGCATCGTTCCGATGCGAAACTCACCTCTGCTCCAAGATCGAGCAAGGCGCGATAACATTAGTTTTGACCTACTTCATCTACGACTGTAACCAATGCGGTAGCAAGATGTTTTCCCAGCACCGCTAAAACGTGTGGTGTGAGTAGAGACTGTCTTTGGTTTTGTTGGAGAGGGAATTGGTTGTTCTAGATGAAGCATCGTATGATGTTTCTGCTGGCACGTTTTGCATCTGGATTCGGATGTACGCTTAGCAATAATATGGTTGGATCCTAAACAGTTGTAACATAATGATAATTGCTTCGCCTGTGCACTTCTGTCACTTACTGCCATATCCACGAACTTCTTGCATCTGTATATCTGATGACCTTCTTCATTACATAGACTGCTTGAATTGGTGACGGAAGTCTGATGTGTATGAGCAACTTTCCGCACATTATTGGCTGTATGGCCTTGTTTGGTCTGACTTTGTTGTGGCTTTGGTTTCCCACATTCGGATGAATTTAAAATGGCCGCTCTGTCGTCTAAGAATTCCAGGAGTTCGGGCAGCTTCGGCAATCTCTCCCTTTCTACATGAGCTTCCCATAATTTGTGGGTTTCCGCGTCAAATCTAATAGTAACTACATACATGGTGTTGAGTTAAGCATTCTCTATAGACGTAGGTTTATATGTACCTGTTTGGAAGTACATATTCTGTATGGAAGTGATGTAATGTTACATAAGGTTATGAGATCTTCCAGCGCGCCTCGGCAGATCTGTCTGCTTATGAATCATGTACATAGGTCGCGGAGGAAGAGTCAGTGTGGAGAATTACTTGAGAGAGCGAGCATCATCTTGTTACATAATCATAGCACTAGCAATCTTTGCATTAATCGAGTGCAAACAATCATTGCCATATCCAGCAGTGCTTTAATAACTAAAATAAAGTGATAAAACTATTTGTGTTGTGTGCCCTGTACCCTTAATCATTGTAAGGTTACCTTAAGTCAGTATCTCAGTATACACCGCTCCAGGAGCCTAGTGACACACACATACATATGCACATGTCAATTCCATGCTCTTCACATTAAATTACAGGCCTTCATTAATCCCGTTCATACTATCATCTATAGCCAACTACACAAAGTAACACATGGCCAAATCGTATTCGTCGTTGAATGGACGATTGAGCGCTTTCAATGCGCGAGTGACAGAGTTGGCAATATCTACGAACTTGGTTAGTTCATTCCCAGACTCACATCTCATTATAGGTAAATCCATGATTCTCGCTAATTGTGTACGTATTAACTCACGAGTATTCTTGTACCGTTTCTGTAATGATGACCAAGCCTCGACATAATTTGCATCCGTAATTTGGAACGACTGCAACAGCTCAGCGGCAGATCCTGTCAGCAGGCTCTTCAAGTATTGGAGTTTCTGAGCTCCATATAACGTGGGATGGTTATGGACGTTGGACTTAAACAAATAGTAAAACGTCGTCCATTCTGGGAGATTACCAGAGAACTTCGTAATATCAATCTTCGGCAACTTGGTGCTCACCTCGTTCAGACCCTTTTGATTTCTCGACAGTCTCCTATTCTGGTTTGATCTCCCTCCAAGCCATCCTCGGAGGATTCTCTGGATGTTCAATTCCACTTCATCACAACGATCTACACAATCATCGCATTGTTTTTGATGCTCCTCCTCTTCCTCTGTAGGATATCGTCATAAAGACAATGAATTTCGGCTCTTAAATCATCTACGTGTTTTTCATAAAGGTTGGCTGTATCTACGTCCCACTGCTGGGCAACTGGATCATCAGCCTTGTTTTTCAGTCTTGTCAATCTACCTCTCAGCGTTTTCCTCTTAGCTATCAACTCATGCATGGTCGTCAGAGTAAAGAGTTTTTCTCAACAAAATTATGAAAGTTCGGACAATAACATCCGGTTTGAAGGACCAATAAAATGTTGAAACTCAATTCTCTGGTTTCAAGAATGCGTGCTAATAATAAAAGTCTTGAATAATTGACCAGAGACGTCTGGTATTATTTTTAAAGCAACTTAAAACAAGAACGATAATTTTATTGTGTTCGGCACTCAAAGGTTCTAAAGAGAGTGCCCATAAATTGATAGTTAATTTTGTTATTACTGTTATTGCTATATACAATGCATAACCATTATGATTAACACGAAAATTCGTAATTCTAAAATTCTAAGCGAGACAACAACCCAGCTTTAGTTCAAATAAGATTAAAAGCGTCAACTCCGTGGTAAATTACGATCCAACAACATCAAAAGAAATGAGTGGGACTATTTGGCGTTAGGGAATAACGTACTAGGAGCTGGGGCCCCGCTGTTGTTTATATACATCTATGTCCTACACTCATTACGCTTCATGACAGCGCGACTCTATCCTCCACCATACAATTCTGCATGTGCACGTGTAAGCACACTTGTGTTGCAAACTAACTTTGAGACTCAAGTTACCCCGACATGAACGAAGAGCACATAGTGTCCCGTAACTAAAAGAACACTTCTCGCATCATGAGAAGGAGGAAGAGACACAAGCACGAGCACCATATGTGTACCTCTTAGTGAGTTCACTCTCTTCCCAAATAAAGACTTTTTTCCATTCCACTCAAGTGTGCTGCCTATATTTTACAAGAAGATACATTCGTCATCCCTGCTCATCGCTGCCTCATCAGTTCCCCTCTCCCAATTCACGAGACTTGGCTGTGTGACTGTACGGTATGTTTACATGAGAATATTATGTTGTACTTGTAAAATATTGTATATTTTTATTATTGTTTTCCTCAGTAGTTAGACCCCAAAGGTTTGAGATCTTTCTCCTCACGATCAAATTATAATGTACATAAGTGATTTGAGGAAGGTCTCCACTATGGATGACCATTGCATGCTCTAAACCACGACTAGCAGTAAGTCAGTTAGGTTATAAAATTGATAAAATTGCATATTTGATTTAAGGAATATTTGCTCTTCCATATTCTTGAACTTCCTAGAATATAAGATCTGCGGACCATTATTCTTACAGTTTATAGATAAATACAAATATTTCAAGTAGACGCTCAGAGTATAATCTCTAGATGTACAAAGGGAATCCTATCTCCCTCTCCAAGGTAGAGACAGTTTACCACTCAGATTGGAACCTAGATGTAGTTATGAATGATTAATAATGGAATTCAATAAAGTTAACGCCGTATGAAAATATATGAACACAATCCACCACAATAATTCTTTTCATTATATTTATTAAATCATTCTTGTGGTAATTCTCATTTCACTCATTTGTGTTCCTGGTTACGAGTCCGACGGATACCTCAACCTTGCCATTGCACATGTTTCCAAATCCACTACACAACTCCCATTTATTTCATATTCTTATACTTTGTTTTCATTTAACCCCGTCTGGTTGGTTAATTCTTGAGGCAGGCTAATCAATCGACAATATAACGTCTTTATTGCTCACCGCAGAGTTCTAATTGTCGTTTCTTCATAACTAATTTGTTAGCACAACAATTTGGTATAGCAGTTGTATCCTTCCAATATTAAATCAACTCGTCGTAATATTATTATTATTCTCTAGAAATGGATAGATATATAGATATTTATTCAGGTCAACCTTTTTGAGCTTTTGTATAAATTATTTAAATGTAAGAAAACTCTTTTCCTGCATATAGTTATACTAAACAAAGGGGCGAGTCAACATCCATGGACGGTGACGTAGGGGTAATTTTTAGAGGTTACAGTTACATTGTTTTGCAATTATGTTAATAATATTTGCAATGTGTGTAGTGAATGCCAACGTGCTACTCCCGCCGATGCCTCCACAAATAACTTCGGAAGTTAAGGTATCATTAAATACCTTTCCGGGAAAGGTTTGACCTAGTGGCAGGTCAAGCATGAACTTAAAAATCAAAATATCAGTGTCTCCCATCAAACAGATTCCGGGGTAGTTAATTCAGTGGATAAAAGACGGTTGGCTCAAACACTGGGACTGCCACTACAAAAAAACTACCCGAAAAAGTCCGAAATCGGGTATTATTACGGAAAGTTGATAAATTGACCTCTACGGCTAATCCTTTGTTCCAAAGAGCAATTGCCAGAAAACACGTTTTCCGGAGGACTGTGAATCGGATTATTCACCAGGATCTGAAGGCGAAGACTAAAAAAGACCCGAGTACACAAGCTGACCGACAAACATAAACGGAACAGGCGGACCAACTCCCCGAAGTTGTACAAGGTGCATCTTTCAGGGGGAATCTAATTTTGTGGTATGTCTTGACGAAGCATACTTCTTTCTCGGTGACTGCAATGCCGATCGCCGGATTTATTATTCTAAGGCAGGTACGGTCTCTAAGACACCCGTGATTCAGAGAAAGAAGAGGTTCGACTAGAAGATCATGGTCGTAGGAGCGATGACTGGAACGGGAGTACTACCTTTAATTAAAGTACCTCCAAAAGTTAAAGTCAGTGCCACCTTTTATGTTGACCGCGTTTTGAGGCCCTTACTTGTAAAGGAAGCTCCACGAATTTATGGAGAGGATACATCAAATGTGTTCGTACATCACGGCAGGCTCCCACACGGCCACATTTACCCGGGCATATGCAGAAAACCTCCATGGGAAAACTGGTATAACCTTAATTTCGAATAATGAAATACCAGTAGTCACTGGACACCAGCCCCATAATCTTTTTGGTTTCGGTGCTTTAAAACAGACCCTTGGAAAAACAAAAGTGTCTTCCATTTCGGGGCTTTGGAAACGTCTAAGGGGGGTGGTTGAAGATCACCCCAGCAAAGTGCTCCGAGGTGAATGCAGCTTGGAAAAGAATACTACGTGTCTGTTCCAAGACAGCACATAGAAAATACTGAATGTATTCACAGACGTGTGCTTCAACCTAGAAGTTAAATAAATTTCTCTGTCCAAGAATGTTGACTCACCCCTGTAAAATAATCCTTGCTCAACCTCTCTTATTCACAATCGTTCATGTAGTTTAAAATAGTGTTTCTGACCGGTACCAAAACATGGACTCGACCCGACGCGTTTTCCCGAACCGATTGGTTCCTGAAACCGGAACCAATATGTTTTTGCCTTAATTTGACAAGGGTTTTTGATAACTAAAATGGAAACTGATAAAGATAATTTCGGTTATACGAAAACAAACGATAAACTCGTTTAATTAAAAACGGAAACGATAACAGAAACGGGAAAACTACGGGTTTTTTCGTTGTCGAGCAATTGTAAAGTCGACCAGTACGGTATCTCCTGGTCGTCAAATAAAATCAGTGTAACGGTATGCTGTTTAAATACAGTGAGCACAGTATATTTATCCTCCCCTGGGTGCCTGCGTCTTTAACAATGAATACGTTTTTACCAACAGTTTGCAAGCAACGTTTTGCTTAAGTAGACAAAGACAGCAGAACGACCTAGGTCACTGGTAATGTTGGCTGAGTCATAGGTTAATATATATGTTATATGGGTCATCATTTGCCCCATCAGTAAAACAAAAGGATCTTGTGGCGGACAATTTTAATATTTTACTCATAGCAGCTAGCTTATATCGATAATAACAAAATTAACTTAACTGTGCGGTATACATAACTTTCAACGTTTCTATACAGTCTGGTGCTTCTATATTACATTGCTCAGATTTCCTTAAAACACCCTAAAAACGATAACGTTTTATCGTATTAGATTAAATTAATTGAAAATACAATTATCTACTTTATGTTTAGCAATAAAATGTAGTTGTTAGAAGTTAGTCATGCTGTTACCCATGTGTGCTGGGAATGTTCCGAATTGAGATGAATAAACAGACATCGGTTTCGCCAATGGAAAACATACACGCTTTTACTCTTTAAGAGGCAGATCAAAGATTTAATTTTCATTGCCGTTGTATCATTATGTCAGATAGCGGATCAAGCCACTCGAAGAATAACCCCCATTTCCCAATAGCAATACCGACTCAGTCTAATGACTTGATCGCCAGTATTAAAATTCTATTGTCGAAATAATTTTTAGTCTGTTGCTTTACTGCTAACGCAAATATCCTGCGGATATTGGAACCTGGTAGTACAATACGCGATATTCGGCCGGGTATAATAAAAACCCGGTGCAATATCCGGATGCCATTATCACTAAAATTGTCAGACGCCTAAAATCATTAAAACATTTTAATGCTGCAAAAGTCATTAATTTTGGAATATTTATGGATATGGGGTATTGTATTACCCGGTTCCAGTACCCGCCGGATATTTATGTTAGCAGTAAAGCAACAGACTATATGCCATAAGTGCGTTTACATTTTGTTTGGTTCTAATTGGCCAGTACAAACGGTAGTTATCGTGATGTAAACGTGTTAACCTAAGCCGGGTATCTTGTTACCTGCATGCGCCCAAAAAATTAATTTAAGCTCCTGGCAGAGCTATGCAAAATACTTGGTCATCGATAACAAAATACAAAATAAAATACCTGAAATAAAATACGGAAAATACAAAGTAAAATACCTCAGGTTACGTTGGTAAAATACAAATGAAAATACAATACATGGTAGGTAATTTAAAATACTCAATTACAAAATACTGTATTTTAAATACAATACTTTCCTTAAAATACTTACCTATATAATGCTCACCCTTTTCGGTTTTTAGAACATAAACAGCTTTAAGAAGCAACCTTTTAAAACACAATCAGATAACTAATCACTTCAAAGACATAATAGGACATGTGCAGTAACAAATTGTTCAACTGTTGCCGAATAGGTCAGTCCATTATAATTATATATTAAGTCGTTCTGTCTGTTAATGAAGTAATGTAGATTAATATGAAATTTATATCTATTAGGAATTAAATCTATTTTCAGAATAATTATTATAAAAAGGAGTTAGTATCTGAAATTAAATCGAGTCGGTCTTTGACATAATTTAAATATCGCTGTTGAAGAGACAAAATGTTCTGTGTTGTACAGAAGCATCCGCGCGTAGACCACTTTGCCTGTTCAGTGACGATATATAATATCAAGAACCTGAACATGATGTAGTAAGGGGATTCATTCTAACGTGTTATTCCAATGCTAAAATGGAATTTTCGCAGATATTGCACATCATACAAGCTACAAACAATGTCAAAGTCAGAAATCATACAGGTGAAAAGTATTTTGAGCTAAATACTTTATTTGAAATAAATGTCACATGTCACCGAGAGTAAGTAAATACCAAATACTTTAGTACTTAGGGGGCATGCATAAATAACGTTTCATTTTTACGCAAGTTTTGGACCCTACCCCCCTGTTGTCATCACACCGTCACTATGTCAGAACCCCCCCTCTCCTACATACGTCATCATGATTAAGTACCCGTAAAAACTAAGTTTTTTAAAATTCACGCACCTTTTATTCATTTTTTATTGCAAAAATGCATACTAATCATCATCTTTATCTGTAATCTCGCTCTGAATCCAATCAGCAATGTCGTCTATAACTTGAATCGGTGTGACCGGCAAATCCTCCGGGACAGAAACCGTAGAAAATCGAATTTGATAGCTTTGAACAACAGACAAATGCAATGGATGCAAGTTAATGGATTAAATGCTGGTCAGATAATTTCGAAATATGAGAAGAAATTCCGGTCTAAACTAACCAGGTGTGAACTGCAGGTTGTATTTAGCTTTCTGCTTTTCGACTCAGTTTGCTGGAGCTGTGCCAGTCCTTTCCACGAAAAACAGGATTGCCCAAACGTACCGGCTCCGGGAATTAAAAAAATGTGCCGATTGATGCATTTGGAAAATCATTCAATGAGTGATGATGAAGCTGAAAAGCGTTACCAGCGGAAGATGAAATATTCTCAAGTTGAAAAAGAAGTGGACAAGAAAGGAGAGTTGTAGAACGTTTTTGTAGAAACATGGTCATGAATTTGCTCACGTGTAGTAAATAATTGTTATAACGAACTTATTGTTATACTTTTAGGGTGGCGTCAGCCCCCTAGTAAAATAGCCTTGTCCGTACGTCCGTATGTCCGTGTGTCCCTCCGCACGATTACGCTAAAACTACTGAACCGATTTCAATGAACGTTTTTATGGACACTACTTGTATCAAAAGTAAGGCTGAGTTCGTATTTGGTTGAAATCGGCCAAATAGTTTTTCCGAAAACAATTCATGAAATTTTGGACTTTATGTCAAATGACTGTTATCTCTAAAACTACTAAATCGATTTCAATGAAACTTTGTGTGAATATAGCTTATGTAAGTAGTAAATACTACTGTATATTTCGTTGAAATCGGTCCGATAGTTTTTTCTAAAAACATTCTTGAAATTTCGAAAAAAAACGACAATTTATCCTACTTTGACGGCGGTGGCTGATGCCACCCTACGCGAAGCCTCAAATTATCGCGTAGCGATGATTTTTGTTATTGGTCCCCGTGTGGATTTTTGTATTTGATTCTCTGTATCTACAATCATTTAATTAAAACCTGTTACATTTAAAGCTATTTATTGCTTCATGTGTCCTAAATTCAGTGCAACGTCATCAGTGAAATTACCCCCACCCCCCTGCAGTATGCAAAAATCATCAACCCTAAAACCCCCTCCCCCCCGGGAATATGAAACGTTATTTATGCACGTCCCCTTACTGGCTCTTAAAATACTAAGTACAAAATACTTGCCCACTGCTTGCCAACAGTGAAATACAAAATACTTTGGGGTCTCAAAATACGTATTTTAAAATACTGTATTTGAAAATACTGCATAGCTCTGGCTCCTGGTATGGTGTTGAACAGGTTTGTGTCGTCGGGATTGCCTTAAACCCAGTATTTTGGAAATAGACTGAGGGGACACTTTTTACCCCATCACGGGAAGTCACTTATGGAAATCCTAAACAATGGTGCACTTGCCTGTTCGCGAACCTATAAATCGCGCAAGAGAAAGAGAGTGAAGATTTAAAATCCTTTCATCATCTTGAAATTATGGTATAGGGTTTCCTATCCGTTGAACCAGAACATTTTTAACATATGTATAAGAAATGTATTGTCACTGCTTTCCATTGAAAGTAGCCATTACTGACTCGGTATACTTGATGATTATTGTGATGCTAGAGATAGAATTAGTTGGGGATTGGACAAGGAGCAACAGTTGAGGATATGGATGCTCTGCTTGTAAGTATTTGTGTGTGAGTAGTATGGAGCTATGTTAATGATTAGTAACTGATGGGTCCTAACAATGATCACGGACTTGTTCACACAACAATTAGTATTTTATATTTATTGATTGGTATAATTTGCACTGCTGACAATGATTAGAGAAATTGCACCGATTTATGCAAAATGCGGCTAGCGCAACAACGGTCTCACGATCTTCCACACTGACTCAGCCTCTTCAGTCTTCTCTATCTCTTACACAAACACATATGAGATGAGCTGAGCGCTCGCAAGATCACATGATTTCATAACCTCATATTCTCGATGCTACAGAAAACACATACTTATTCTTTGTAAACTCAACATTCCGCCTGCCAAATTAAGTATGATTAGTTAATTCAGAATAGTGAAATAAATTAAAATAAAAAACAAAACACATGCTAGAGCATGTGTATATACATAGTTTCACTATTGCCTCAAGCTTCATCTTCCACAGACAAGCGGCATAGCTTAACGATGGGGCGAACCAACTCTCACTACCTACAGTCTTCACTGTAGGTACCCGGAACCTTCCGCACTACAGCCATCCTCCACTGTTGCGGCGGGAATCGTTCATCCCGAATGTCCACTAAGTCGTCCACTTTCAAGATGGGACGCTCATCACTCCATTTTGATCTGTTTGTAACTGTCGCAAATATTCTTGCGATCAGCGGTTAAAGAAGTGCTGGTTCAGTTTCTTAACGTGCTGCCACCTAGATAGATGGCTAATCTTGAACTCAGTCAAGTTGGGCCCTGGAAAAGCTGCTAAGGGAGATCCAACCAAAAAATGACCTGTGTTTGTTGGGAGTAGATCCTAGGGATCTGAACTTGCTGGAGTTGTCCTACATAGTCCATAACTCTGATTACGGCAGTTGACCTTATTTCTCTGAAACTCTTTTGTAGTTAAAGCCGAAACTGGTTCACGCTTGAGATCTTCCCTATGAATGAGTGAACGGTGTTTACTATTGCATTTTTTGCAGTGAGAGCTGTTGAATTGGCTATGAAAGGCAATGTGCCCCTTGCGAAGACAGTTAAGGCACACTACAGATGATTGAGCGAACTTGTAACGCTTTGAACCTGATTTTTCCAGTAGAAACTTACATTAGCATTAAAGGCTGGTCCTGGTAGACGCGGAGGAGTTCGTCTGTCGTAATTCGTGTTTTGATTTTATCCATTTAGCTGGTGCGGAGCACGTATGTGCAATACAAGCTATGGGAAAATGGCCGTTGACGCTTGGCGTCGGTTCTGGAACTCTAGCTGTATATTTCCAAACCTTTCTCAGTCACAACAAAAAAAACCATTCCACAGATTTCGGTGGTAATAAATCCGGCTCGAAGGACCAAAATGATGATTATGCTTGAGATAGCCAACAATAGTTGGCAGTGCTAGTTAAGTATTGATACTATTGCCACCAGTGTTTCGATCCTGAAACGAAAATATCCGTTTCATATAAATTTCTTCTCTTAAACAAAATGAAAGTCTCACTGAAACGCGTTTCAAACGTTTCAAATGCAATATAATTTGCCGTAAAAATGCACGTGTCACGAAATTTTTCTCCTGCCAGTTTCTTGGGTATGTGGACTATATATTAAAGAATACAATCGTGTTTGGACAGTTTATGGAAACCATTGAATCCTGAGTTAAAATAAAACTAATTAATACTTAGTGATATAATACATCTACATCTGTATACTTGAAGTAAAATCACTACGTGTAATTTCATTACGTCGAAAACGTGGATTCGCATCTGTGGTAAGAACTTATCATGGAGAATACTGCTGCTAGTAAGAGCAGAAAAAAGAATTTCAAAAAAGGACAAATGACGAGATTACCACACTGGGTGGTCTGGAAGCGGATAACAACAAGAACTACACATAAGCAGTAAATTGCCTTTTCGCTATAATTCCTGCATTCCAGAACTGTCTGGCAACACTAGTTGTTTGATATAGTTCTTAATGAGCGAACAATAATAATAACGATAACGGAGAGTAACGGCTACTTTGTATTTTTTTAATGATAACGAAAACTAACCCTGGAGTACTAGTTGTTTTGTAGTAACGGAACGATAACGCTGAATTTTTATACGATATTTAGTAATGTGATGATAATTAACGCTAATTTTCAAACTTACAGTAATAGTGTAACGTAACGAAACCGTGGATGCGCATCTCTGGTCCCAGCACTACAATGACTTCCGAATCATTCAAATACAGTGTTGCACGTGAAGACTCGTCGCATAATATGTGATCCAGAAAATGTGTACTCTCGCTTTAACCTATTCTAACTATGAAAATACTTCAAATCACTAATAAGAATCACATGACCTAAATTCGATGGAACCAACGAATTAGTAGCACTTGATTGAGTACATAAACATACATTTTGAAACTGCTTCAAATAAACATGTGGTCCAAATGCCTTTAATTGAACTAAAAAAGCAGCAAAGCCATTGGTTCGGGTTTGCCTGAGTTGAATAAAATTTTATCCCATCCGACCGTTACGGATCGGATAATAAGAAAATTTATCCAAAAATTTTGGATCGGATAGGATATTCGATTTATCCGGTCGGATGAAAGCCTTAATTGTTACATAACATTTAAGTTCTTTCAGTATAATGTAGTAGCTCAGTAATATTAGAGTAAGTAAAACGGTTCCCAGTTATGACAATGGACATTAAAAACCAAGGGTGGGAAATCAAAAAAATATGAATTCTAATTCGAATTTAAATATTCAAGGCGAAGAATTCCGATTTAAAATACCTATAGCAATACTGAAAAACATGAATTTTAATACGGATTTAAATATCCTCGAGTATTCGTTCATTATGAATTCCGATTTTAATGTTTATTTGAATACTCCTAGTATACTGAAAATACAAAGAATTTAATTACGGAAAAAGTTCAACCTTAGATACATGATATCATCAATGTTTTGGGAAGCTAGTTTCCCCCGCAGGTCATTAAGTATAATTTTAAGAGCTGAAAAAAGACGTTCAACTGTTATTTGAACTCCAAAATTACTAATTTTCTTTCAGCCCATTTTTAGTTAATTATAAAATTTTTAGTATAAATTACTTGGGTAATTAACTTGTAGGACAAAAATAGTTTTGAGCACAACCGTTAAAAACCTCTGACAAGTGCTAATAATTCGACTCTATTTTACGTAGAATGCGGAATCATGTTCATTCCGGATGAAGGAAACGTTCGCCAATGCTCTTTGATTAGCTTTACATTGTAAGTAAAAATTGCAACAATTTTAAATTTATATTTAAGTATGTACACTTGATGAAATATACCATTGAAAAACATACTTTATTTTAATCGGAAAAATTTAAAAAATATTTGAATAACAATTTCGATTCCAAATTTTTTGAATTCGATTTTGAATTCAAATACTTTATGGGAATTAAAATCCTCAAATTTTCGAATATAATTCCGATTCCGATTCGGATACCGATTTCCATCCTTGTTAAAAACATACACGTCTTTTGAAAACTCGTACTGGCCTTTAGTCGAGAAGTAATTATGTTTATTGTGAAGTCACGCTATACATATATCAAGTATTTTGCGTCCAGGTCGTGGATCTCAATTAAACATAGATGCAGAAGATATGTTGAGAACTGAGATCACTCGGTACAATGAATTAAAAACCTACGTTTGGAGGGAAGATTGTTATGAAAAGAAACACAGCTGGGCGCTTACGAAATTCATACAAATCTTAGACTAGACAAACCGAGAATAAATGTTCAATGCAGAAACATTAATCTAAAAACCGTGACTTAGAGGTGAAAACGAAAAGCGGACCGGCTGATGCAATACGTGCGTGCCTTAAAAGCGCAGAAGACCGCTACCATATAATGTGCGAATGGGAAGTGGGAGGGTTCATAAGTTTAATTCAAAGGGTTATTCAAAATTAATACGTTTAATTTAACTTAATTGATCAAAATAAACTCGAAATTAATTAATTCAATTAATTGGAAATAAACTGAAATTTATTTAAATTATTTAATTGGAGTGGTAGAGCAAATGGATTGTAATTACAATTACACAAAAGGGGTACTAAAATTTACCAGGAGTAGGAAGAGTAAAATTTTAAACGGACATAGTAACAGGTTGCAAAACTTAAAAATTAATCCAGCGCTCCGCGCGGAATTTTGTGCAATGCCCGGGAAAATAATTTATTTTAACTGAAAAATTTTTATCCGGAGCTAATGCTCGGAAAACCACTCTTTTCATAAAATTCCCAGGGCAAATGCACGTCTACTATTTTTGTAGGGAAGGGTAGGCAAAATAAATAGGATAGGGTACATGCCCAAACCTGCCAGACCCGGCGTTTTACTAAATAAAAAATAAAACCCCAAAATAAATACTAAAACTTACTTGAAAGGGTCCAAATTTACCTTGTGTAGCATGGTAATAAGTTTTATTTCCAAAAAACAAATTTCCAGCCTACAGTTTCGTAGCAAGAGTCCATTATGAATTCCCAGCTCTTCTCGTACGTGGAAGTACTTCTTCCTTCGATAGCAGTTTCTTCTCCGTCTTCATATAATTAGTTATTTTCTATAGTACAGGATCCTTCAACTGCTGATCTCGGATTTGGTCGAGTTTCTGGTCGGAAGCAGGAAAGTTACTTGTAATTAGATTTAGGTGGGCGTCTACCTCTTCACCTAACTCGTGAACCTCCTCAGTTTCGATGTCCAAGAAATGTCACTGATTTTACTCGGAATTTTCACTTTTCCTTGTTTTATGTAGGTTTTGCTTTGTAGAAGCGGGACAACAACTCACGTAACTTAGTGTCATGGTCTTCGGTATTTCTGCCCAATACCAGTGTATCATCTGTATGATTTGTAACTTCGGGTAGACGTTCCAGTATCTCATGGACATCTTTGAAAAACTTCCGGAGCAGTGGTCATAACGATATTTTTGGGGATCCGTAGAAAGTTTCTTGTGTCAATAGGCAATTTGCGAAATGCACTTATAACTTATAACGTAACTTAAAATTTTAAGTAAGCTCCGCCCACTTTACGTTAATTTTAGGTTTACGTTAAAAATAGACAAAAACTCGTCGCAAAATTATAATTATAAGATGGTACAGTCTATTTACTTAAACTTATCATTGTACTCGCGCTCTTTGATTTAAATACGGATCGTTCATAATCGCATCCAATCGGATTGATGGTCATTGAAATAACACTGCCATTGAAAGCCACAAGCACAGCCACTGTCAACACAATTGTGACTTCTGACAGTTACAAGATCTAGCGCTATAAATTCTCTCCAGTTTTCCTGCTTCCAAAATGCCTGCAAGAAAATCTCCAGGATCCAGTCATCAAGTTTGCAAAACTCCAAAGGAGAAAAAGCCCAAAAAGGTAAGTAAATAATCTTAACATATACATTTCTTGGATACATCTTAAGTTCATTGCTACAAAATTATAAACTCAAGACTGAAATTAATTTAATAGGAAAGGTTCGGGTTTAACATTGAGAAAGACAGGACTTCTGAAGACGGCAATTGCACTTAATCCTTGGCAATTGGGTGATGATAAATGGACACAAGTTGCTAAAGAACTCAATGAAATTTTCAAGTACGATGTTACTCCAAGAACTACAAAAGACCGAGTGGATCGTCTTATGCTACAGCTGAAGCAGCAAGAACTCAAATCCAAGTAAGCTAAAATTGTTTTCAAAGGGTTTTGTTTTACTAAAGTGCACTAGAAATTATTGTCAGGAGGATGTTGGGGTTGGTGTATGCACGTAGGAACCCCACTACTTTGTCAATTATTTTGACTTCAAAAATCTTAAAGTACTTAGGCAAGTAACTTCACCAGCGTAAAATTCCACTGTTGAATTTTCTGAATGAATGAACTAGCTGAAGTAATTGTAATTTTCTACTGTATCAATTTAAATTCTATGTACTAAATTGATTTCAATATTAGGACTGGAACTGAAGAACAGCAAACAGAAAGAGGCGAACTCATTGAGCAAATAATTTCTATTGTTGAGGAATGCAAAGCCGGAATAAATGAACAATTCGGAGCTGACGAAAGTTGCCTTCAGGAATCCGAAAACGAAGTTACAGAAGTAGACAAAGTACCTGAGAAAGACGCCTCGCAAGTGTCCAGACCACAACAAATTCGCAAGGAAAGGCAAGAAGCAGACAAGTCGCGGAACGACACATTTTTGGAATACCAAAAAGGTAATAAGTTCTATAGATTAACGTGCTGATTATTATTTATTAGTTATATCTAAACAACTGGAATCATATTTTGCTGGTTAATTTCAATGTCGCTTCTCATACAGATCTGGCCATGAGCCCCGTTAGAAAGAGGCGAAGCAGATCAAAATTCTCGGAAGACGAAATGATCTGGAACAAGCATGAACATGACATAAGGATGGAAGAAATGAAGCAACTCCTCGTTAAAAAGAAAATGAAGCAACTTTTGCTTTGGAAAGCGAGAGAATTCGTATAGAAAAGGCAAGGTTAGAAATTGAGCAACAAAAGGAAGCCCGAATGGCTGATGAAAATAGACGGTCATACGAATTATCTATGGCACAGGTAGGGATCCAGAAAACAATGTGCGATTTAGTGAAAGCTGTGGCTAAGGCATTGAATAAGAAATAATCTAAAACTATTACTACATTTATTGAAGTATTATTGCAAATGAATTGTAAGTAATAAATATATCTTGTAAATGTACATAAATTAACATCAGTGTAAATATTCCTCAAGTGTTGGAGGATTACAAGAGAAGTATCTAGATACCTGGCTCCCATTCAGACAAGTATGACAGTTTGTTAGAATACCTCCAACTATGTACTGCTTCTTGATATCTTGCATGAGGAGCTTTTGATTTTTTTTTGAAGTCCAGAAAAGCAAACAGTTGAATAATTTTTCCAAATCCGTACTCTACACTCACACGTAATGCTGACATATCAGTATTAAACTTCTTCTGTGCATCCGACAACTTTGCGTGATTTTTGAAGCCCACCTTTACAAATTTCTGGTTTGCATAACCAGAATCTCCGTAGAGTGAAAACCAAGTTCCATCCGCATTGACGAAAAGCTCCTCCATTTCTGGGATTATTTTGCTGCTGTGTATAATTGCCGAATCGTGCCTCTTTCCAATGTAAGGTCCGTCGACTCTGGCAATTATTCAATTGGGCAGCATGAGACCTTGGTATTTGACAAGGTGTTCTTTATAGTAGCCACTATAATATAACTCCTGCTGTTTCTTTGGTCGACAAATTGGCCGACAAGTTCAATCGATAAATCCAACAATATTAGGATACAGTGAACCACTGTAGGAAAAAGCCTGTAAAGTTTTAAACACTAATTGCAGAACGAGTTTTAATTCTGAATACAAATAATATGCATGTTTGTGTCAAAATAATTTGTAACCTAGTACATCCGCATACTGTGCTAACTTTTCCTTTGTGAGCCATGGCTGATTTAGTGACCTGATTCTGTTACTAAAATTATTGTATATCAAATCCAGCATCCAATTACAAATTCGAGACAACGAAGAGATATCACGGCCAAAACGTTTCACCAGGTCAAACAAGCGATTGGGGTAGCAAAGTCTCCTCAAAAGTATTGTCAACCTTTCTACCCCTGTTGGTGTACATTAAACTGCCAATCAGCATTTTTAGTTTTAAAACCAGTAATTATGGAGAGTTAACAGCAACTCACCGTTCACATTCATGCCATTTTTTAATCGGATATTTTCAGGAATTTGTAAAGCCTCGCCAATTCGAACTATTTGGGCTGAATTAAATCGAAATAACAGCTTGCTTTCACGATCACTGTAGCTGTTTATATCAAACCGTTTTCTTTTGTGGAGAGATGTAAAATCTACTCTCCGGAGTCGTTTAATAGAATAGTATAGTGATGATGAAATCACTTTTTTTAAGCACAACATCTTTAGCTGTTTAGTCGAAACAGGCATTTTACCTGGAAGAATTCTCGGAAAAACTGGAGTTGTGCTTCCTTCATGGAATTCAGTAGGTGACTGCAGTTGCAGCGTGGTACACAATCATTATATTTTTTAATAGTTTTCGTCCCGTGTTGCTACGGATACTACCAAATTGTTGATTCTAGTTGTCAACAGCAGTTCCGCTGCGTGCCGAGTGTCGCAAATTGTTTAACGTATAACGTATACTTAAATTACTTATAACGTAAAATTGCTTTATGAGTTATAAGTTATACGGTTGATGATTTACGGAATCTGATCGCAAATTGCCTAATAACTTGATATCTCCATTCCTCTAAAATAGGAGCGCACCACTCACTTGGTTCATCCACCTTTTCAATGATACCATCCGATTCCATTTGGTCAAGTTGAACCTTTAGTTTGTTCATGAGAGCGATGGTCACACGTTTTGGTATATGGCAGGGCTGGAGTATTCGAAAAATATGGATACGATTCTGATTTAGATTAATCTTAACGGACTCCAATCCCAATTCAAATGTATTTGTTTCAAAAAATTAAAATTCCAATCCAATTTATTCGAATATTTTCTATGAATTTCAATATAATTCAAATACTTTAGTTATTAAATATTAATGAATGGAGCTACTCGAGTCCCGAAAAACATTGTAACTTTGCAATTAAATTTAAACCAGAAATTATCTAAATTCGGCAATTTTGAATGAAAATTTGCCAGACCATCTTATAAAGGCAGTACTGCTTAATCTACACATGTATCATAACCGTATAAAACTTCACTTTGTTTTTCAGGGATACTAGGTAGTAAAAAAGTGAGCTGCATACTTTTCCACTCAAAATTAGACCCCTTTTTATCAATTGAGAAAATTACTGACAAATGAATTCATTGCATACAGATTGCAGAAAATTTATTTCCAGGAAAAGATTATTATAGTTGCTCAGCGTCATTTTTTGTGGAAACAAACGTAATCCTAAATTTTGAATTCCAATGAGTAGTTTAAAAAAGTTATGTAATGGCTGACTGAAAACTTCTTTTGTTGTTTAAATTTGAGATAAACTTCAAAATGTCACGGATTTTTCGGATATCTAAGCATTGGATACAGTATTCAAATATATTTTGAATACTAATTCGAATACAAATATTTCTTTTCGATTCAATATAGATTTAAATACTTGAAAAAATATATTTACAAATACCAATTCCGATAAAAATACCAAAAAATATGAATGAAATACCGATTCCAATTCTAATTCCGATTCGAATGACCAGCCCTGGTATATGGACAGCGTAAGGTTTAGCATCGGGCTAATCGGGTGTTGAACTTTGCCCTCTCGTAGATCGTGTTCTTCTTGAGCACAAAATGATCTTCGAACTTTAAGACCACCTCTTTGTATTTTTTTTGGAGTAGTTGCATCCAGTTTAAACGAGGTAAAAATGTTCTGAGCTTTTTATCCCATGAGATAAAGCAATGTATTTACTTGGTCTGCCTCATCTTTAGAAACCAGACATGAAGCCTCACGGAAACGTTCAAAACGTTTCTTCCATTTAGGCCACTCTGGTGGTGATGAAAACGGGAAGTTTTCTGGACACGGCACTTGGAATGTGGACATGGTACGAATGTAATTTATTGTTAGAAGTAGCTTTTGTGAGAAAATTGACCATTGTTTTTTTGTCTGAGTAATAGATGTGCAGATATGTATACCTGTGTACTAGGCATGAGCACATCGAGACAGCAAATCGAGATTCTCGATATTCTCGATCTTTTTTTACCATCGAGACTAATCGAGACATCTCGATAATTTATCGAGAATCTTGTTAATTTTTCGTCTCGATAAAATGCGCATACGCGTCAAAAAAGCGGATACTCTGTATAAGAATGCTGGACTCATAGAGTCTGAACAATGGTGGAAAAAAATTTACTGAATTCAGATGTTAACTCTTCAATGAAAAAATATTGCTGCAGTGAATTTAAATATAATTCGGTGGAGAAAATTAATTTCATATCACATCCAAGAGGACCAGGAGAAAATTATATCGAGAGAACTACATTAATATTATAGTTCTAAATAAGTTGTGGTTTTAATGAATACGGGGACTTGCAAAATTAACCACAATGTACATTTTTGTCCCCTTATTCAATAATTTTGGGCTTTCTCGATTGTATCGATATGAATGTGTTCTCGATGTCTCGATTTATAAAATTCTCGATCTCTATATTTTGTTCTAAAACAAGAACAAGACTATCGAGAATTTTAAATGATTCGAGACACTCATGCCTACTGTGTACTCCTACTATCTCGCACGCCGATTCGATCGAGTCAGAAAATAAACTTTTTCTTTTTATAATTTGCCAGTGTTGGATAAATTACTTTTAACTGGAGTTCGTTCACTTCGCTGCCACCATGTTCAAGTCTACGTTAGCGATGCTTAATGATCCTTAGATTACTTGAAGAGTTAGTTAAGATTAAGAATAGTATTTATTCACACACACATCACACTCTCCCCATCTCCCTAGCTACCAAGAGAATTCTGGAGTTCTATCTCCTAGTGGCATATGTACTTCCTACAACACTTCAAGCTGTGTTTTTAACTGAAGGGGTATGCACATTAGGCCACTATTGACAGGTCATCACTATAAAATCATTATATGGAGGGAGTTTCCTATGTTAAAGGATAGGAGGTGCGACAGGAAAACCAAATGTGACCACTAGTATCGGGAAACCAATATTTGAACGGCCATCATAAGCAGGTTAATGGGCTGGACAGAATGTCGGAACACCCAGTCCCAATTACTGTTTACACAACACATAAGACTAAGCCTAAAAAGGATAATGTGTTTCAGGGACAAAATTGTCCAGTCCTTTGAGATAACCGTATGCCGAGAGTTGTCTGTATTAATTATCAAAATCGATCTGGTGGAAACCATTCTGTATATACAGTGCGCTCTCGCTATAAGAGGCCTCCGTATAAGAGCATGTTCAATATAAGAGCACTCCCAGGTCCCCCTATAGGTGTGCTGGGCTGTAAATGTTCACTATAAGAGCACCGCTTAAGAGCATTTTCGATGTAAGAGCTGGCATTTTACATCCTCATATGGTAAACAAGATCCATTATAAGAGCATATGAGCAGACATAGAAACGTTTATGAAACGTTTGCAGGAAAATCTCACGAGCGTGAATGCGCACAATGTACTGAAGTTGGTGACGAGAGAGCATAGTGCATATACCAATCACATATAGATACAATTTATCCTGGCTAATTTGCCAGGATGCATATGAACCTGAATTACTGGATACAATTGAAAGTATTGTAGCCAAATCCCTTGCAATGAATTTTCGGCAGGCTCACATTACTATTTCATTCTAAACAAACATTAATTGAATAATTGATAATATTTGTAAATAACATTTTAGTTTATCATATAATCTAATGTACTGTGTAATGGCGTTGTCTTATTTAGCCCAATTCTTAATAATGTAGATCTATGTAATGTATAATCAATATTTTAATGTATTTAGATATTTGTTCTCTACAGGAGCATACCGTTATAAGAGCGCTTTTGGCGTGCTTTTATCGGTGCTCTTATAGCGAGAATGCACTGTATTATGTAAGGTAAGCACTAGCTACTTAACTACCAAACGGAAATTTTGTTTGAAACTTTTAAAATACGCGTGAACGGGGATATACGTGTACGTAAAGGCTGTAAATATTTATGTAGGCGAAATTTTGTCTCACAGTGACAGAAAGACTGATAAATGATGTAACGTTAAGAATTCGAACTAAATTCAAAAATATCTGTTTTGTAGGGTCAAGTAAAAGCTACAGAAAATTATAGCGAAGCCGTCGACTTACTATGTACAAATGGTGAAATGCCAATGTTCGAATTATAATAACTTTAAAACGGGTTGGATTTTGATGTGTTTTAATTACCAAAATATTAAAGTTTATAGCATAGAAACTCCATACAAAATTTCAAGAGGCCCTCATTTGCCGTTATGCAGCAGTGAAGGCTTTTTTTCTGTTGGGAAACAGTTGTTGAAAATGGGTGGCATCAAGAAATGTATGGGGACCGCGGAACTGAAAAATTAATGTCAAAAGAGGTTGGGCTGGAATTAACCTTAAGACCTTGATAATTCAAACAGGTTCAAGGGCTCGGAAGTTATCAGACATTCGTTGTATAATATTACGAGCACTGCACAGCCAGCAATTGCTGGCTCAGCGAGGCAAATGTAAAAAGGGTACATAGACAGTAAATAATAATAGCTATCTGCACAACCCCCAGTAAAATTGTAGACTAATGTACGGTAACATGATTTTTTAATTTAATTTTGCTTTAATAATTTTTTAAAATAATTCTCTCTCCTAATTTGAAAGAGTGGGTCGTCTTGGTGGAGGACGGCTGCCCGTGCAATTGCTATGGTGTAATGCTTTAATTTGTTTAAGTTTTAAAAAATAATTATTGCAATAATTTATTTAGCAAGCTATTAATTAATTATTAAAGAGTGGCTCAGTAAATAATAAAAAAGCGTGCTTAAATTTGAAACTCAAATAAAATTCATAAAAAAATGTGAAAAGATTTTTAATTTCGAATTATTTTTAACATCCTTCTTTTTCTATTTGAATGAAATTTTTATAAATAACAATAATATAATGAAATAATATTAATTTTATTTTTTTAAATAATGTTTTATTAAGAACTAGCATTCAAGCCATCCACCAAGGTGGATGGGAAAACTGGGATTGCAATAATTTGTAATTTATACAAAATATTAAACTTGACATCAAAGGTGGGCAAATAAAGCCTGCCTATTTTCTTTCAAAAAATATCGCCATCCTATATAGGTTAAACGAGCACTGCACAGCCAGCAAATTGCTGGCTTAGCGAGGAAAATGTAAAAATGGTAGACAGTAAATAACAGTTGTATGCAATAGCTAGCTGCACAACCCTAGTAAATGTGTAGACTAATGTACGGTAAAACGATTTTTTCATTTAATTTTGCTTTAAATTTTTTAAAATGATTCTCTCTTCTAATCTGAAAGAGTGAGTGGGCCGTCTTGGTTGTGGACGGCTGCCCGTGCAATGTCGCCGCCCTTGCTACTGTATAATGCTTAATTTTTTTAGAATAATTTTCATAATTTATTATATGATAAATTATATGCGCGAATATTTGAATCTTACCATCACGGAGACAGAGACGGAGACTATGGGAGCGTTCACAAATGACGTCATCAAATTAGTGGGTGAGTGCTAACGGGAGATGATGATGTTGATGACGCAGTGGTAGGGTGGATTTGACCAAATGATGATGTCATCAACCGACGAATGTTACCAACGATTTTTTTGCTTAACCGTTAACAGTTTTGGTAGTTTGATTCAACCTGCTTCGACTTGCTTACTTGCCGAAAATGCCCAAAATGCCAGGCATTTTCAAATTAAGACATTTTCAGGGCATTTTTAGGTAGGCAGGTATAAAACCCAGGGAATGTTCAATTGTGCAGCCCTGGCGATGATGACGTCATTACACGGGGTGGGTGCGTCGTTTTATCACATGATGATGTCTGATGACAAGTGTGTGACTGGGTGCCTAAAAACCAGTATTTTGGATGACGTCATTTGTGAACGCTCCCTATCCACTCCTTCAACTTAGAAGAGAGGATATACATGGTATATGTATATACAGCAAGCAAGTCGAGAAGAAGAGCTGAACTGAAACTCTCTAATCTGTTGCAGAAGAGAGCTTTTCCAGTTCCAGCTTGCTGTGTTTCTCGGCTTGCTTACTTCCTAACTTGCTGTATATACCACCGGCTTGCTTCGCTATATAGTGAAATAGCATCGTACATAGCGGCTTGCTTTACAGTGACTGAAATGAGCGCGCGAATATTTGATTCTTACGACCACTTTCACTTTCACTATCACTATCCACTCCTTCAAATTAGAAGAGAGGATTATTAACCTGGTTAATAGGTTGTTTCAACGAAAAGAAGAGCCTTGATACCAAGGGTCAAGTACTCTCACTGCCTGCCTATTAGCCTATATCTGTCCTAGTGTGCATTGCTTGCCTCAGGCAAGTTGCCTGCCTATTTCTGCTGTATAGCTTCTGGCAGCACTTTGCCAGCCTATATATAGGCGATATAATTGTGAGTTTTAGATAGTGCAAGCCATATGCAGTGTCACATGCAATTGGACACCAATGTATGGGTTTGATTAATTCTTTTATAAACTACATAATCCAGTGGGAATAAATACGGGACCATTATGTATGTACTGTGGTATATGTACATGTTCATACACTCTGGTAATTACTGGTATCAGGTAATTCCCGCCTCATTCTCAGTCCGTCTCTGCAAACGTTTTCCCAAAGATCTTGTAATCCTGTCCTTAGGGATGTTCCACAAATGACTTCATCCAAAAATCTGGTAAATTACGACTGACTGACTGCATCATAATTCCTCGTCACAACGAAGGCTGACTGACTGTATACGACGTCATATGTGTATGTATACATGGGAATTGTATAATGCCACAGGGTGCTTTATTATTCAAAACTGAGTTCGTTTGTGAAAAACATTATTAATTGGCAACAATTAATCGGCTTTGTTTACCTTGTTTTTACCGTCGAGATTTTCTTATTAGCCATCGGTTATAACCGTAATAAAAGTAGAAGATTAACAATGAGGTCAAAGGTAATTTGAAGTGGGCCACTCATTCAGGCAATAATTTTAAAATAATGTAACAAAAACATTTTACAATAGAAAACTAATTTCACCTGGAAATTTTTTAGAATCAATTTACTCTCAAATCACCCAAACAGTTTGCATGTCTCGTTATCGAATGATTTATTACCCACGGCTCCTCCCGTCAAAAATTGACCCATCCATTCATGCGAAAATCGTATCGCAAGGTTTTTCCATTGCGAGAGCAAATGATAGAATGCATAGATCAATAGATTTCTATGATGTATAAAAATGTGCGTTTATATGTGACATACCTTTCCAAGGTTAGATTAGATGGATGACCCTACCAACTTTAGGATAGTATTTGATATTATCGGTCCGCAATAAGAACCATTACAGTTTTTCAGTTTGGTAAACGGTGACTGCACCATCTGCCGATGATGCAGGTATTACCATGTGTTTATGTGACCATTTTGATTTCCTTCGGTAAAAAACTATGTTTAACTATTTGTTTGAAGATCGGCTCAGCCGTATGATGTGAGGAAATTTAAATAGAACGTATATACACAACTGCTTATATATACTTCTCCGACATATGACGCAGTCGGTATGTTTTTTGAATAACTTTTAGTTGAGAAGTACTAAGATGAGTCAGTTACTCTGTCCCTTATATTACTTACCGATATAACTCGGTGACTTTGTGAATTAGTTGCGGAACTAATGACTTTGGATGCTGAGGTCGTTATTTAATCTTACAAACTCGCACGGGATTTTAAATAAGAGTAACAAAGAATCTGGGTTAAATCGGTGCAGAAAATGACTTCATGTTATGAAGAAGGGACTGACTGAGTACATCTTGTTAAATCATGCACGGACAATAGTGACTAAATGCATGACGTCATTTGTGGCATATCCCTTACCAATTCGTGCTTTGAGAATATTCCGCTCGCCAATAATGCCTAGCCTTTACTTGAACGAACTTGTAGCCTGCCTGAATAGCCCAGTCGCTTGTTGCGAAATATCTGAATAGCCTAGATTGTCCCTAAGCCAATATTGTAGTGGTGATTGCCCAGCCTAGAACCTCGCCTAGATTTATATCCCAACTTGCAGCATCCTTGAGCCTTAGCCTATTATAGGGCCTAGAATCTAGGCAGGCGCCCATGTTTGCTTGACATTATATAATTAGGCTAATTTCTAATTTGAAAGAGTGGACCGTCTTGGTTGTGGACGGCTGCCCGTGCAATGCCGCCGCCCTTGCTAGTGTATAATGTTTTTATTCTTTTTAGAATATTTTTTATAATTTATTTAGTCAGCTATTACTGGCTCAGCAAATTAACATAAAGCTCGCTTAAATTTGAATCTCAAATCTATAAAAAAAATGTTAAAAAGTTTTATTACTAATTTCAAATTATTAAGATTTTTTAGCATCCTTTTTTCATTTTTGAGCAAAATTATTCAAAGAGGAAAAAGAAAAAGCACAAAACAGTATAATGCTTTAATATTTTTTTTTAATTTAAAAAAATAATTTTAATAATTTATTTAGCCAGTTATTGCTGGCTCAGCCAATAAAAAACAGCGCGCGGAAATTTGAATCTCAAATTCGTATTACACCAAGACGAAGACGACGACGTCCCACTCTTTCAACTTAGTAGATAGGATTTTTATCCTTTATACAATAATTTGGTCATGTCATAAACTTTTTGAATTTTCGCGCCAAATCTACGAGCCAATAAGAAAGCTACATCTAATTTAAAAATTAGTGCAAAAAGTAAAAAAGCGTATTGCTAAAAAGGCACAAAAAATCCTTGAAACAATAATTTGGCCGTGTCATAAACTTTTTGAATTTCGCGCGAAGCTTAATGAAGGTTAAAAAATAAAAAAATATTATATTAAATATGATTAGTAATATTAGCATTTTTAACTTTGGGCCGAAGCTCAGCGGCTTTCTTTTTTTTCCATTGGCGAAGCCGATGGCTGTTTATGCTCGTATTTACTAAAAAAAATAAAGCGCGCGAAAATTTGAATCTTACCATCACGGTCACGGTCACTGTCACTATCCACTCTTTCAACTTACAAGAGAGGATTGTCTGTACTGTACTTGTATAATATCAAACGCTAAATATTGCGTTTGCATCACGATTTTTTCAAAAAATTATTTAATAATTTAATTTTGCTTTAATAATTTTTTAAAATAATTCTCACTTCTAATTTGAAAGAGTGGGCCGTGTTCAATTGGTGGTAGACGGCTAGACAGTAGACGGTAGACAGTAGCAATGTCGCCGCCTTTGCTACTGTATAATGCTGTAACATTTTTTTTAGTTTAACAAAAATAATTTTAATAATTTATTTAGTCAGTAAAAAAACAGCTGGCTCAGCCAATAAAAAAAAGCGCGCGGAAATTTGAATCTCAAATTCGTATTACACTTTACACTAAGACGAAGACGGCCCACTCTTTCAAATGAGTAGAGAGGATGTATTCACAATCTCCTTTACTTAACCATGTTACGTTCATAAGATTCATGACTTATGACTCACGATGATCTTCTTCATCTTTATACTTCTCTCCGAATAACAAATAGCTGTGAATGTGAATGTGAACTGTGTATATAGCTTTCAATTATAATTTACTGCAACAGTTACCTGTAAGTGTAAATATTTCCCGTAATTTGCAACTTGTTAAGTATTTAATTTATTATTGATTACTAAATTCTCACTGACGATTTTGCCTTATTCTCATTTTCTATATCTTCTACAAGAATTTCAAGCCTTCAGATGGAAAAGGCACCGAGACACAAAATTTCAGCTTCTAACGTTTTAAGTCAAACTGGTATAGTAGTATCTAAGTATTTTGATACCGTTTTACCAAAACCGACTACACAATCTTTTTGTGTTTCAAGTGATTTTGCTTTCAGAGTTTCATCTTTGGGTGAAGCTAAAAGGGGTAACCAGGAACAGGTAGGAACAAGGAACAAGATGGCTAAAAGCAGGAACAGAGGAACAGGAATAAAGGAACGGGAACGGGAACAGTAGCCGTAATGGCAATAGTAGCCGGAACGGGAATGTAGGAACCCGCATCTAATTGTAAGAGGTTTCCCAAGTTAGAAACCAGTGTAAAAAATGTAAGAAAATACCCCACTTCCACTGTCATCTCTTCAAACTATAGTATAAGGATATTTATTCAGTGTCAATGAATGCAAATAAATTAAACCAAACTATTTTTCTACATTTTTTACAATGGTTTGTAACTACCCCGACGATACACTTTGCTCAAGAATCTGCACCAACATATGCAGTTAATATTGACACTACCGTAATTTCTCTGTTCCCGTTCCTCTACTCCCGTTCTGGCTACTATTGCCATTACGGCTACTTTTCCCGTTCCCGTTCCTCTATTCCTGTTCCTCTGTTCCTGCTTTTAGCCATCTTGTTCCTTGTTCCTACCTGTTCCTCGTTCCCCCTTTTATCTCAAGCCTCATCTTTTGTGTTGATTGACTTGCCCCAGAATAAAAGTAGACGAATATTATGTATTTTTATTATGACGTTTTAGAAGTTGAAGGCAGCAAATCAAAATTACAGGGACTTTATAACTGCAAGTATTCCAAAACAATCATCCCAAAAACAATTTTGAAGAAACAGGAGTGCAAAAGATTATTTCCACACCACAACTTGACAGATACATTTCTAAACAAACAATCTCAAAATCACATACCAAATAAAGATCATCTACCTTCAGAATTACATGCTGTTTGCTTACTAGCATTATTCCATGTGAATTTCGTATGCGGAGTTTGTAATGAAGCACTAATAGATTGTATTTGCTTGGAATGTGGGCACAATTTCTGCGCCCTTTGTCTTCAACAATGGCTGGCAGTAAACAGGGTTTGTCCCACATGTTACCAGCTTGTCAAGGAGAATTTTGGAGAACAGAGGACCTACAACGTAGATGAGTTTGTGGCGGAAATGTACACACCGATTCAGCAATTAGCGCAAGAGTATTTCGGAAGTAAGGCCTTTAACAAAAATAACAGATTGTCGACCACCACATGAAACTAATAGTTTTATTTAAAAGTAGGAAAATTCAAACCCCAACAACTGAATTCTCCTGAGTTACATCCGATCGCAATCAAGATGCAAGCTTTGAATCGTAACACGAAAATTGTAAACCAAACTCCGAATTTATGCCGACAACATTTAAAAGTTCTGCGACGGAATTTCGTGAATGCGAAATATCCAACCAATGAAAGGACTGACTTTTCACTTTTACAACAACAGGTACACACTAAATACACGTGTAAAAATTAAGTTTCAATATTTACAATGACCAAGATACGACTTCATGGTAAAAAATTATCTCCAAATCGATTTTTTTGTTGAAGCCTGGTCAACAAGAATTTGATTATTAAAAATTAATAAACTTCATTAAAGTTAAGTCCTGAGGACGTAAGGTTCCACATAATAATTCCTTCTGGAGCAAACACTTTTGGTTCAAAAACAGCTAAGTTTGATTACCGCACCAAAATGACTGGTCTGTGGTTTCAAAGTTTTAGTCGAGGCGATTATTTTATGCAGAGTAATTGATTAGCATTTAAATGAGACTAGCCTAAAGTTTTACGTTTGAGTTTTTTCTTAAGTCAAGTGTAGTGTTTCTGAACGGTACCAAAACATGGACTCGACCCGACTCGTTTTCCCGAACCGAAAAAAATCCCAATTCTGTTCCCAAAACCGGAACCGGTATTTTCGAGTCCGGGACATTTTTGGCTTCCCGGAACCGATCCGGAAAATAAAAGCGGTTCCCGAACCGGTTCCGGTTCCTTTCCGAACCGACAGAAAATGTATATGATTCATTTTTATGGTAGCCAAAATTGTGTCGCCTTTTCAAACGATAGTTGACAAATGCTGACCAAATGCAAGCTTCACGTTTTCATCCAAAACGGCAGCTTTAACAGACCATTCCCGAAATCTTTCGGTTTTGATTTTTGTACCCGAAACCGGACCTAAATTTGACGGTTCATCAACCGATGACCCGAAACCGGACCGAAATGTAACGGTTCTTTAAAACGTTGACCCGAAACCGTACCGGAACCGAAACCGAACCGGAACCTCGGGAATTCCCGATACCGAACAGAAACACTAGTCAAGTGAGCGTTGTCTTTTCGACCCTTTTCGGTTATGTTTTCATGTAAAGATGCTTTGATCTACTGACTAGCAGGTTTAATGATGCCTTCCTACAACCCAGTGTCAAAAACCTGTTTGGAAACAAATTTTGAAATGTGAGAAAAATATTTAAAACTTTCACGATATGATCTTCCTAAAAAAATCCTTACTATGCTCTAATTCCTTTACTGCTACATCCATAGTTTTTGGACTAAGTAAGGGGTTAAAACAAAAAAAATATAAATAATATTTATGAAATCATTTTTAATCAAGGGATTTGAAAATCTCCATTACCCGGTAGGTGGGCAAGAGTCCGGGCTGTCGGTAAATAGTTTTTTGGTACCATAAGCAATGAACATTCATTGTCTCAGCGAATCCTTCTGTATCGGTCTATCCTGTAGTTATTAGGAGAAATCCCAGCGGTAACGTTAGATTAGATTTTGTACATATCAGAATAAATCTTGCAACAAAAATTGCAAAGTCTAATATCGTTGGCTAAATTCTAAAAAGTACCATTTTCATTTGCGAACCCATTTAAAAAGCATAGGTTGGGAAATGAAAATGGTACTTTTTAGAATTTAGCCGACGATATTTTGGTCTTCGAGATCTGGCAGGTCTAAAGATAATCGAATCACAAATCATTTATTTTGTATAACTCTAGATCAGCATTTAAGTAATGCTCAAAACTTTAAACGTTTCAAAATTAATGCAAATGCGTGTTGTCAGAAATCATCATTTATTCAGTAATAGTCCTACGTCTCAATAGTGTGTAAACTAGCATTATATAAATATTTTCATTCAAAAATTAATAGGCTATCAATATCAACCAGTTAGTGGATACTCATAATTGCAGCAAGACGAAAATCAAGCTTATGATTAATTAATTTTTTATTGAAAATATTTATATTTAGATACATTACTTGTTTACACTAGCAAAGCTCCATAAATATTCAAAAATTAATGACTTTTACTGCATTAAAATGTTTTAATGATTGTTAGGCGTCTGACAATTTTAGTGATAATGGCATCCGGACAGTGCACCCAGGTTTTATAATGCCCGGCCGAATATTAGGTATTGTATTATCCGGTCCCAATCAGGCATGGCATGAGCAACTGCTGGCAGGATTGAGCCCCATTGACGTCCCGAGATGAAGAGAGGTGGTACGCCCCAGGCTATTTCTTAAATACGGGCTTTAGAGGCTCGGAATTGATGCAAACTTGTTCACTGGCATACCAGGACCTTAACTTAATTTTTTTAAACCGATCGGGTAACATGATACCAGGCCTGGTTTTGGCCACTTAGGTATGCGTTACTAGCGTTGTATGCCGATTTGTACCAAATAAAATGTTTTCGTGCTTAAAATCAAATCCCGAATCTAATTTTGGTAACTAATGTTTCACTCCGACATCCGAAGCGGGCACCATGATGCCCGGAATGGCCAAGCGTTTAAAATGTGTACCAAATGAATGCAGTTTTTTATTTTGAGGCACGGTTTCCATATAAATCTGTTATCATTGCTGCGTCGCTATGTCTGTACCCGGGTAACATGATACCCGGACCTTGACAAAAACAGCAAAAATCTTCAATAAATTAAAAACAGAGAATTCTCACGATACTAGATGGATCTACCTGTAATTGCGTACCACCTCTCTTCATCTCGGGACGTCAATGGGGCTCAATCCTGCCAGCAGTTGCTCATGCCTGGTCCCAATACCCGCCGGATATTTGTGTTAGTAGTAAAGCAACAGACTATAAGCCATAAATGGATTTACATTTTGTTTGGTCCTAATTGACCAGCACAAACGGTAGTTATCGTGTTGTAAACAAGCTGGATATCCTGTTACCCGAATGGGCCCAAAATATTTATTGTTTGTGTCGTCGGGATTGCCTTAAACACAGTATTTTGGAAAGCTTTTTATAGTAACCTAAGGTTCCTTCATGATTTTTTCGGACAACGTGAGATAATTATAACGGATTTAAAAAAAAAATTACATTAAATTTTTTGCTCCTTACGGATTTTTTTTCACGGTGAGCACAACGTAATCTGCATAATTTTTTTACTTCAAAATGTATATATTCATATGAACGACGAGTCAAAAATTTAAAAAATCGCGTATTACGTTGTGCTCACCGTGAAAACAGGAAAAAACCGACACGGGCATTTTGTATACATACATACGTAAGGGTTCATTCACGACGTAAGTGACGGGTGGATTGCATGTGTGTACGAGGAGGCTTCTGTACAGTGGTCGGACTGGGTACGGGTAATACTCGGGTAAATGGGTACGGGTACAGGTATGGGTACTACCCGGGTACAGAAGTTGCGTACTCGCAAGTACGCGGGTACTACCCCGGGTACTCTTGATTTTAGACAATAAAGTGGGTACAGGTACGGGTATGGGTACTCACTCAGTGGCAATCGGGTAGTACCAAATGGGTACGGGTATCACTATGTAAGATGCCTGTACCCGTGGGTGCTGTACCCGAGTATTTTTGGGTACTTCAAGGATTCCTGATGGGATGGATTACTATGGCTAACAATAAGACCTACCAACCGTGGAGTTGCTTATTTTGTAGTATACAGATACTTGCGTTAGTGACAGAGCCAAGTGGCTTCGTCTCATTTATGATTACGTGGTAATTGCAATCTAACGCTTCTAATAATTCATCCAAGGAATCTAATAAAGAAATAGAGTGTATAGAGTCAGTGAAATCATCTGTTTATCGACTTAAATAGTGAAGCTCATCACCGAAGAATTTCAAGGGGGAGGTTCTTGGGATTCAATTTAATTAGCTTCATTGGGAGCGTAACATTACAATTATTTGAAGACGTATTACGAGATAACATCGGAATAAATATACTATATATTAGCAGATCCATTTCTTAACGTTACAAGTACCCAGGGTCGCCCATTTGAAAACGCCAAGGATTTTATGCAGGCAATTTGAGCATTTTCAATTCTGGGTATTTATGACACTTTGAGTATTTATTGAGGTGAATATTTATAACATTTTAGAATGAAAAATATCATTCCTTGCACGCAATATTTATATTTCAGTCCCTTTGATTAATCTTGATAATTTTGATGTTAAAAGAACTTGACAGACATCTGAACTTGGGGTTCAAAACGTCCATGGGGTTGCATTTGAGTCCTATTTTGCCTGCATTTTTCGAAAATCTCCGTCTCGGGCTTCATAAATGTGAGAGACTGTTTACGAATGTTTTTTTTATAAAGCTGTAATATAAAATGAATATTCAATATTGCCTCCCACATTTATTTCCTGAAACCGCAATATTTAACTTGGAAAAATTATGATCAACTCAATTTTTCCTTTTCCTTTTTCCATTTTCTATACACAGTGCTCGATTAGCCGTAAACGATTAGCCGGGAAAAAAATTGGTTGTTGTTCTTCAAGTTGAAAAGCAAGTTATGGAGAGTTTAGTATTAAAGAATCCGTCCCAATTCCAATTAGCAAGAACACATTTCATTTAATTCAGCAAGTTATTATTTTGGGGTAGTAGGATTTGAATTTCGTCAGTGTTTATTTAAAAAATCACACAATGCCTTAAATAATTTTTTCAAAAAATTTAAATAGGATGTCTTTAACGCCTAGGCAAAATTCCCAAAATCCCGGACACTTTTAATGGAGGTAAAACAATTGACAAATTAAATTTTTTCAGCTGGGCAGGCTAATGCCGTCGGGGATTTTAAATCGCCCTAACTTTCAGTACCCGAGTAATACCCGGGTACACACAATAGATACTCGGGTACGGGTACAGGTTTTGGGTACATTACGGGTACGGGTAAATTGTGGGTACAGGTACTACATTGTATTTTCAGGTACGGGTACTGAAATAATTTACCCGGGTACTCGGGTATGGGTACGGGTATAGGTACAGCATTTTGTAGTACCCGATATTCGGGTACGGATATGGGTACGGGTACACGGTTTCTGTACCCAGTCCGAGCACTGCTTCTGTAGCGCAATACACGCGCAGCGCCTTCGAGGTAAACAGAAGGCCCTATCACGCTCCATTCTTTGGGACCGTGCCGTTGCACAACTAGTCCCAAATATTTTTTTTAATAATTTGGGATTGGTTTGTTGTAGGCCAATAATTTTGGCCCACAATAGTAATCCGCTATTTACAATGTATATATGTACATTATATATACATAGTCCAAAAAATAGTAATAATTTTAAATCATAAAAAGAAATTAAAGTAAGACAGAGTATTGTAACTGTATAAATGCGAGGCTTGATGCGTATACAGGAAACACATCGTTGGCTAAATTCTAGACTAACTTTTTAGAATTTAGCCAACGACATGCATTTTTTGTTAATTGTGCTGACGAAAAATTTGAACAAAAATATTATGTGTAGAATGCTTTTATTCAGCGTGCAAGGTGTAAGTATGTGTAAATTATAAGCATCTGTATATGTTTAACTCACTTCACTTCACTATCAAAGTCTAAAATTTAGTCTAGAAATCCAGGGAACACTGAATTCGTTAGGGGTATAATTAAGATCCACTGTACTTCATTCACAGTCTGGTCAAACAAATTGACACATTAAGATAATTTATTTTACTTTTAAAAATTAATACTTTTAAGTGAATTAGGAACGATGAAGGCACACCACTAATAAACCAACTAGGAAGTGGTTAGGGAGTGTGCACATTACGTTTCATTTTTAGGGGATGGAGGGGGTCTTGAAGCTGATGATTTTGTGTATACCAAGGGGGGTAGGGGTAATCTTGCTGATGATGTTTCACCAATTCTCACAAAAATGTTAGGAATAAACCCGTATAATTGTTAGACAGTATTTTTAGTAACAAGTGTTTTTATTCAAATACCACTGACACATTTTATAAACACACGCAAGGCATATGTACATTAGTCCAGTCCAAATGTCTGACAACCTTGGTAATTCCGAAACTCTTGGCTTAAGCAAGAATAGTTACAAAATTTCGTCCGTCCATCTCAGTGTTTTGCAAATAATTTGTTTTCATGATCCCAGTTGCTGTCGCCCTTGGTGATACAACTTGGAAAATGCTTTTATATCGAAGTTTCTCCTGGTCACGGTGCTCTTTAAGCGGACCGGCCGATTCATCTGCCTACTTTGGCGGTTTTGCGTTATTTGAAATGTGGCCGACTGGATTCAGATCGGATTTACCGATATTACTGACGTTAAATGTTAATTTTATTATAATAATAGGCTCTTTGCAAAAACATTAATTGCAATATCGCGTTTGTCCGCGAACGAGAAACCAAATTAAAATGGCCGCGATCTCAAGTTTCCCAGCCGGTATTCATTTGTTGGGCTTTTTTATTATTTTATTTTTCTTCCTTCAAAATTTAGTTTATTTTTAATACGTACTAACACGTGGACCGATTTAAACCAACAAAAAACTTATCCGAATAAGTGGACAGAACTTGTTCACAAAAATTTTGAACAAAATTGGTCGACCATTTTCGGAAGAAAATTACGAAAAGTACAGCGGCTATTTTTTTTCACACAAACACACTGACCGATTTTAATCAATAACGAACTCATACGAGTTTTCGACCTAAACAAAGATAACTAAAATTTTGATCAGTTCGGTCTAGTAGTTTTTAAGGAAAACTGAGGGACATCACGGATAAAACTATCTTCTATGCCGTCCTAACAATGCTACGGATTGAACTTGCTTTTTTGTCTTTGTTTTTGCGTTGATGACGTTTACAGGGGAGGGGGGTTCAAGGAATAATGACGTTAGGATGACGATAGGGGGGTAGGGTCCAAAAATGGTGAAAAAATGAAACGTAATATGTGCACAATCCCTTAACAGTTTATTCCTGCACTAGTCTCGCGCCCTCCCAGCAAGCCTGTGCAAAAAGTCATTTCATAATTTTTACGGAAAATGACAAGATTATGAGCGCAGTTCAATTTGACCCTGACATACTGAAGTTATTATGAAGAACCCCAGAATATGTAATAATTTATCCACTATTTCAGAACCGTGTCAGAAATTGTTCATTAATAAGATGCCCAGTGGAAGTCATAATCTGCTCATCAAAAAGACATGAACTGATTAGGAATTTCAAGCATTAATAATGATATCATTATGACGTTCAGTACTAGATGGGTACTTACTGTGAACCCTGCACTATCAGCGGGGAATCACTGCTCCTAGCTTCTTTTGCCTAATTCAACCTTGTATCTAATCTAAGTATTTAAAAATATTGTAAACCTAAAACGAGCATCTAACCTCAGTATAACAATTGTAAAAATGCAATAAGACACTTCTGTAAGCAGACTAGCAAACCACTTGCCCATCATTCTTAAACTTAAAATAAAGTTATTTAATTTCTGGATACAAACGTCTCAGTTTCCCCATTCCTTGCATTATATTATTCCCACAAGTCAATCTCATGGTGAATACATCCACAGCCATAACATCAGGCAAACTTTGGTCATTCGAATACAAGTGGTGTGAACCAGTGCCTAAGTTTTGAATTTTTGGGAGTAAAATAAGTTCGTCGAATACCAATGACGGACCCAAGAAATGCCTTCCGAGGCCGCAAAGGGCGCCTGACGAGGTATAAGAAGGCAATCAGTGACGGCTATTACAGCAGTGACCCGAGCCAACTATGCGTTCTACAAAACCGCCATGGAGACCTTGAAGGCCAACATCCACAGCGTCTACCAAGACCTTCTAGTCCCCTGTGCTGACCAAGATGCAGTAGGCAGAGTCGAAGCGGAAGTCAATCCAGGGCTCGACTACATACTCGACCTAGAGAACAAGCTCCAAAAGTCTAATACCGAACTGACAATGAAAGAGGCTGAGAAAGAGGAGCAAGCCGCAATCCAACTTATCCAAGTTCAAGTGAACGCATACAACCACGAAAGATGACGACGGAGTTTTCCAGGTCAGACTCCCATTAAAGGACAACTCTCTGCCCCTTGGAAACTCCCTTCGCATGGCTACAAAACGGTTCTACAACTTGGAACTAAAGCTTTCCCGACAACCCGAGCTCCGCAGGCATTATGTAGCAACCATGAATGACCTCATTGTAACACGTCATATTGAGCACGTCACACAACTATACGAATCCACCCCAGACACATAATCCTACTTCTTACCCCACCATGCAGTCCAAAAGAGCAACAGCACCACCACAAAATTCCTGGAGGTCTACGACGCCCGTGCGAAGACCACCTCAGGGACTTCTTTGAACGAGAAGTTCATCGTGGTCCCAGTCCTCCATGAGGACCTCTTCATCATCTGTCGGTGGCGTTAATAAGCCTCTCCGCCGACATCAAGCAAATGTACCTTTACGTGAAGGTACACCCGGGCGACAGTAATTACATCCGATTCCTGTGGATTTCCAACCCGACTGACACGCTCAAGTGGTTTCAATTGAGGAAAGTGACCTTTGGCACTGCTAGTGCCTCCTTCTAAGCCGTCCGGGCTCTACACCAGTTAGCTGAGGACCGCACGAGGAACACAGAAGAGGAAGCCAAGCACCTACAACAGGAGCTGCAAGAATTGACTGAGAAGGGACCATTTATCCTGAGAGAAAGGACCTGGTCATCCGTAACAGTTCTTCAACACCTACCAGAGACCTTGCGAGACTACAAGCCCTTCACCCTCAACAATGATGACTCCAGCAAGGCACGCGAGCTTATTTGGAGATCCGCCTCGAAGTTCATCTAACCGCAACCACCACAACTACCAAGCGGACGATCTTACTAGAAATTGCACGTGTATTTGATCATCTAGGAATCCTCCCCCAGTCACCATTAGAGCCAAGCTCATAATGCAGGAGGTCTGGAAATCCGAGGTGGATTGGGACTCTTCCCCGCACAAGGAAATCTTAAGGTCCTGGCAGGAGTATCAAAAAGAGCTCCTGCAAATACACTGTCCACATTCCCAGATGCATCCCTATGCCCCACGTCACTCGAGTACAAATCCAAGCCTTCTCGGATGCCTCGGGAAAAGCTTACGCTGCCGCAGTCTACCTATGAATCACATCCTGCAGCTCCACCCAGATCCGGATCATAGCCTCTAAGAACAGAGTGGCGCCAATGAAACCTCTCTCCTTGCCCAGACTTGAGCTATTACTGGAGTGGTCGCAACATTAGCCCAAGCCATCACCACTACCCCCACCAGCAAACGTAGCATTCGGATGGATCTACTCAACCAAAGTGCTGGCATGGATCAATGTGGACCCACAACGGTGGAAAACTTTTGAGCGGAACCGGGTTGTACAGATACATGAGAGTATACCAAAGTCCAACTGGGGACACGTCCCAGGTCTGCAGAATTTTGCTAATCTACCCTCAAAGGCATCTCGGCGGCAGAATTGTCTCTAAACTCACTCTGGTTCAACGGACCCAGCTTCCTCCGAACCAACGACGAAATCCCCATATCGGTGGTGTCAAAAGACAAGCCCAAGGGAGAGGCCTACATTCTCTTCACCGGCAACGCTGAGCATCCCCACACAACCCTTCTCACTACCACAGAAGCTTACTCAACCAACGTAGATAAGCTAAACGAAAGGCTTCAAGTATACTCCAACTGGCCCCGTCTCCGAAGATGTGTAGCCCACTGGAGGCGCCTTTGGAAATGGTACCTCAACGGAAAGAGGATAGCGGAGCCATGTCAACTCACGTCATTGACAGCAGAAGAGCTAGAGGAAGCAGAATGGATGTTGTTAAAATTCCTTGAACAACAGCACTACCGATTGGAAATCAGACAGCTCCAAAGCAAGCAGAAACTCCACCACAAATCTCCGTTATTGGCTCGGACCCCATTTTTGGACTGTCAGGGACTCACAGAGGAATGTAAATAAAAAATATAAACATGTTTTGAAAGCTATTCACATGAATTTTTGGTTCAATTAAATCAAGCAATGTATCCCAACTGAAACTATCTATCTAAACACCTGGGACACGGAATACTTTTGTATGTCGATTCTACTCCCGCAGTTGTGAAAACTAACGAACTGAAAAACCAACATTTCGTCTCCATAGACATTCTGTGAACCCGTGTCGCCCCAAGGTTTGATGCGAGACTCTTAAAAGCTGGTGAAGGCAAAAAGCATATATTTCTGAATGTTTCAAGACGACTAACAACGAAATGTGGAGCATGCATACAACAATTCATACAATAAACTAGTTACATACAAGAGTTGAAAAACGCTTTTGTCAAGATTGTGAATCTTTTATGATAATAAAAGCTATGAGTTGTAGTTGTAGTCTATCGACACTTTTTGTCTTATTTGATGTTTTGAGCAAAGACTGCATGTTTTAATTAAATCGTACCACCAGGTTAAATCACCGGTTAGCAGGGAACGCAATTTTTATTTTAAGGTTACACGATTCAATTATTCTAGAATATGGTTTTATTTTTGAGATTGGGTATGGAGCGACAGATTTTGCTAACCTGACTCGGGAAGTTTTCGGGTCGAAACCCAAACCGATACCCGAAACCGGTTAAATAAAACGGTACCAGAAGCATTAGAATGGAATTCGACTTGAATTTCTTAAACATCAGGTCTCGTTTACTCAAACAGAAACGCGGTACCTAACATATTCACCGACGCACGCGGTGGTTTTACTGATAGGAATTAATATAAGACCTAACCTAACCGGCGCGTAAGAAACTGATGAAGAAAGCTAAACCAGTGCTACTAACCGACGTCAAATTCAAATCATTCGATAACTACTTTCATTGTTTGGTAATTTCACCCGAAGTAAATGAGCATTCACTATCCAAACGCTGACTTCACGCTCATTTAGGCAACCGCGTGAGTATATATTTCTTCGCTGTTATTATTATGAATGCCAACCCACATGCTAACAATTAGCCATTAATTTATTGGTTCATTGGAAACTACTTTTTTGTAGTAATACCTTTTAATATTCTTACAAAGCACGAAATATGACTTGTGCAGTTATTCTTAGCAATCGTTTGAAACAACACAAAATTACATAGTAGTCTCTTCAATTGCAACTTCTAGTGCGAATTATTCGGTGGGCCGGATAACTTTACCTTATCAAATATTGTGCAGTTCTTCCTCTCCTCCATCACAGCTTACACTACCTACGAAGGAGGGGATTGTATCGACAACGATGTCATCGTAGTCGGGACAATTTCACTTTTAGTTTGGTGCACTCTCTTCCTAGCATTACTGCGACTTATGGGATATAATGGCCCTTTTCAAGATATGGGAATGTACCTATCTTTTTTGCAATTCGTCGAAACAGCAGATTTTATAGAAGACCAGAATCTACCATTGGCATCGGATTTCTCGGATCTTGAAACTTCGTCACCAGCAAATTCCAGAAACCTCAATACGTAATTTATTGAGGCCGTATTACTTCTCCAGTAACATATTTATCTACTAATTGTGTACACTATTACAAATCAAACCAACTTTCAATTTCAACTTTATTCCGAAACATTGCAATTGGCAGATTATATCTTAGATTGGTTTTATCTAAAATCTGTCAAGCGAATCAAGATTAAAGCAACAAATTAACCGTATGTAGATCCAGCAAATGTCTGCCATGTAAAAATATTACACCATTACAACTTATTTACAAGTAAACCTATGTTTTCATGCACCTTTCAAGCCCTCATTCCAAAGTTTTTCAAAATAAGGATGTTTACCCACCCATCATTATTAGGTCTGCGATACTGGTAAAATTGAATTGGTCAATTAATCAATCAATTTTCTGAATTAATGTCTTCCATGCAACATTTAATAAAAAACCATCATTGACGTTCATCAATTTTCTATCATATTGTTGATGTTGAATCATTGTTTACTAATGACCAAGTGGAGGATGCGAGCAGTGATAGAACGATTAAAATCCAATGATGCATACAAAAAGAAACGAACACAAGATTAACTATTGAAGATTTTGAAATACGTTTAGAAATATACACAAATAATACATATTTTCAATTCATGAACATAATTTATAGGCAATATGACGAGTTATAATTGGGAAGTCCAATTTCAGTTACGATTGCGGATATGTATCTTCAGAACACTTCCTCACTGATTGCTGAGCAGAGAGGTTTGTTACTATGTTGGCTCCGCTGACGCACTAGTGTACTTCTCCGGGCTGCCAATAATGCCACGGTTAAACGGGTTAACGGGTAAGGGCGCTGTTTCTTGACGCCATAAGGTCACGACCTATGTAGGGTCCAACTGTAACCTGGTAGGACCTGTATCAAGGACAACCCTATGAAGAACCAAGCGCTGAGGGGTTACAGTTCGTTGGCGCCCCATACGATTTGAAGACCGCAGCCAGGATCCCATAAACGCAGCATAGTGGCACCTCAACACTGCATTAAGGTCAATAATAATAATTCTATCTACAAATGTACAGTATATTTAATTTTGTGTAATATTAAGAAATAAGCAAGGCTCTTCCCCTAAAATTTTATATATATGTATATACATACGATCAAAATGGTGCATTACAAAGGAGGAAAATGTGCAATATGCAAAAAAGGTGATTGCAGAAAATTAGAAATTCATTGACAACTCTGCAAAAATCTAGATCACAACACCAATTGTCTTAATCTTACAAAAAGTAGCACTGAGTTCAAACTAATAATAGATGCAAATATCTGAAATTTGATAGATTGCTCTACAACACCTGACCCATGTATTCAGGAGATACTCAATACACTAAGAGACAATAATGATTCCTTCTTTCTGACGACGCAATGTGAAACCTTTAACCTTAGTAATACAGTCTTTGCCCTAAATACAATACTACCAAAAGGCTTCTGCATAATGCACTTAAATATATGTAGCTTAAGATTAAAACTGAACAACTCGCAACTGTGATAGAAAAATATGATGCAGATATTTTATGCATCGCAGAAAGCCCTCTCAACCTTAAAATTGGTAACTTGGAAGTAGCACTATCTGGTTACTACATGTATAGAAAAAATAGAATTAATAAGAACGGAGGTCTAGTTATTTATGTAAAAGATAATTTAAATACAGAGGAAATTGCAATCGCTGCATGCTATGTGGAAGCCCAGGCAATAACTGTAAAACTACCACACACCAAACCTTTTCTCATTGTAAATGTATAGAGGGTGCCCGGTCGTCTTGTTTATGATGACAACTTCCTTATAGAACTCTAACATGTACTATACTACTCAAACTTAAGCAGCTGAAATATTCATATTAGTAGATTTCAATGAAAACTTCCTCACTCAGAGTAATAACTACAAGTAAAACTACATCAATGCTGTACCAGATTAAATTTGAAACAAATAATTACGTCTCCAACTCGCACAACACTACATAGTAGAACTCTAATGGACGAGATTTTTACAAATTGTAATACGTCCATCAGGGAAACAAGGGTAATAGAATATGGTATATCAGACAACGATATTACATGTTATACATAAAAAACCGAAAATTAGCTTAGCTCCAATTACAATCAATACCAGAAACTACAAAAGAGCGAACTACGGACAAACCAAAGAAAAACTTAATAATACTGACTAGCAGATTATTGTCACCTTCTCAGCTATAGATGATCGACTTAAAGTATTTGAATCCCTAGTGATACGTATATTAGATATTGAAGCCCCAACAGTCAAACGAAGGGTCAAAATTAAGCCAAACCTCTGAAATTAAGAAACTCATACACAAAAAATGTCATCTGAAGAAACCCTTTCTCCAAATGACTGGATAATATATAAAAAGTGTAGAAATGAAGTCTCGAAAAGTTAGAAAATCCAAAATTGCATACTATCAATCAAAATTCCAGGCAGCTGATAAACCTAAGCAATCTTGGGATCTCTTTAAAACATTGATATGTGACAAAACCAGTACCACAAATATAACCAAATTAATAAATAATGACCAAAATATAATCAATGACAGTGACCTTATAAGTGAAGAACTTTCTATAGCTTTTGTCCTTAACCATAATAATGCAGATGTTGACATAGAAAGCTTCTTATATAACGTCCCTCATAACTTCAACTTCCCTGAAATTACATTAACGGAAATAACCCGACTAAAGGAAAATCAAACAATTTGGTGTGTGGTATCCCGCCAAGAATAATTAATATGTTTCCTGAAATCTTTGCCCATATCTTGGCCGGGCTCTTTAATCACGCAATTCGAAAGTGGAAAATTCCCATTAACTGGGAAAACAGCAATTGTCACCCCGATCCTAAAACCCGGGGGTAATAAAAAGTCAGCACATTCCTTTAGACCAATATCTGTTCTTCCGTTCCAATCCAAGCTATTTGAATCAGTGATAGGAAAACGTATAATAAAATTTATGGAAAATAACAACCTCCTTTCAAAAAATCAATTACGATTTCAGAAAAGAAAATCTACAACACACGCTTTGATAGAAGTCACAGATAACATTTATAAAGCTATAGGAATAAGCTTTTAGTCGACGGACAATTTGTGGATCTCAAAAAAGCCTTTGACTCGGTTAAATACTTAAACCTACTTAATAAACTACATAATATTTACAATTGCCCAAGATATTTGACTCAAATTCTATGCAGCTATATGAGCGGTAGATCATTTCGCATCAAACTTGGCAATTCTCTTTCCAAGTCATTTGAACCTAATCGCGGAGTTCCACAAGGTAGTGCACTAGGCCCTGTCTTGTTCATCCTCATTTTCAATGATCTATTTAAATCTCAAAGACTCCAAAATCTATGCGGACGACATTGGTATAATATGTACTGGCTATACTCCTAAAGAATATACGAAAAATCTTGAGACACCCTTATCAGTAATTAATAATTGGTGTACTGTCGACTGAATGGAACTAAATTCATCCTAAACAGACACCACAAAATTCTTCAAACCTCATACGAAAAAAAGAGGTAACTTGTCTTTTCTATTATGCAATAAGGCTAAAATAAAAACAATAGAAACATTCAAGTACTTAGGTGCTACGCTTGAAAATATTCTTAAATTTGATGTTCGTTGTACCAATGTAAACAAAAAATAGTCGTGTTCGAAATTCCTAGATATGAGTACATCAATCGATTCACTAGGTGCAAGGGACAAACCTATGCGTTTGGATTAAAATTCCGCTGAGAATTAGGAGAAGATAGTGTAAATTAACCCAAAATTTGTCGACCGCTCCCGAAACGTCGACAGCGTCTAACACAAAAAACAATCAGCCGGAAATTATTGGATATGAAAACATTAATCGATGTACTAGGTCTCAAGGACCAACCTCTGCATTTGATTTGGAATTCCGTTGAGAATTGTTGAATCGGGAGAAAAAAATGTAAAGGGACCCGAAGCCATATAACCGCTCATGAAACGTCGACAGGGTCAAGCACAAAAAAGTCATGTAAGAAATTCCTGGATACGAGTACATCAATCGATGCAATAGGTGCCAAGGACCAATCTTTGAATTTGGTTTGGAATTACGTTGAGAATTGTTGAATTGGGAGAAGAAAGTGTAAAGGGACCCGACCCCTGCCGACCGATCCCGAAACGTTGACACGGTCTAACATGAAAAACGCCATGTTGAAAATTATTGGATATGAAAACATCAATCAATGCACCAAGTGTCAACGATCAACCTATGCATTTGGTTTGAAATTCCGTTGAAAATTGTTGAATTCGGAGAAGATAGTGTACAGTAACTCGACCCCTTCCGACCGCTCCCGCCAAGTGGACGGGGTCCAACACGAAAATAGTCGTTTTCGAAATTCCTCCGTATGAGTACATCAATCGATGCATTAGGTGCCAAGGAAAAACCTATGCATTTGGTTTGGAATTCCGTTGAGAATGGTTGAATTGGGAGATGATAGTTTAGAGGGTCCCGAACCTCACCAACCGTTCCCGAAACGTCTACAGGGTCTAACACAAAAAAGGTCATGTTGGAAATCCCTGATATGAGCACACCAATCGCTGCAGTATTTGTGAGGATCAACCTCTGGATTTATTTCGAATTCCGTTGACCATTGTTGAATTGGGAGAAAATAGCATGATGCGTTGACCAAAATAAAAGAGGAGAAGGAGATATTTGTTCCGACAATAAATTTATTTGAACGCATTAAATACCAAAATTGTATTGATTTAGCATGCTGAATTTGTACGCTATTCATACTAAAAGTTAGAAGGACAAAATGTGTCAAAAACAACTTTAAGAATCTTAAAGTTTACAATAAGAATTGTAAGAAAAAGTAGAATTATTCAATTTGTTGTTCTTAACTAATTAACACATACGCAAGCAGGCTCTCGTCCGGGGTTTCATCTTACCACAGGAGTGAGAGGCAATCAATGGTTTAAAGATTGTGTGCGACGGCATTGGCATTAAAACTCATGCTCAACCGCACACAAATGGGAAACCTGTTATGAACGGGGATTCCTTATGTGGACGGGAAACCAGAAGGTCGTCTTGTCTACACTTACAATATAAAGATAAAGAAACACGTAATTAATACTTGCTTGACAAAGTCATCTTCCCTTTGGGAAATTTTGTTTGTGAGCAAAAGGTACGTATGTACATGTGCGTATTTTGCTTACGTAAATACATGATTATGTTATAATATTGTTTGCGTAGCACGACATTCTGACAGCCTCGTCGTCGGGAAACCACAGTTCAATAGTTAATTTTCCGGTTGCGGTCAGTATATTATTGGTTAAGCGTATATATTCAGCATGTAAAATCAGTAAAATTTTGGGATTTGATACGTTCAAATAAATTTATTGTCTGAACAAATATCCCCTTCTGTTCTTTTTTGTCTCAACGCAACATTTCCCCCCGACTTATCGACACCCAGTCTCCGCCAGGCTCCCGCCTAAACTCTTCCAGACTTTGTGCTTCGTGCAGATGGACGCCAGTTGCTGCCGCCGGAACGGTCCTTGAGTTTTATCAAGCTCACGAAGAGTATTTTGAACATTATAATCATTATTTTTCTCCACTGTTAAAGGAAAAAACTACAATTTTATTAGCGAATTGTTATTTCAAATGTCAATCCATTAATGGTATTATTGAAGACGCCGAACCCTTAATTACAGATGCAAATCTAATAGACTTGAATGAATTACTGTATTAAATATAAAACATTTTCCGATTATTTCCTATATATTAATTCAAGTAGTTAAAATTGAGTTTCTTAAATTTGTGATACCAAATGAACTGGTCATCTAAGAAAGCTCAAGATCAGACTCCAGCAGAATTTTACAGTACAGCAATCAAGCATTTGAGTTCTTTGATAATATGTGCTAAGCAAAAATTTGACTTGTTTAATAACTCCGGAAATAATTCATTAGAGGATATACGAAGTGAAATCTTAATATTGCAAAAATATAAACAACAAATTGAGGATATGCTATGTATGTATGAAACTAAGTTGATAAGGGAATGCTCGTCATATTATCGATATAATTTGAAATCGAAACTAGACAAGCTACTAGAATTAATCCATGATCAGGAAATTATGTTAACAAATCAGGAACGAAGGTCTATTTAAAAATAAAATTGCAATATCAATTTTGTGCATCACATTACATACATCATTGGTCATATTTCTGGTAATCCTAGTATTGCATCCTACAATTTATTTCTTGTAACCTACCATCTACAGGATCTTTAAAACTTTAACCAAGCATTCTGTAATATAACATAGTTCTATCGAGAGCAGGAATTACTACGAACAAAAACTAGACTCCGGCAAACTTGTGTGTATGGAGGCCACTGACTTTTGAGCTTTTTTATAATTATTAAGGTTTGATTGTCGATATAGCACATTTCTCCCTCCGCGAGGGGCACAAATGATCTGCGACATCAACCGTGTCAATAAATGTTTCAGTGGGAAGATATCAAGAACTATACTGACCCTGATACACGACTTTCCGGTACTAAAAGCTCAAAACCCGGTAGAATTCTCCGCGAACATTACGATTTGGACTATTGGAAATACCAGTACTACCTCTGTCAGTGTGGTTTGGAACTATACGAAGAAGCAGGCAATCAGGCGAAGGTCGACGAGTTAATTCATACGAAGATCCGTCTAAATCTCTACTTTTTGAAGAAGAATTATCCAGACATCGATCAGTGGGTACTTTAAGAAATCAGACAGAGACAAGCTCCACACACAAGTTGTGAGACACAATAGGACAACCGGGTCTCGGGTGACTGCGACACAGGTCACTATCAATTTGGATGACCTGACCTCCTTAAATTCTGAGGTACAAAAGCTCCGACTAAGCTGTTACAAAAACTTTAAGGACGACCCCTCAGCCACGCCACCTAACGCGTGAACCATCGCGCTTAACGCACAAACAGCGCTGGAAGCCTCGTACACACAGGTTCGTGCAGATCTAACAGATATTGGCAAATCTCTCAGCATAACTGGTCTAGTTCTCGTCTCAAGACGCCTTACGCAAGTGGCCGTACCCAAATTTAGCGGAAATGGCATATGTTCAGAAGTAAATTTTCATCACTCATCGCAACATCCACCATCTGCTCATCCTCGGAGAAACTGCGTCTCTTGATTGAGGCCCTGTCCGATGGTAAGGCAAAGGAGACAATCTATGATTTACAAATCAATGATGATAACTGGGTCATTGCGTGGACAGGCATGACCGACAGTTACAACAGTCCACGGGAGACTCTACACGCATGCCTGCGTTCACTTCTGGAATTACCCGCGCTAATTAGCCAGAGTGAGACAGGATTGCATAAACTCATCAGCAACGTGCGGACGACACGGTCGCAACTCAAACAGGTTCAACTCGGGGCCGTAACAGAGGCCGAAGTCCTGTATCTACATTTTATTCTCGACCGATTGGATTCTTGTACTCTAAATGAATTCAATCAATCATTGCCAAATAATGATGTACCAGCGTTGGACACCTGTATTAAATTCTTGGAGAAGCAAACGAAGAATGTGGGTCTTACCAATGAGATTCGGACCAACAGTATATCGACGCTCAATGACTCCAAATCTCAAGTTCGCTCAAGGAAAGAGCACCGAGTTATGATCGCCACCTCGAATAGCGAATGCGATTATACATTCCACTCCTGGACAAGGTCCAGGCAGGTTCTCTATTGAATCTACTCCCAGCCCCTTGTCCAGTGTAGTGTTTTTCTCCCTTCCCTGCTCCTATCTCGTCTTAGGCAATTCACGTTGTGCTATGGGTGTTTCTCCTGTTTGTGTAAACTGCTCTCTTAAAACTAGACCTAGAGCATTACATTTGACATGTTACACATTCAAACGTTACTTTCATCGAACCTGTGTAAATCTCAGTTTTAATGTTTACCGTTCAATTAATTTGGACTTGTGGTGCTGTGTAACCTGCTTAAATCATACTGGCTAAAATTCTGATAGCACATCTGTGACTGACCTTGACGCAAGTTTCTGCAGACCTGCACCGACTTTGTATAAGGTACACACTCTCTCATGTAAAATTGTAAAGCTTTTCTGTCTGAACATAAATAACTTTACAATTCATAAACTAGAAGAGTTAAAAGCATAATCTGTAATTTCAACTGCATTTTGTCGCACTAGTTGAATATTTTTCAATAGTAATACGAATGTTAATATGTATGAAATCCCTGGCTATAATGTGGTGACTACAAATCGGTCCCAGAAGGAAGGAGGTGGTCTATTAATTTATTTACATAATCGCCTCAGGTATAAAGTCATTGAACTTGATGTTGAGTTTTTCAACTCTGATGTAGAACTGCTAGTATGTAAAATTGGCCTCACAGAATTCCAATCACTAGTAGTTATATTAATGTACAGACCTCCTAAAAGCTCTATAGCAAACTTTATGCTTTTTATGGATGGACTAATGCCGTATATTAGTAATATGAAGTACCTTTGTGTAATTGTTGAAGATGTTAATGTTGACCTGTCCAGTATGTCAACTGATGTAATTAAGCTTCTATCCTGCCTGCGTATGTACAACTATAAGCAGGTAGTAAATGTACAGACTGGGAGAGATTTTGGAAAAAGGCACTCAAGTTCCCTTATAGATCATCTATATATCCCTGTAAATCTTGTACTTGATTGGAATATCACTGGTCTATCTGACCATGACTACATTACTTTTAAGTATAGTTTTAAGAAACCTTCCAATAATGTAAAAGAGATACAGTTCCGTAATGTTGATGATATGGACTGGATGTCTTTCAACTCTGAGCTATGCAAGATAAACTGGGATTTTCTTACTAATGCAAATTACAGCATTGACTTTGTTTACAATGTTATCAGTACAACTGCGAAGGTCCTACTTGACCAACATGCTGCTATAATTAGGAAGCGTGTAAAGTTCAAAACTCACTCCTGGGTAAATAATGATATTCGTAAGCTTATTATACAAAGAGACCGGATTAAGAGTATTGCAAGTGAAAACAGATCGTCACCTATAAGGACTGAATATAAAAGATATCGTGCAGAGTGAAGCATGACATTTACGAGGCTAAAAGAATGTACCTAATATCAATAACTCAAGTCATGGAATATGGAAAGTTGTTGATAAGATAGTTGGTAGAGATAAGAAGACTGGTACGTGCATTGATGAACTTAATGTAAAAAATACTCCTGTAACTACCTTTACTGGCATATGCGATAGTCTTGCATATTATTTTACTGTCCCATGCAACTATACTGATAAAGATATGCTTGCGTTCAAAAACTCTATATCAAGTGATACTGACTGTGCTCCTATAACGGGTAAGGAAATTTGGACCGCTGTGAACCAGCTGCAGTGTAAGTCTAGTTCCTATGAATGTATCAACCGTAAGCTCTTCTGTAAGGTACCACTAGTAACTCCTATTGTACTCTTATTTAACCTAATGTTATTAAATTGCACTATACCGTCACACTTCAAGACAGCAGTCATCACTCCTATATACAAAGGAAAGGAAAGCAAAGCGTGTCCGGACTCATACCGACCCATTCATTGCTTACCTTTTCTCAATAAAGTCTTTGAGAAAATTATCTACATGCGATTACTCTTCGAGTGTAAACATAAACTGGATGAGAGACAGCACGGATTTCGTCGGGGACGCTCTTGTTTCACTGCTATCTTTTGTTTTGTGCATAAACTGTGTATGTATTTGTGTGTACCCTCTGTCAAAGTGCTGGCCGTGTTTATTGACTTGAAGAAGGCATTCAACTCTGTTTCCCGTTTACATCTACTGGAGAAAATCAACAAAAATTTCAAGTGCAATTCAATACTTTTAAGAGTATTAAGTATATAAGAGAGGTGTGTCACTCAATGACATATTGATACCTGGACCGACAGTTCAACCCAAACTGTTTGATCATTTACTTCGGTTCCGGCTACGAGGAGTAGCCTTAGTTGCCGACATCACAACAATGTACCGACAGATCTCAGTTCACCCAGATGACAGAGATTATTGTCGCATTGTCTGGAGACCAGATCCATCTCAACCACTAAAGAGTTACAAGATGACCGTAATTCCATTTCTGACTTCTCCTGCACCCGTTCTGGCCTGCCGTACTTTAATTCAAGTAGCCGAATACGAAAGGGACACATTTTCACAAGCCGCGGATACAGTTTTACAGGATTTGTACATGGATGACCTCATGGCCTCCGTCCAGGACGAAGCAGCTGCGATCTAGCTGCAAAATCAACTCACCCAAATGCTCTCATCAGCCCATTTTGCACTAAGGAAATGGAGCTCCAACTCTTCTAAGGTATTGGTAAACATACCTGAAGAATATAGGGAAACTCAGATTCTCATGAAGATTGCTAAAGAAGTTCGAAAAAATCAACTGGCACTTCAAACCTCCAAGAGCACCACACCAAGGAGGAGTATGGGAAGCTTGCGTAAAACTCGTGAAGAATTACTTTCAGAAAATTGTGGATCAAGACACCTACAACTTGCAGAATTTGAGACTATACTAATTTTCACGGAAGCATTGGTAAACTCCAGACCACTTACTCCAATGTCTACAGACCCGCATGATCTAGAGGCTCTGACTCCAGCCCACTTCCTCGTGTGAACATCCCTGATGTGAACACGACAACCAACCTGAACGTCAACCGACTGGATCAGTTTCAACGAATTCAGCGGAGATCCACTGAATAATGGAAACGTTTCCAATTGGAATACCTAACGACCCTACAACGCCGACGTCAATGTCAAAGTACTCAACCAAATCTGAACATTGGAGACATGGTTCTGGTAATGGAAGATAACTTACCTTCCATGTAATGGAAGTTAGGACAAATCAAAGAAACTCATCCCGGCAAGGATGGTTTGGTCAGAGTAACTACAGTGGAGACCGAAGGTTCGTACCGTACTAAAAAGGGACAAACCGAAAAAGTTGAATTTGTGAAACCCATCACAAAACTAGCAAAACTACCCATGGATGACGACATTCCATCTGAAGATATGGACGAGAAGAAAATATCAACAGCAACCTTGCTAACTTGCAAGAAAACAAGAAAAAGATCTACTCCCGGTAAATAGATCAGTACATTAATATGTATGTGCTTACTGCACACCACCATGTGTGAAAAACAACCGTTAACCAAATTTCCGGAGGACTTCATCGAAACTACCACGGACAATGGAACCTACCAACACGTAGAACCAATTAAGCCCGGATCAAAGAAACTAAATATTCCAGCATTAATGTACTACGCCATATTTCTATCCGTGATTGGTTCACTTGGGAATATTTTGACCGTAACTGCCCTTTGCAACTCCTCGTCATTACGGAGACAGACTACCACCTGGTTTACTATCAGTATCTAAGTGTATCCGATTTCCTATTCAGCGTAATAGCATTACCCTTTACAGCTTTTTGAAACTCCGGTCAGACATGGATTAAGGATAGCAGTTTGTGTCAATTTGGACAATTCATGTACTACGGAAGTGTCACTTGCTCTATAATATTTATTACAACTATCACTATAAATCGGTATATAAGGATAGTTCACTTTCATCACTATAAATCGGTATATAAGGATAGTTCACTTTCATCACTATAAATCGGTATATAAGGATAGTTCACTTTCATCACTATAAATCGGTATATAAGGATAGTTCACTTTCATCACTATAAATCGGTATATAAGGATAGTTCACTTTCATCACTATAAATCGGTATATAAGGATAGTTCACTTTCATCACTATAAATCGGTATATAAGGATAGTTCACTTTCATCACTATAAATCGGTATATAAGGATAGTTCACTTTCATCACTATAAATCGGTATATAAGGATAGTTCACTTTCATCACTATAAATCGGTATATAAGGATAGTTCACTTTCATCACTATAAATCGGTATATAAGGATAGTTCACTTTCATCACTATAAATCGGTATATAAGGATAGTTCACTTTCATCACTATAAATCGGTATATAAGGATAGTTCACTTTCATCATTATAAATCGGTATATAAGGATAGTTCACTTTCATCACTATAAATCGGTATATGAGGATAGTTCACTTTCATCACTATAAATCGGTATATAAGGATAGTTCACTTTCACCACTATAAATCGGTATATAAGTATAGTTCACTTTCACCACTATAAATCGGTATATAAGGATAGTTCACTTTCATCACTATAAATCGGTATATAAGGATAGTTCACTTTCACCACTATAAATCGGTATATAAGTATAGTTCACTTTCACCACTATAAATCGGTATATAAGTATAGTTCACTTTCACCACTATAAATCGGTATATAAGTATAGTTCACTTTCACTACTATAAATCGGTATGTAAGGATAGTTCACTTTCACCACTATAAATCGGTATATAAGGATAGTTCACTTTCATCATTGTCTATAGGTGTACAAACATTTTGATAAGTTCCTATACCTGTCTTATGCTTTCTAACTGCTTTGGTTTTCTAAAATGTCACAGAAAACTTTACAAATTTAACCAAGTCATGACGCAATCCCTTCCAGGAGAACCGTTCTTCGATTCTTTTACAGGATTTGGTTATTCCCACATAACCTAACAAAGTTGAAGAATGGAAATATTGTAAAAATTTACAGACCACTGATTTAGAAATACATAATTTCCAGAACTTTGCTTCACTTTCCCAAGGTTTAATAAGCGATCTGCAGGGTTGTCTAAATGGCGAAGTACCCATTGGTACTGTTGAAGTGAATTTACTTCGCTCATGTAATTTTTCGCTTTTCCAACTCCTTTAGCTTTAAAGTCACCATATCAGCAACTTTACTATACAAAGTCTCAAATAAAATCTCTAAGCTATCATTGCCATAGTTACCACTCTTATGAACTTCTACGTTATCATCCGTAAATGAGGACATTATGCTCACGCTTTTCCTATTCTTTCTGGGCATTATAACGAATCCCGGTTGAGCAGAATTGTAAGGAATAATTATTATGGCGGCTCAATGATAATCCTTACAATAAGAAATACAGCTTTATTAACAGGCAATAATTGGAAGGCTAAAATGCACCACAAAGCCTATATATTATTATTAAGGTAACTTGATTAGCTATAACACACTGTAATGCCAATAAGACCTGGAAACAATCAATCATTATTAATTCAACCTGAATATGAGAAAACTCACTACTGAGATTCTCAGTAGAGAGCGACTGAATTTTAGGTTAGAGAGTCTCAGAACCCAAAAGGAGTCTGATCTTCCATTTCGTCTCACTGTCATCACCAACAGAAACCTACAGTTTCATTGGTCACATTAGCAGAGATCCAATAGTTTTAGATTTAATATATTGGTAAAATAATATATACTACAGTAAGCTAACAATAATTTGTTAACATCGTAGCCATAGAGACAAGTAAAGGACTATGCAAGAAAATACTTTACACTACATACTCAGATATTGTAGACATTTTATCGAAGATGTGAAATATGTACCAGTAGCAACTATTAAGGATAAAGTATATCCCCTCTCGTCTTTACATCTACGACAAGAACCTCAACTACAACGCTTTGCATCATATAACTGTTCTGGAATTTGTGAAAATGCTGACTGTGTAATGGGATAATGTAGAGGTGACGCAGTTTTCTGAAAATACTTCATGTGTAATCCAGAAAATGCCAACGGTGTCTGCACATATGACCCTAAGACAGTCGTCTACAAAATCAAAACGGACCAAGGAACGTTACTGCAACTTACTGGGGACATCTGTACACCTTAACCCGAAAGGAAGACCGAAGTCAAACTCATGTGAAGCCAAATGCACCCACTACGGCTTAAAGGTCACCACACTAGGATAGGTGGCAAGATATATTAAAGCCCAGAAGAACCCAGGATTTGTTTCAACTATTCCAACTTCAGAATCAACAGAAGTGTATTTATCCAATAATATGCTGACCGCAATGACGACATCATCTAGAGATCGTACCGTAAACTCATAAAACAAAATAGCTTGTTCAGTAAGGATTAATACGCGACTAGCTTTTAGCCATTTAGGACAACAATCGTGCTTCAGAATTGAAGATAATCACAACAAATTATTTGGAACTATTACTGTGGAAACCGTACCGTTAAAATGTAAAAAGAAATTGTTATACTACGTACCAAAGGGAGTTTCCAATTAACATAGCTCTTTTCTCTATTATAATCTTTACTCTGATGCTGAATGTCACGGATACAAATGCCGAGACTTTAGAATCAACGATACCGTTAAAGGATTCAAGGACTCCAAGGGACACCTAGGATGGTCCTATTGTAAGGGTAATCGACATCCGAAATGCCCATGGATTCTAACTGAAGACTGTAACTACTACCGACTTTGGTTGGAAAACCCTACTAATGAAGCATACGCTGTCTACAATTGCCCTGAATGGACCTTCTCAAGCTATTTATCACTCTCAACATGGGAGACAAAATAATCCGAAACGAAACTAGATTTTACGCTGGATTAAATCAAGACATTGATGGAATAACCTTTAACTTAGCATCGGTATCTACTCCTCCCATGCCCCTATTAAATGATTGTATATTGTAGGATTTTGTGTTGGGGCAGCGTAGCTCAGTAGTAATAATTATAGATAAGCACTTAGTAAATGTAGGTAAGGTAGAACACTTTGTGAGATTCCCAAAAGACTAGGTAAGAATTGTCTAACGTGGTGAATGACCAAAACTAGACTGCCCTTTTATTCTAAGCTCCCATCTTCCATTTATAAATCATATGACAGTATGCTTATTCATATTAAAATCATGAACTCATCTTAGGATTATTGTTAAATTCTAAAATAATGAAATATAGAAATATTGTTTGCTTTTGTTTAACCTGAGAAGGTTAGGATTCTGTAACTAACGCTACATCTCTCCGTCTAAGGGGTGGGGACTTGACACTCTAAGTCAAAGTGGATGATTCTGATGGTTCTTCTGTCGATGTTTTTACTTCTGTCCTACATTGTCTTACATTAGTCAACTTTTGCCGCATCATTTTGTCTCGTCGGGCTTTTCCTGTGCGGTTACGTCTGATTGGTTTTGGTGTGATTGAAGTGGTTGGTAGTGAAGATGTGGGTTTGATGTTGGATTTAGTTGGATTTTCGATGGAGGTTGTGGAAAATAATTGTCGTACAATTGCTTGGTTGGTTTGTCCGGAATGTTCTTTCCAATAAGTATTATAGTAAGCTGCTTTCCGAGCCCAATTGTTAGTGTATTGTTTTGAGCTTTGATGAGGCAATGTGAGTAGGTGGTTGGTTGCAGAGGTGGTTGGTTGGTTTGAGTTATGGTGAGCCAATGAGAGTAAGTTGTGTGTTGTAGAGGTTGTTGGTTGGTTTGGTGTCTTCAAGGTGTTCGGTGCTCTGATTGTTCCTTTTGGGAAATTCTTGGGAAGTTTTTGTATAATGACTCTTGGGTGAGGGAGCCACTTATAACCATACCAGATTCCTTTCGAGTCACCCATATGAGTGATGTATGGTGGATTCGAATTTGGTAATGGTTCGTATTCTCCAAGAAACCATTTTAAAGATGAGGGTAATTGTGTTGAGGTCGTTGGTGATTTCGGAGATAAAGTGATGATGTCAATGTCCATATCGTTATTCGTCAGTGAAGTTGAGAGAGTCAAAGGTTTGGTTCTGTAGTGTAAGTTTTTACCAGGAGTAAGTGGTAGTTCTTCGTGTTTAGATGGAAGTTCGAGGGCAGCATTCATGTCTTTAATAAAAGATGGAAAATTCGGTTCGGGGGATTTTGTAGGAGCAGGAAAGATGAACTTCGGAAAGTCTTCTCCAGGTGTAGCTTCTATAATCAGCAAATCCTCCATTGAGGGCTCGATTTCCATTATATCCATTTTGATCTGTAGGTGTTAAAAGAAAATTGATGGTTGAGATTTTTGTATGGTTAGATATCATCACTGGTCAGTGGAGGGTGGTAATGTTTTAGATGTTGTGTTTTCATGGAGATTATTTTGTTGGGTATTCCGATTCTTTTGTCAATTAATTTAAAACTGCGAGGGTTTAATTGATCAATGATTTCATATGGTCCTTTCCAATGAGGCATGAATTTTTGCACCAAACAAGTTTTTCTGGTACAGTCGGCAACGAGAACGAAATCATTGATGTGAAAAGGGATTGTGGGGTGCAGAGTGTCGAATGTTTGCTTTTCTTTTCGTCGAAACTGTTCAGTTACTTGTTTTGCAGTGTTTCTTGAAATTGCTACACGTTTTGCGTTGAGAGGTGGTTTAAAATCTTCTAAGTATTGTTTCAGAGGTGGAATTATTTTATCGCAGGGTATTATTGGTTCTCGTCCGTAAACTAAATAGTGTGGTAACATTATGTGCATAAACTGCCCATGGTAAATATAATTCCCATTCACTGATCATTTTGTATAAATTTTGCAATGATTCTTTTAAGAGTATCGTTGGTTTTCTCTGTTAGACCATTAGTTCCGTGGCAATTAGGTGGAGTGGTGATGAGTTCTATTTTAAAGTAGTTGCAAAATGATTGAAATTCGTTTGATGTGAATGCTGTTCCTGGGTCTACAATTATTTTCTAAGGAATTCCGTGACGTTGTAGTATTAAGTTGGTTATTGATTTTATGGCGTTATAAGAGTCTTGAGAAGGTACTATAGCTGCTTCTATATAACGTGTGAGATGGTCATTGATTATTAGAGCGAATTTGTGTCCTTTTTCAGATTCAGGGTAGGGTCGTTGAAAGTCAATTCCTAGTGTGGGGAAGGGTGTTTCTGGTGTTTCTAGAGGGCACATTGGTCCGGATTCAACAAAATTCCGTCGGTTGTATTTTTGGCAAATATCACAACAATTTAAACATTTTGTGATGTCCTGGTTCATATTTTTCCAATAATATCTATTCTGAAGGGTGTGCAGTGTCTTGAAAATTCCTAAGTGGCCACCAGTGGGGTTGTTGTGAACAGAATTTATGGTTTCTTGTTGTAAGGATTTTGGAATGCATATTCTAAATATATTTTTGCTATAGTTTGGTAGTTGGTATATTTGACCAAAGGGTAACAATCAGCTCCGGCACCATGTAACTCCAGAGAAGAAACAACGCTTAACAAACTTGGAGAAATTCAGTACAATACACTTCAAGACGCTAAAGCATTTAATCAGAACTGTTTTGGAAGTATGCACCTCATACGAGCCATTGCAGATCAAGATGGAGTCAGATGTATCTCGGAACTATTGGACCCAGAGAAGTTAATGGCCATCAATCCGATGCCATTGAAGATAGCAACGGAATCCTATTAGGACACGAAGACGATATCATATTTGAATGATCAACTAACACGTTACTGGAACTTCGAATCGTCACTGAAAACTACCACCTTACCAAGGAGGTGGAAGAATCAAACTGCTTCGCCGAATTCATCAAACTAGAAGGATGTTATAGCTGCCTTCAAGGAGCAACTTTAACTCTAGAAGCTAAGGTTAAACATGGAGAAACTGTAGCAAGTCTAGAATGCCCCGATGCTGGATTTTTCATTCCAATACCACTGAAGACGGACTCAGAAGCTCATCATTTAATTATTAAGTTAGATACGCCAGAATTAGATATGGAATGTAAATTTAAATGTTCTAAATATACTATTAAACTAAATATAAAGGGACACCTGCAATATTTGAGTAATGTGGATGTAAGGAGCAGTCACATGACAGTTGCATATGAGCTAATTGATACTCATACCGGATTCAGCCTACTCTCCCTTACAGGATTAGGTTGGTACAACTGGTTTATCAGAGGTGTTACTGCTCTTGTAATCATAGGTGTTATCATTCTTACCTGATGGTTAGGATCCCAAGCTATGATTAAGAAACTATTGTAAAAACAATAATTGAATTAACATTAGAATTAGTTTAACATTTGTAGAATTAGTTTTGTTTAGATAAATCAAGGCTGGCAGAATGTTGTGTTACGCAAACAATATTATAACATAACCGTGTATTTACATAAGCAAAATACGCACATGTACATACGTACATTTTGCTCACAAACAAAGTTCCCCAAAGGGAAGATGACATTGTAAAGCAAGTATTAATTACGTGTTTCTTTATCTTTATATTGTAAGTGTGGACAAGACGACCTTCTGGTTTCCCGTCCACATAAGGAATCCCCGTTCACAAAAGGTTTCCCATTTGTGTGCGGTTGAGCATGAGTTTCAATGCCAATGCCGTCATACACAATCTTTAAACCATTGATTGCCTCTCACTCCTGTGGTAAGATGAAACCACGGACGAGAGCCTGCTTGCGTGTGTGTTAATTAGTTAAGAACAACAAATTGAATAATCCTACTTTCTCCTACAATTCTTATTGTAATCATTGACTAGATTTTACTTGTACGATTCATCTTAAAGTTGTTTTTGACACATTTTGTACTTCTTCGACAACGTTTAGTATAAATAGCGTACAAATTCAGCATGTAAAATCAGTACAATTTTGGTATTTGATACGTTCAAATAAATTTGTTGTCTGAACAAATCTCTACTCCTATTTTATTTTGCTCAACGCATCATAGTGTATAGAGACACGACCCGTTCCTTCCGATAACGCCAAGTGGAAAGAGTCGAACACGAAAATAGTCATTTTCGAAATTCCCGGGTAGGGGTACATCAATTGATGCACTATGTACCAAGGACCAACCTATGAATTTGGTTTGGACTCTTAATGAGATTTGATGAATTGGGAGAAAAAAGTGTAAAGAGACACTACCCCTGCCGGCCGCTCACTCCAAGTTTACAGGGTCCAAATCCGAAATTTCATGATATAAGAAAATCAATCGATGCACTAGGTGTCAAGGATCCACCTCTGCATATGATTTGGAATTCCGTTGAGAGTTGTGTAATTGGGAGAAGATAGTGTACATGGACCCGACCCCCACTGACCACTCCCGAAACGTCCACAGGGCGGAACACGAAAATTCCTGGATATGAGTACATCACTAGATGCACTAAGTGCCAATGACGAACCTCTGCATTTGGTCTGGAATTCCGTTCAGAATTGTGTGATTGGGAGTAGATAATGCACAATAACCCAATCCCTGCCGACCGCTCATGAAACGTCGACAGGGTCCAACACAAAAAAAGTCACGTTGAAAAATCCTGGATACGAGAAAATCAACCGATGCACTAGTATCTAGGATCGAGGCCTGCATTTGGTTTCGAATTCCGTTGAGAATTGTTGAATTATGAGAATAAAGTGCAGAGCAGGGTTGCTGAATTTTTTGATTGTTTTAATTTTTTCGAAAAAATCAATTTATTTGATTTCAATCGGATTTTTATGATTTAAATTCCAAATTTATATTTATTATTATTATTTAAAGATATAATTCCCATACAAATTTTTCCGTGTTAATTTTCCTAATAATATTGTACACTGTTAGCACTAATTAAACTTGAACATTTAATAAAACCTGTTGAGAGAAAATTACGTAGGAAAGTCAACTAATAAGAAATAAAAAGCTGGTTAAAGGCTGATTCAAAATATCATCCCTATTGTTTTAAAAACTAGCAATTTCGAATTAAGTTTTGTCTTTGAAACCAAACACTGAGTAGGACAATTGCCAGCTGTCTCATTTGGATCTTTTTTGCAAGATAAAAATACACACAATATGCCCATTATATATATAAATATATAATTATACAAAATGTGTAGTGTTTATATTAAGTTTACACAAGTGTGAGTCCGTTCGATAATATAACAATTAAACAATGCAAAATTCCTTCAGTCAAATCTTACTACTCTAAATAGTAGTCGTTTAGAAAGATTGAATGTCTGAAGAGACTGAGTTTCTGCTAGGAACAAGACATATCATCATAAGTATTACCCCCGTGTTATTTCGGGACGGGATCGGAATATATACTTGTATTTGTCACTGGATTACGAAACGAAACGGTATCTTCTGTGGGACAACACTTGTCTCCAGCAGAAGCTTTAGCAATATAAATTACAATAGTTTAAAACACTCAAATCCGAATTTGATGGGACAGTGACAGCTTGACAGATATTTAGTATGCAACTCATTCAAAAATGCGAAAATTTTCGAAGTCCAAAATAGTCGCATGCCCGAAAGTCATAAAAACACAAACAGCATGTTTTACTACGTTTTGAGACATAAAATTACATGTTACCTAAACGTGAAAGTTGAATAGTCAATTGTGATTTAAATCAATGATTTATTCGAAAAAAATCAAGCGATTTAAATCTTGATATAAATCAAGATAAAAATCAAGACACCCTGGTGTAGAGGGACCCTACCCCCCACTCACGAAATATCCACAGTGCAACACGAAAAAAGCCGTGTTAAAAATTCCTGGTTATGAGTACATCAATCGATGCACTAAGTGAAAAGGAAAAACCTCTGCAATTGGTTTGGAATTCCGCTGAGAATTGTTGTATTGGGAGAAGAAAGGAACCGACCCCACCGCCCGCACCCAGAACGTCCAAAGGGCGCAACCCAAAAAAAATTCGTGTTATTAATTATTGGATATGAGAACATCAATAGATGCACCAGGTGTCAAGGATCAATCAACGTATTTCGTTTCGAATTCCGTTGAGTATTGATGAATTACGGGAAGATGGTGTGTAGGGACCCAACCCCCACCGACCGCTCTCGAAACGTCGACAGTGTCGAACACAATAAATTCATATTAGGAATCATTGGATATGAAAACAACAGTCTATGCAATAGGTGTCAAGGACCAACCTCTGCATTTGGTTTGAAATTCCGTAGATAATTGCTGAATTGGAAGAAGATAGTGTACACGGACACGAGCTATGCCGACCGTTCACGCCAAATTTACAGGGGCTAACACGAAAATAGTCATGTTCGAAATTCCTGGATATGAGTACACTAGAATCCAAGGATCAGCCTCTGCATTTGGTTTCGGAATCCGTCGAGAATTGTTGAATTGGGAAAGGATAGTGTACAGGGATACTACCCCTGCCAACAAAAAATGTCATGCTTGGAAATTCATGGAAATGAGAACATCTATCGATGCAATAGGTGTCAAGGATCAACCTCTGCATTTGGTTTTGAATTCCGTTGAGAATTGTTGAATAAGGTAATGATAGCGCATAGGGACAGAACCCCCACGGACCGCTGTCATAACGTCCGCAGGGTCCAAGACGAAAGAAGTCATGTTGGAAATTCCTAGATGTGAGAACCTCAATCGATGCACTAGTTGTGATGGATCAACCGCTGCATTTGACTTGGAATTCCGTTAAGAATTTTCGAATAAGGAGATGATAGTACAGGCGGACCCGACCCCCACCGACCGCTCACGAAACGTCCACGGATTCCAAAAACGTTTTCATGTTAGGAATTATCGTATATGAAAACATCAAACAAGGCACTAGGTGTCAACTATCCACCTGTGCATTTGGTTTAGAATTCCGTTGAGAATTTTTGAATTCGGAGAAGATAGTGTACATGGACCCGACCCCTCCTTAACGCTCATTAAACTTCGAAATGGTCCAGCAAAAATAAAGTCATGTTAGGAAACTCCGGTGTATTAGAACATCACCTGATGCACTATTTATCAAGAATCAACCTCTGCATTTGGATTCGAACTCCGTTGAGAGTTGCCGAATAAGGAGATGATAACGCAGACGGACCTGAACCCCATCGACCGCTCCCGTAACGTCCACGGGGTCCAAAATAAAAAAATCATGGTAGAAATGACAGGAACGGATATGAGAACATCAATCGATACACTACATTTTAACTATCAACCTCTGCTTTGGTTTCGAACTCCACTGAGAATAGTTGAATAAGAAGATGATAGTGCAGAAGGACCGAACACTACCGGCCGCTCCCATAACGTCCGCAGGGTCCACGACGAAGTGGTCAAGGATCAACCGCTGCATTTGACTTTTAATTCCGTTAAGAATTGTTGAATTAGGAAAAGATAGTGTTGTGGCACCGACCCCCACCGACCGCTCACAAAACGTCCCCGTGGTCCAACGGAAAAAAATTCATGTTAGGAATTATCTGATATGACAACATCAAACGATGAACTAGGTGTCAACTATCAACCTCTGCATTTGGTTTAGAAATCCGTTGAGAATTGTTGAATTGGGAGATGCTAGTGTACAGGGGCCCGATGCCTCCTAAACGCTCATTAAACTTCGAGAGGGTCCAACAAAAAATGTCATGTTAGGAAATTCATGGAAATGAGAACATCAATCGATACAATAGTTGTCAAGGATCAACCTCTGCGGATGGTTCGTTGGATTGCCATGTGAAATGTTGAGGTTTCAGTTCTAGCAACACGAATGCAATACTCAGGCGGTGGGGTGAGATGCTTACGACAACTGCAGGGTGAGATGTGTAAGATCAGGCAGGGTGATATACAGCCCAAGCAGGTTGAAATGTGTATGACAAGGCAGGGTGAGATATGGACCAAGCAAGGTGAGATGCGTACGACCCAGGCATGGTAAGATGCTTACCCACAGGCAGGGTGAGATACCAGAATCTGACCCAGGGTGAAATGTAACAATGAGACCCAGGGTGAGATAGTAAAATGATTCTGAACTATATACTTTAATACGAGAACAACCTTAATAATTGAGGAAAATGAGAATACAGAAGATTAAGTCTGAGCTCTGTGGCGGTCTCTGAGCGACTAACTAAAAATAGTTAGTTGCAATGTTAACAATTTTTAAAAATAAAATGAATGTTTGGTAATGACAATAAATTAATTACAATCAATCCAACATTATCGTATCCCAAACACTTAGTTAATTCTAAATCAGATTTCAACACCATGTTTTATGACCTTACATTTTGAACACATATTTTCGACACTATATTTTCGACCATATTTTTCGACCGTATATGTTTGACCTTATTTTTCCGAACATATTTTTTCGACCTAACTTTTCCGAACATAGTTTAGCGCTCTCATATTTTCGACATTTTTTCGACCATATATTTTCGACCTTATATTTTCGACCATATATTGTTGAAATTTTTCGACCATGTTTTTTCGACTTTATTTTTCGACCTTATTTTTTCGACCATGTTTTTTCGACCTTATATTTTAGTTCCTATATTTTCGACCAAATATTTTCGACCATATTTTTTCGACCTTATGTCTGACCTTATTTTTCCGAACATATTTTTTCGACCCTTTATTTTCCACCTTACATTTTCGACCTTTTTTTTCGATTACGTATATTCGACTATACGTTTTCAACCTTATATTTTTGACCATATACTTTTGACATTTTTCGACCATGTTTTGTCGACTTCATTTTTCGAATTTTTTTTCGATCTTATTTTTTAAAAAACATATTTTCCACCTTGCGTTTTCGTTCATATATTTTCGACCTTACATTTTTTACCTTATTTTTTTCGACCATGTTTTTTAGACCTAATATTGTTGACCTTTTTTTCGACCAAATTTTTTCGACCTTTATTTTCGGCGGTACATTTTTGTCCTTTTTTCGACCATGTTTTTTCGAATTTCTTTTTCGACCTTAAATTTTCCACCATACCTTTTCGACCTATTTTTTTGACCTGATATTTTGGACCGTATTTTTCAACCTTAAATTTTCAACCTTATTGTTTTGACAAGTTATATTCGATCTTATTTTTTAACCACATATTTTTGACCTTATATCTATGTTCGACCTTTTATGTTCGACCATATTTTTTCGACCTTATTTTCGACTTTTTTATTCTACATTTTTTTCAACTGTTTTTTGACCTTATATTTTAGACCTTATATTTTTAACCACATATTTTTGACCTTATATGTTCGACCATATTTTTTCGACCTTACATATTCGACCACATATGTTCGACCTTGTATTTTCGACCATATAGTTTCAACCTTACATTTTTGACCTTGTATTTTCGACCGTTTGTTCGAATTTATAAGTTAGACCCTATATTTTGGACCTTATATTTTAGACCCTATATTTTCGACCTTATTTTGTCGACCACATATTTTCGACCTTATGTTTTCAAACTAATTTTTTTGTCCACATTTTTTCGACCCTATATTTTTGACCACATATTTTCGACCCTATATTTTCGACCATATTTTTTGACCTTATATGTTTGACCTTATATTTCCAAACATATATTTTCGACCTTATTTTTCCGAACATGTTTTTTTGACATGAAAATTTCCGCCTAATTGTTGCGAGCATATTTTGACCTCATATTTTCGATCTTGTTTAATCTACATTTATTTCGACTGTTTTTTTGACCTTATATTTTCGACCTTAAATTTTCGACCATATATTTTCGACCTTTCTTTCGACCACGTTTTTTCGACCTTATATTTTTAACTACATATTTTCGACCTTTTATGTTCTATCATATTTTTTCGACCTCACATTTTCGGCCCCATATTTTCGACAATACTTTTTCAACCACTTATTTTCGACCCTTTCTTATCGACCATATTTTTCGACCTTATATTTTTAACCACATATTTTCGACCTTATACGTTCTTTCATATTTTTTCGACCATACCTTTTCGACCATGTTAGTTCGACCTTGTATTTTCGACCACATATTTTCGACCATGTTTTTTCAACCACATATTTTTGACCATATATTTTTGACCACATATTTTCGACCCTTTCTTTTCGACCATATTTTTCGACCTTATATGTTTGACCTTATTTTTCCGAACATATTTTTTTGACCTTAAAATTTACACCTTATTTTTCTGAACATATTTTGACCCCATATTTTCGATCTTGTTTAATCTACATTTTTTTCCGACTTTTTTTGACCTTATATTTCCGACCTTAAATTTCGACCAAATATTTTCGACTTTTCTTCCGACCACGTTTTTTCGATTTTATTTTTCGACCTTATTTTTTCGACCATGTTTATTCGACCTTATATTTTAAACCACATATTTTGGACCTTATACGTTCTATCATATTTTTTCGACCTTATATTTTCGACAACATTTGTTCGACCTTATATTTTTGACCACATATTTTCGAAGCTTTCTTGTCGACCTTATGTTTTCGACCACATATGTTCGACGTTGTATTTTTGACCACATATTTACGACCTTATATTTTTGACCACATATTTTCGACCTTATATTTTTGACCACATATTTTTGACCTTATATTTTTGACCACATAATTTCGACCCTTTCTTTTCGACCATATTTTTCGACCTTATATGTTTGACCTAATTTTTCCGAACATATTTTGACCCCATATTTTTAATCTTGTTTATTCTACATTTTTTTCGACTGTTTTGTTGACCTTATATTTTCGACCTTAAATTTTCGACCATATATTTTCGACCATTCTTTCGACCACGTTTTTTCGACTTTATATTTTTAACCACATATTTTCGACCCCTTTTTCGACCATATTTTTCCACCTTATATTTTTAACCACATATTTTCGCCCTTATACGTTCTTTCATATTTTTTCGACCTTACATTTTCGACCACATTTGTTGGACCTTGTATTTTCGATCACATATTTTCGACCATATTTTTTCAACCACTTATTTTTTACCCTTTTTTAGACCATATTTTTCGAACTTATATTTTTAACCACATATTTTAGCCCTTATACGTTCTATCATATTTTTTCGACCTTACATATTCGACAACATTTGTTCGACCTTGAATTTTCGACTACATGTTTTCAACCACATATTTTCGACCTTATATTTTTGACCACATATTTTCGACAGTTTCTTTTCGACCATATTTTTCCACCTTACATGTTGTTAACCAATATTTAGTATTTTAACTTTTATACATAACATCGGCATACATAACTATACTACTTAATTGTAATTTCCATGAAAATGCGTTGGGTACTTGCCCTAACTTAACATTATTGGTTCTATTTAAATCTAAAGAAAATACTTGAGGTTCTTGTGAGCTCACCTCCGTATAAAACCTCGTGCCTCCGAAGGTACGAAGAGGAGAGGAATTCCAGATCTCCTGCTGAACACAAGCAAGAGCACACGCAAGACACGAACACAGTGTATCAAATCTACGCACTATACTAAAATAAAGTATATCTTGTGAGTAACTACATATACGCACATACGCGTCTTATTTCTCGTATGCTGAGACACAAGCCCGCAATCCCTCACAGCCAGCAAGTGCATCTCTGCCGTCTACACATTTCCCCATCAACTCACTCTCTCACTCTCAATTCCATTAATATTCCCATTTTATTTCCATAATCTACTCTTCATTACATTTTTCTCCTCATTACGAACCATAACTCCAATTATAAATTAACATGGTTGAGGTGCGGGTTTCGACGTCTCTCAAAAACTTCAGGTTCGTAAACCAATTATAACACTATTGACACTGTGGCGTAAGCCGTTAAACAGAACTCTGCCCAAATTTTCCATTTTTCACCACATTGTCAATCAAAATCTTACGTGGCATCCGCCGCCGCCGAAGGCTATGCTCGAATTTTCTATAAATTGTCTCAAGTTCCCCCGTGCCACATGTCACCACACGACATCAGATTTATTAGAGTAGTAGAACTCGATCAACACCCTGAATTCATCATTTGTAATAACCAGAAATATATAGCTCTATTACTAAGTGAAGCTGCTCTCGTTGAGCTTACCTCTGAGGACCAAATACGTGCACGTGCCAAATATAGTCATCTCTCATCTACGAGGGCACTATACCTTTACAAGTTTTACAAACTGTTTAAGCAAAAGCTGCCTCGATACGTTAACTCCAACATTGAGCCCCAACCAGTTGATAGGAGTGACATAAAGGTTATCCGGAAAAATCCCAGCCGAATTCCGCGATCAATAAACAGTTCGACCACGACCCTGCCTGAAACCACCGTGGTGACCGTCCCAGACGACATCCTCACCCACGTACCATCAAGTGAAGGCGAGACTGACACCGAAGGACCAACACCGGAGCCCACAACACCTCTTGGAGGCTTTGCAAGTTTCAACCCCAGTAGGACATCTACCCCTGCTGTCTCTTCTGGTCCCGCAGATCACGATTCGATCTTCGTTACTACTCAATCAGTAAGTACAAACTTTAATTTGTCTAACAATCATACTCTCACTGGCACACCCGTAGCTCCACATCCACAACCCACATCATCCCGTCTATTTACGTCCCGAGACCTCCTCGAAGACGTAGCCCAGAAATTAGTGGATGACATAAAAACCAAGCAAGAAATCGACTCTTCAAGGACTAGTATCCTTACCTACGCTTATTACCAACAATTGCTGTATGATCTCAAGTTAACCACAGAAGTTACAACCGACGGTACCTTCCTCAACACCAGAGAAACATTTACAAAAATTGTAGCCCGAATTCTCCGCATCTTTACCCTTTGGCAAACAAATTCCACTGAATTTGCGTCCATCATCGAAGAAATCGAGGACATCCAAACTTCTTTATTAGCTTCAAAATTTCATCCAACCGTAACAACTACTCTAGTCACAACAACTACTCCTTCCGTTTCCACTACTAAGACCCCTACCTTTGTTATTGAAACACACAGCTACACGCCTGTAATCCTCGCCTGGACAACACGACTACAAGCTGAACAAAATTCCACTCAAAACATTACCCATCTTCTCAGTTACGCATATTACTTAGGCTTGGTACAGGAATTTCAGCTGACATCCAAATACACCCACAACCATTGTCATTTTTCATCTCAGCAAGTATACAAAGAAGGACTCTTTCTTTTAGACCAGGAATTTATTTCCATTGCTACTCAAACCTACCCGAACATTTTTTCCACTCCCGTCACTAATCCAGACAATCACACAAATAATCATTCTCATACAGCTGCACAGGACAATACCGCTGTCCTCATTCCCGACGTTGGCACCACCGCCGCATACGACAGTGTCAAACCTCTCTATAACATCAACCTAACACCTCCACCTCTTTCTGCTTCCGACTCTGATTCAGGGTCACTCCACTCTGAATCCCTCCATTTCACCACAGCTACGAACAGCTCTTCCTCTTCTCGTTCAACTTCTCCTATTCAAACTCCTCCACCTATTCCTCCACCTGTTCCACCGAAAAATCCCACCATGGATTACACTAGATTTCTTTTCGATAAACCGGCTTATCCTTCTTCCAAAATCTCCTCCGAAGAATTGTCAGAATTCCTACTACGCTGTGACGACTTCTTTAATACTTTTCAACCAGACGACAAGATGAAAAAGTCTTATGTGTACAGGAAACTCTCCGATGCCACAAAAACAGGCAAAGATTTTCTATCCCACTACTATAACCTCACATCCACTTCGCATCAAACATATGCTCAGTTTCGGGATGCCGTGCTCAACAAAATGCCGCGTGACGTCCCAGACAGAAAGAGCAAACTCTTAGACGCTTTGTCTATGTCACCATATTCACATGAACAGCCAACCAAGTTTGTATTAAGAGTTAAGTCTGCTGCAAGCACAGACTGGTCCACATTCCCAGAGGCCACTACAGTGAAAACATTGTTGGAAAAACTCGACACTACGGTGAAGATTTTCATAACCAGCAAAAATCTTAAAATTAAAACTTTTAATCATCTATTGGATGCCCTACGCGACTATGAATCATGCACTACTCCCCATACGGACCACAGTGCTGTTACTCTCGCAACTCCAGTCCTTCCTACATCATTGGAAAAAACCCTGGCCACGCTTCTAGAGAAAATCGAGAAACTGGAAGCTAAGTAAACTCCCATTATGACAGTCACTCAACATGCTCAGCCACAGCGCTCACAGTACAACAATTTTCAACCTGGACTAGGTTCTAACATTCAACGAACCTACACGTGTTACAAGCGTAACCAAACGGGCCACACAGCAAGGTATTGCCCGACTCAACCTACTCTGTCTCAGCACCCTGCTTCTCAATCCCCAGAAATTTGCAGTCGTTGCTCCCGTCCAGGCCATCATGCTAACCGTTGCAGACAGCCTGTTGCTATGCATTACCAACAATTTCCACAATACATTCAACGACGCCGTGAAGAACGACAACAGCAACTACAGAACCAGCCTTTAAACTCCAACGGGCAGGCTCCACAAGGCCTGCCCCGACGCCAGCTTCTGCCTATTCAAGCTGCAGACCACCAAAACTCACAAGACAGCCAATAATAATTCCTTCCATTACTACAGAACGTACCATCCCCATCAGCGTACATTCCTTATCATGCTCACTTAAAATCATTGTCAATATTAACGGCAACTGCCTCCCGTGTCTTATCGACACAGGAGCAGCTGCTTCCTTGATACATCCCTCGTACGTACCTCATGGTACACAAATCACAACGAACAATCTCACACTCATAGATGCCTCAGGAAATAGCATGTCCAATACTGGACTCGCCCTTGTAAAAATCAAGATAGGAAAATGTACATTTCTACACCCTTTCATCATTGCTCCTTCCACAGCTATTCGCTGCATCCTGGGAACAGATTTTCTATACTCCAAAGGAGGTTTCATCATCAATACTCAAGACAATACCATCTTCAACAAGTTTAAAGGACACATTCCGTTAATCCATACGCTCCTACAACATGATAATGCACCTAAGGAACAATGCGAAATTCCTATGGAACCCATAGAAAACACATCAACCAGAACACAACTGTCAAATAAATCTCATTCTGACAAAGACCAGGAAGCTACCTTCCTGCCCAACCCTTGGTTAGCATCGCCTACACCACCTGCAACCTCTTTTCCAGTCTCCACGTCTACTCAAACTCTTCCTATTTTTCAAGACACAGCTTCTCAAACAATTTCTACGACGAAAATTCAACCTCAACATGGAGTTAAATATTCACGGCCTACAGCAAAATATTCTCCGACTCAAGACATGTCTTCTGACGATACAGACCAGGAATACTTCCATTGCTCAACCCATCCACTCCGCCGACGTATTTCTACCTCCCGAAGAATTACTCTCAAAACTACACCTACTCCCATATCATCTGTCTCAGCTAAACCTTCTACAACGTCCAAAATTACAACAATTCCTATTCTGTGTGTTTCCAATACCATGGAAGACGATGTTCTCCGCGTCCATGGAACACAGGTCATTTCACCCAGGTCTCATGTAACCATTACCACCATACACTACATTAAACAAACTTCGCCTTTATATTTCCAACCTCATGACTCCTTGCATACACAATTCCATATCCTTGCTCCTCATGCAATAATCAGTCCTGAATCTAAATTCTTCCTTCTCACAAATCCAACTTCTATGACTATTACCTTACCACACCGTTTGGGTCTAGGATCTTTAACCCCTTTTGACACACATGACAATTCTATGCAACCGATACATATCAATGCGATCAATACTTCCCAATTGGAAACTGAAGTAGCATCATTTAAAATCAATCCAGATCTACACACTGATGATCAAACTAAACTCCGTTCATTGTTAAGAGAATACAGGAACTCTTTTGCTTTCCACCCTCACGAGCTCGGAAAGTGTTCCACAATTCCATTCCGAGTAGATCTACAGCAAGGAAGCATAGTCAACCATAAACCATACAAGACATCCTCATATCAGGATGCAATTATAGATGCAGAGGTAAAAAAAACTATTAGGAAATGACATTATAGAGCATTCGACCTCCCCATTCAGTAGTCCTGTCATCATTGTCTTCAAAAAGCCCAATGATCAGGGCATCCGCAAACCACGCATGGTTATTGATTTCCGATCACTCAACGCCATCACTAAACCTATGCATTGGCCCCTGCCCAGCATTGACGAGATTCTCCGTCGTCTGCAAAATCAAAAGTATTTTTCAACTCTAGACCTCGCGTCAGGGTTCCATCAGATAACGGTGGAACCCGCCTCCAGAGAAAAACTCAGCTTCATCACCAGAAATGGACAGTATCAGTATAAGGACATGCCATTTGGAACACGCAACTCCCCCTCTCATTTTTGCCGGGTGATAGATGTTATTCTGGCAGATCTCAAATACAATACCGCTCTAGCATATGTTGATGACATTGTCATTGCTAGCCAAACTATTGACGAGCATATTTCTAAACTCAGGAAAATCTTCATACGCTTCGCCCAGCATAACCTCAAGTTTGAACCAACCAAATGTAAATTTGGTTACGAACAAATAAATCTGCTCGGCTTCACCATCAATGCCTATGGAATTCAGCCCTACGATGATAACCTCAATGGTTTACGGATGATGCCAGTTCCAACTAACATCACTACAGTCCAATCCTTCCTTGGCATGGCTAACTTTTTCCGCCGCTTTGTGCCCAACTTTGCACACATTGCAGCACCATTACGTGAACTCACGAAAAAGAACACACCGTTCCTGTGGACTCATGAATGTGATCAAGCATTTCAAGCTCTCAAAAATCTCTTATTATGCAAACCAGTCTTAGCACACTATGATCCCCAAAAGGAAACATTTTTATACACAGACGCCTCCTACCAAGGACTTGGCGCTTACATGACACAACTTCACCCCGACGGTCTCGAACATCCAATTTTCTTCCTCAGCAGGCGTTTAAATAAATATGAGGCTAAGTATCATATACGACTTCTAGAACTTCTGGCCATTACATGGTCAGTCATGAAGCTAAAGGAGTACTTACTTGGAATACACTTTACAGTACGAACAGATCATCACAGCTTATGCTACATCATGAAGAGTAAAGATAGCTTGGACCCCAAGCTACAACGACTGCAACTTCTACTGATGCCCTATGACGTTACAATAAAATACGTCAAAGGCACAACTCATAAGGTGGCAGATTGCCTCAGCCGCAATCCTTTCCAAATGCCCGCACACTCACACACCGACGATGAAGCATGCCTCTCCGTTCATACAATAGATATTGATACCCTCAAGAAAGAACAAGCGAAAGATCCGGCACTCTTGGAAATAATTAATAAACTTCCAACAAACTGGAGAGTACGCTCAACGTACGCACTCTATAATAACATTTTGTATAAGCATAACAAAAAACTTGGAGAAAAATCCCTCCTGATGATACCACAACACATGGTCCCGGATATAATTAAACGTCACCATAACCCAGTGTCCCACACAGGAAATACCAAAGCTCTGAAGGAAATACAACACAGTTACTACTGGAAAACAATGAGTAAAGACATCAAAGAATTTATCCAATCTTGTAAATTCTGTCAAGAAAGAAAAACTCCCCGTGGACACAAACAGCCAAGAGAATTTCAATTCATTCCCATTCCCCTCAGACCCTTTGAAAGAATACAGCTCGATGTCCAGGGTCCATTAACAAATAAAGAAGGACGTCCACGATATATAATAACTGCGATTTGCTACCTGACCAAATTTCTTGTAGCTGAGGTTGTACCTACAGCAGATGCTACTGCTATTGCTAAATTCATCTTCAAAAAAATCGCTGCCGTCTATTCCCTTCCCGAAATTATACAGTCAGATCAAGGAACTGAATTCCATAATGTGGTCATTAATGAACTTTCACAACTATTTGCTTTTAAGATGAATTATTCCACCACCCTTCACCCCCAAAGTCAGGGTCTTATCGAGAGATCCCATCAAACATTAGGTGATTGCATTGCGATGTACAGAGCGGAAAATAAGGCCGACTGGCCCCAAGCCATTCCAGCAATTACATTCCATCTCAACAATACTCTGCACAGCTCCCACGGTTTCACACCATTCTATGTGCTGCATGGTTTTCATGCACGCACCCCGTTGAGAAATGCATTCCCTACCTTTACTCCAGAAAACCGGAACGTCCAAGACATGACTACGCTATGGAAAACTACTCACGACATTTTGACCCGTAATAGAGACAAATACGCTCAACGTGTAAATAGGTCTAAACTAACTGTACACTACAACATCGGAGATAATGTACTCCTTGAACAAACGTCCGTACAACCGGGAACTAGTACTAAATTACTACCCAGATGGAAAGGCCCCTTTTCTGTTATTGATCAACCCTCTGACGTTAACTACACTATTAGAGGATCCGTTGGTAACACTGTTAAAACCCTTACAGTTCATGTGTCTAGATTAAAAATATTTCATGAACGCCCAAATGTGTTCAACACTAAATCTCTGCTCAATAATGAATATGAACCTCCAGTGCAGGAACCTTCTACAAATCTACAGGACATTCCTCAAGAACTCACTGAATCTACAGGAGAACTACCCTCTCCGGAACCTGATGTAACCCCTGAAATTATTTCTGAACAGCCCTCAAATCAGCCTGACATTATTCTTGAACCAGATTTACCCACACATGAAGATCATGCATTCCCATTACGGGATACAGTGCCTTCATTCCCCGTTCAACAACCGACTACAATTCCTCCAGAAATTCAAGAGCAGCCTCATAAACCTACCTATAGAGAAGCACTGTTGTCTGCACCTAAAAATTCCACTGTGGAAATTCCTCATTCCTCCTCTATAACAATTCCTACTAAACGTGTTAGGAGAACCCAGCAACAGCTCTTGGAACAAGAGTCTCAACAAATATTACCCACAGATTTTTATTCCCGAACAGATACAGAATTTAGACGTAGCACAAGAACTAATATTAATGCTATGGATAGTTTATATCACTATGCAACAGTTCGCCCTACCAATAATCACAGTTATCAGCTATAACAACACGGACATCGGATCCAGCTTCATTTACAAATATATGCTCTATGCTGAGCAAAATTCATGAACAACCCTTCAATTACAACAGAATTTTATTCCATACACAACACATACAACTCCCAGTTCGGAGTCGTTTACAAATCCAAAATTCAATACGATACATAATGCTACTCTAGGTTCACTGACCTCTCCTGACCTGAAAAAATTTCGATGTCTTTATTTACAAAAAAAATTGGCGTGACCCGTTTACGCCAGAACCACCCGAGGGTTCCCCCCAACCCCCCCTAAATGGCAGGTCACCCCTCCCTCACGAGGTGACCCTTCCCCCTTGAGAATCAGCCCTTCTAAAGGTATCCCATGATGACCTGTCTCCTTCAACTAACCAGAAGTCATGTATCAAGAAAAAACTACAGAAAATTCAATAATAATAATCTGTGCCTTTTCAAAGGTCACATCCTCGGTAATCTGTTTCCATTCCATGTACAATGAACTTGTCCCACATTATTAAACACTAGCTTGCCATTACCAGGCAAAGGTCCCCGAGTCACTCTGAGCACTTGGACCGCAATTTAATAAATTGAACCCTCAAGCATCTACTGCTCATAATGTGAACACAAAATACATTGTACAATCACCAACTTCATCAACAGATTCCCTGGATCTACGAATTGTAGGGCAAGACAACCGCAGACCCGTACTCCTAATAAAAATAAAAAAGTCAAGAAAGAAAAGAAGAACACTGTACGAAGAACAAATAATATTAATTGGAACTTCACAATTTCTTCAATGATGATCAGCACCAGCACACAGATTTCGGTTGTCACCCTGTAACATTACAAACCCTGCATTATAATTTTATTCTGAGAATAATACTAATGTGCAAATTTCTTTCTGAGTTCCAGCACAATTCCTCACTCACTTTTGCAGACTTCACAACATGACCCACATTCACGGATGTTCAGGCCAGCACCCTCTATGATGACAGCTACAACTGCAAGCACACATGGGACGCCATGACATTTGCAAGTCATCTACAATCAAGAAAAATACAAAAAAAAATATTATATTTAATAACTAACAATTTTTCCTAGCTTCACAAACACTTTCACATAATTCTCACACATCACACTCTTATATTACACACGTAGCAATTTTTGTCTTAATTCTATACCTACGTACTATGAGCTGCAGCTCCCAACACATTTTTCTTCATTTCCAGAAATTGTAATTGATCACTACATTTCGCCACTTCCCATTAGACACCCTATACACACACACAAATTCTGTTAAATCTATTATACACACACTTTAAGTTCATACTATCACTCCTTTTCAATTTCAATGTCACTAATCCCATAGAAAAATTGTTACTCACCGTTTATACGGTCTCCATCTTGCGAATCCCCTCTCCAGATTTTACTCAATTCTGTCTTAAGAATTCTGGGGGCAGAATTTTCTGCCACTCCAGGAAGTATATACTAACTGTTTGTTCTAATACCGTCTAAAACTAACACTGTTCTAATGCAAATGCACATTTTAATACGAATATTGTATGGTGGAATGCTAATATTTCAACGAATAACCTTTGTGGAGAATAGTTTTCGAGTTCAAACTCCAACAGCAAAGAAGACGAGTGCAAGAAGAAACTACGTCGTCCCGGTCCAAATTGGGAGCGGCCAGAAATACCAACAGCAGACAAAAAATTTTTTCCATGACAAAGTTCGACAACTCACGGTTTCTACCCTTTTAAACAATGGGGATATTGTTTCCCCTCAGCCAGAGAATGTTAACCAATATTTAGTATTTTAACTTTTATACATAACATCGGCATACATAACTATACTACTTAATTGTAATTTCCATGAAAATGCGTTAGGTACTTGCCCTAACTTAACATTATTGGTTCAAACTAAATCTAAAGAAAATACTGGAGGTGGGCTCTTGTGAGCTCACCTCCGTATAAAACCTCGTGCCTCCGAAGGTACGAAGAGGAGAGGAATTCCAGATCTCCTGCTGAACACAAGCAAGAGCACACGCAAGACACGAACACAGTGTATCAAATCTACGCACTATACTAAAATAAAGTATATCTTGTGAGTAACTACATATACGCACATACGCGTCTTATTTCTCGTATGCTGAGACACAAGCCCGCAATCCCTCACAGCCAGCAAGTGCATCTCTGCCGTCTACACATTTCCCCATCAACTCACTCTCTCACTCTCAATTCCATTAATATTCCCATTTTATTTCCATAATCTACTCTTCATTACATTTTTCTCCTCATTACGAACCATAACTCCAATTATAAATTAACAATGTATGACCTTATTTTTTCGACCATATTTCGACCTCATATTTTCGACCACGTTTTGTCGAATTTATTTTTCGACCTTATATTTTCGACATTGTTTTTTCGACCTTATATTTTTGACCACAAATTTCCGAACTAATATCTAGGTTCGACCATATTTGTTCGACCATATTTTTTCGACCTTACGTTTTCGACCGCATATGTTCGACCATGTATTTTCGACCATATATTTTTGACCACATATTTTCGACCTTTTATTTTTAACCACATATTTTCGACCCTTTCTTTTCGACCATATTTTTCGACCTTATATGTTTGACCTTATTTTTCCAAACATATTTTTTCGACCTTATTTTTCCGAACATATTTTTTCGACCTTAAAATTTACACCTTATTTTTCTGAACATATTTTGACCCCATATTTTCGATCTTGTTTAATCTACATTTTTTTCCGACTTTTTTTGACCTTACATTTCCGACCTTAAATTTCGACCAAATATTTTCGACTTTTCTTCCGACCACGTTTTTTCGATTTTATTTTTCGACCTTATTTTTTCGACCATGTTTATTCGACCTTATATTTTAAACCACATATTTTGGACCTTATACGTTCTATCCTATTTTTTCGACCTTATATTTTCGACAACATTTGTTCGACCTTATATTTTTGACCACATATTTTCGAAGCTTTCTTGTCGACCTTATGTTTTCGACCACATATGTTCGACGTTGTATTTTTGACCACATATTTACGACCTTATATTTTTGACCACAAATTTTCGACCTTATATTTTTGACCACATATTTTTGACCTTATATTTTTGACCACATAATTTCGACCCTTTCTTTTCGACCATATTTTTCGACCTTATATGTTTGACCTAATTTTTCCGAACATATTTTGACCCCATATTTTTAATCTTGTTTAGTCTACATTTTTTTCGACTGTTTTGTTGAACTTATATTTTCGACCATATGTTTTCGACCACTCCTTCGACCACGTTTTTTCGACTTTATATTTTTAACCACATATTTTCGACCCTTTTTTCGACCATATTTTTCGACCATTCTTTCGACCACGTTTTTTCAAGTTTATATTTTTAACCACATATTTTCGCCCTTATACGTTCTTTCATATTTTTTCGACCTTACATTTTCGACCACATTTGTTCGACCTTGAATTTTCGACCTTGTATTTTCGACCATATTTTTTCAACCACTTATTTTCGACCCTTTTTTAGACCATATTTTTCGACCTTATATTTTTAACCACATGTTTTCGCCCTTTTACGTTCTATCATATTTTTTCGACCTTACATTTTCGACCACATTTGATCGACCTTGTATTTTCGACCACATATTTTCGAACATATTTTTTCAACCACTTATTTTCGACCCTTTTTTAGACCATAATTTTCGACCTTATATTTTTAACCACATATTTTCGCCCTTATACGTTCTATCATATTTTTTCGACCTTACATTTTCGACAACATTTGTTCGACCTTGAATTTTCGACTACATGTTTTCAACCACATATTTTCGACCATATTTTTCAAACCTATATGTATGACCTTATTTTTTCGACCATATTTCGACCTCATATTTTCGACCACGTTTTGTCGACTTTATTTTTCGACCTTATATTTTCGACATTGTTTTTTCGACCTTATATTTTTGACCACAAATTTTCGAACTAATATCTAGGTTCGACCATATATGTTCGACCATATTTTTTCGACCTTAAGTTTTCGACCGCATACGTTCGACCTTGTATTTTTGACCACATATTTTCGACCTCATATTTTCGACCTTATATTTTCGACCTTATATTTTTGACCACATATTTTCGACTCTTTCTTTTTGACCATATTTTTCGACCTTATATGTTGACCTAATTTTTCGTAACATATTTTGACACCATTTTTTCGAACTTGTTTAATCTACATTTTTTTCGACTGTTTTGTTGACTATGTTTCCGACCTTAAATTTTCGACCATATATTTTCGACCTTTCTTTCGACCACGTTTTTTCGACTTTATATTTTTAAACACATAGTTTTGACCTTATACGTTTTATCATATTTTTTCGACCTTTTATTTTCGGCCACATATTTTCGACAATATTTTTTCAACCACTTATTTTCGACCCTTTCTTATCGACCATATTTTTCGACCTTATATTTTTAACCACATATTTTCGACTCTTTCTTTTCGACCATGTTAGTTCGACCATGTATTTTCGACCACATATTTTCGACCATGTTTTTTCAACCACATATTTTCGACCTTATATTTTTGACCACATATTTTCGACCTTATATTTTTGACCACATATTTTCGTCCTTATATTTTTGACCACATATTTTCGACTCTTTCTTTTCGACCATATTTTTCGACCTTATATAATGACCTAATTTTTCCGAACATATTTTGACACCATTTTTTCGATCTTGTTTAATCTACATTTTTTTCGACTGTTTTGTTGACTTTATGTTTTCGACCTTAATTTTTCGACCATATATTTTCGACATTGTTTTTTCGACCTTATATTTTTGACCACAAATTTTCGAACTAATATCTAGGTTCGACCATATATGTTCGACCATATTTTTTCGACCTTAAGTTTTCGACCGCATACGTTCGACCTTGTATTTTTGACCACATATTTTCGACCTCATATTTTCGACCTTATATTTTCGACCTTATATTTTTGACCACATATTTTCGACTCTTTCTTTTTGACCATATTTTTCGACCTTATATGTTGACCTAATTTTTCGTAACATATTTTGACACCATTTTTTCGAACTTGTTTAATCTACATTTTTTTCGACTGTTTTGTTGACTATGTTTCCGACCTTAAATTTTCGACCATATATTTTCGACCTTTCTTTCGACCACGTTTTTTCGACTTTATATTTTTAAACACATAGTTTTGACCTTATACGTTTTATCATATTTTTTCGACCTTACATTTTCGGCCACATATTTTCGACAATATTTTTTCAACCACTTATTTTCGACCCTTTCTTATCGACCATATTTTTCGACCTTATATTTTTAACCACATATTTTCGACTCTTTCTTTTCGACCATGTTAGTTCGACCATGTATTTTCGACCACATATTTTCGACCATGTTTTTTCAACCACATATTTTCGACCTTATATTTTTGACCACATATTTTCGACCTTATATTTTTGACCACATATTTTCGTCCTTATATTTTTGACCACATATTTTCGACTCTTTCTTTTCGACCATATTTTTCGACCTTATATAATGACCTAATTTTTCCGAACATATTTTGACACCATTTTTTCGATCTTGTTTAATCTACATTTTTTTCGACTGTTTTGTTGACTTTATGTTTTCGACCTTAATTTTTCGACCATATATTTTCGACCTTTCTTTCGACCACGTTTTTTCGACTTTATATTTTTAAACACATAGTTTTGACCTTATACGTTTTATCATATTTTTTCGACCTTACATTTTCGGCCACATATTTTCGACAATATTTTTTCAACCACTTATTTTCGACCCTTTCTTATCGACCATATTTTTCGACCTTATATTTTTAACCACATATTTTCGACTCTTTCTTTTCGACCATGTTAGTTCGACCATGTATTTTCGACCACATATTTTCGACCATGTTTTTTCAACCACATATTTTCGACCTTATATTTTTGACCACATATTTTCGACCTTATATTTTTGACCACATATTTTCGTCCTTATATTTTTGACCACATATTTTCGACTCTTTCTTTTCGACCATATTTTTCGACCTTATATAATGACCTAATTTTTCCGAACATATTTTGACACCATTTTTTCGATCTTGTTTAATCTACATTTTTTTCGACTGTTTTGTTGACTTTATGTTTTCGACCTTAATTTTTCGACCATATATTTTCGACCTTTCTTTCGACCACGTTTTTTCGACTTTATATTTTTAAACACATAGTTTTGACCTTATACGTTTTATCATATTTTTTCGACCTTACATTTTCGGCCACATATTTTCGACAATATTTTTTCAACCACTTATTTTCGACCCTTTCTTATCGACCATATTTTTCGACCTTATATTTTTAACCACACATTTTCGACCTTACCTTTTCGACCATGTTAGTTCGACCTTGTATTTTCGACCACATATTTTCGACCATGTTTTTTCAACCACATAGTTTCGACCTTATATTTTTGACCACATATTTTCGACCTTATATTTTTGACCACATATTTTCGACAGTTTCTTTTCGACCATATTTTTCGACCTTATATGTTTGACCTTATTTTTCCGAACGTATTTTGACCTCATATTTTCGACCACGTTTTTTCGACTTTATTTTTCGACCTAATATTTTCGACCATGTTTTTTCGACGTTATATTTTTAACCACATATTTTCGAACTTATATCTATGTTCGACCTTAAATGTTCGACCATATTTTTTCGACCTTACGTTTTCGACCGCATATGTCCGACCTTGTATTTTTGACCACATATTTTCGACCTTTTATTTTTGACCACATATTTTCGACCCTTTTATTTCGACCATGTTTTTCGACCTTACATGGTGGACCTTATTTTTCCAAATATATTTTTTCGAGCTTATTTTTCCGAACATATTTTTTCGGCCTGAAAATTTGCACCCAATTTTTCCGAACATATTTTTTCGGCCTGAAAATTTGCACCCAATTTTTCCGAACATATTTTGACCCCATATTTTTGATCTTGTTTAATCTACATTTTTGTCGACTGTTGTTTTGACCTTATAATTTTGACCTTAAATTTTCGACCATATATTTGCGACCTTTCTTTCGACCCCGTTTTTTCGACCTTACATTTTCGACCACATTTATTCGACCATGTATTGTTGACCACATATTTTCGACCATATTTTTTCAACCACATATTTTCGACCTTATATTTTTGACCACATATTTTCGACCACATATTTTCGACCCTTTCTTTTCCACCATATTTTTCGACCTTACATGTGTGACCTTATGTTTCCAAACATATTTTTTCGACCTTATAATTTCAACCTATTTTCGAACATATTTCGACCTCATATATTCGACCTTTGTTTTGACCACGTTTTTTCGACTTTATTTTTCGACCTTATATTTTTAACCACATATTTTCGACCTTATATCTTTGTTCGATCTTATATGTTCGACAATATTTTTTCGACCTTACATTTTTGACCACATATGTTCGACCTTGTATTCTCGACCATATAGTTTCAATCTTACATTTTTGACGTTATTTCTTCAATCTTGTTTAATCTACATTTTTTTCGACTGTTTTGTTGACTTTATGTTTTCGACCTTAAATTTTCGACCATATTTTTCGACCATTCTTTCGACCACGTTTTTTCAAGTTTATATTTTTAACCACATATTTTCGCCCTTATACGTTCTTTCATATTTTTTCGACCTTACATTTTCGACCACATTTGTTCGACCTTGAATTTTCGACCATATTTTTTCAACCACTTATTTTCGACCCTTTTTTAGACCATATTTTTCGACCTTATATTTTTAACCACCTGTTTTCGCCCTTATACGTTCTATCATATTTTTTCGACCTTACATTTTCGACAACATTTGATCGACCTTGTATTTTCGACCACATATTTTCGAACATATTTTTTCAACCACTTATTTTCGACCCTTTTTTAGACCATAATTTTCGACCTTATATTTTTAACCACATATTTTCGCCCTTATACGTTCTATCATATTTTTTCGACCTTACATTTTCGACAACATTTGCTCGACCTTGAATTTTCGACTACATGTTTTCAACCACATATTTTCGACCATATTTTTCAAACCTATATGTATGACCTTATTTTTTCGACCATATTTCGACCTCATATTTTCGACCACGTTTTGTCGACTTTATTTTTCGACCTTATATTTTCGTCCTTATATTTTTGACCACATATTTTCGACTCTTTCTTTTCGACCATATTTTTCGACCTTATATAATGACCTAATTTTTCCGAACATATTTTGACACCATTTTTTCGATCTTGTTTAATCTACATTTTTTTCGACTGTTTTGTTGACTTTATGTTTTCGACCTTAATTTTTCGACCATATATTTTCGACCTTTCTTTCGACCATGTTTTTTCGACTTAATATTTTTAAACACATAGTTTTGACCTTATACGTTTTATCATATTTTTTCGACCTTACATTTTCGGCCACATATTTTCGACAATATTTTTTCAACCACTTATTTTCGACCCTTTTTTATCGACCATATTTTTCGACCTTATATTTTTAACCACACATTTTCGACCTTACCTTTTCGACCATGTTAGTTCGACCTTGTATTTTCGACCACATATTTTCGACCATGTTTTTTCAACCACATAGTTTCGACCTTATATTTTTGACCACATATTTTCGACCTTATATTTTTGACCACATATTTTCGACAGTTTCTTTTCGACCATATTTTTCGACCTTATATGTTTGACCTTATTTTTCCGAACGTATTTCGACCTCATATTTTCGACCACGTTTTTTCGACTTTATTTTTCGACCTAATATTTTCGACCATGTTTTTTCGACGTTATATTTTTAACCACATATTTTCGAACTTATATCTATGTTCGACCTTAAATGTTCGACCATATTTTTTCGACCTTACGTTTTCGACCGCATATGTCCGACCTTGTATTTTTGACCACATATTTTCGACCTTTTATTTTTGACCACATATTTTCGACCCTTTTATTTCGACCATGTTTTTCGACCTTACATGGTGGACCTTATTTTTCCAAATATATTTTTTCGAGCTTATTTTTCCGAACATATTTTTTCGGCCTGAAAATTTGCACCCAATTTTTCCGAACATATTTTTTCGGCCTGAAAATTTGCACCCAATTTTTCCGAACATATTTTGACCCCATATTTTTGATCTTGTTTAATCTACATTTTTGTCGACTGTTGTTTTGACCTTATAATTTTGACCTTAAATTTTCGACCATTTATTTGCGACCTTTCTTTCGACCCCGTTTTCTCGACCTTACATTTTCGACCACATTTATTCGACCATGTATTGTTGACCACATATTTTCGACCATATTTTTTCAACCACATATTTTCGACCTTATATTTTTGACCACATATTTTCGACCACATATTTTCGACCCTTTCTTTTCCACCATATTTTTCGACCTTACATGTGTGACCTTATGTTTCCAAACATATTTTTTCGACCTTATAATTTCAACCTATTTTCGAACATATTTCGACCTCATATATTCGACCTTTGTTTTGACCACGTTTTTTCGACCTTATATTTTTAACCACATATTTTCGACCTTATATCTTTGTTCGATCTTATATGTTCGACAATATTTTTTCGACCTTACATTTTTGACCACATATGTTCGACCTTGTATTCTCGACCATATAGTTTCAATCTTACATTTTTGACGTTATTTCTTCAATCTTGTTTAATCTACATTTTTTTCGACTGTTTTGTTGACTTTATGTTTTCGACCTTAAATTTTCGACCATATTTTTCGACCATTCTTTCGACCACGTTTTTTCAAGTTTATATTTTTAACCACATATTTTCGCCCTTATACGTTCTTTCATATTTTTTCGACCTTACATTTTCGACCACATTTGTTCGACCTTGAATTTTCGACCTTGTATTTTCGACCATATTTTTTCAACCACTTATTTTCGACCCTTTTTTAGACCATATTTTTCGACCTTATATTTTTAACCACCTGTTTTCGCCCTTATACGTTCTATCATATTTTTTCGACCTTACATTTTCGACAACATTCGATCGACCTTGTATTTTCGACCACATATTTTCGAACATATTTTTTCAACCACTTATTTTCGACCCTTTTTTAGACCATAATTTTCGACCTTATATTTTTAACCACATAGTTTTGACCTTATACGTTCTATCATATTTTTTCGACCTTACATTTTCGACAACATTTGTTCGACCTTGAATTTTCGACTACATGTTTTCAACCACATATTTTCGACCATATTTTTCAAACCTATATGTATGACCTTATTTTTTCGACCATATTTCGACCTCATATTTTCGACCACGTTTTGTCGACTTTATTTTTCGACCTTATATTTTCGTCCTTATATTTTTGACCACATATTTTCGACTCTTTCTTTTCGACCATATTTTTCGACCTTATATAATGACCTAATTTTTCCGAACATATTTTGACACCATTTTTTCGATCTTGTTTAATCTACATTTTTTTCGACTGTTTTGTTGACTTTATGTTTTCGACCTTAATTTTTCGACCATATATTTTCGACCTTTCTTTCGACCATGTTTTTTCGACTTAATATTTTTAAACACATAGTTTTGACCTTATACGTTTTATCATATTTTTTCGACCTTACATTTTCGGCCACATATTTTCGACAATATTTTTTCAACCACTTATTTTCGACCCTTTCTTATCGACCATATTTTTCGACCTTATATTTTTAACCACACATTTTCGAACTAATATCTAGGTTCGACCATATATGTTCGACCATATTTTTTCGACCTTAAGTTTTCGACCGCATACGTTCGACCTTGTATTTTTGACCACATATTTTCGACCTCATATTTTCGACCTTATATTTTCGACCTTATATTTTTGACCACATATTTTCGACTCTTTCTTTTTGACCATATTTTTCGACCTTATATGTTGACCTAATTTTTCGTAACATATTTTGACACCATTTTTTCGAACTTGTTTAATCTACATTTTTTTCGACTGTTTTGTTGCCTATGTTTCCGACCTTAAATTTTCGACCATATATTTTCGACCTTTCTTTCGACCACGTTTTTTCGACTTTATATTTTTAAACACATAGTTTTGACCTTATACGTTTTATCATATTTTTTCGACCTTACATTTTCGGCCACATATTTTCGACAATATTTTTTCAACCACTTATTTTCGACCCTTTCTTATCGACCATATTTTTCGACCTTATATTTTTAACCACATATTTTCGACTCTTTCTTTTCGACCATGTTAGTTCGACCATGTATTTTCGACCACATATTTTCGACCATGTTTTTTCAACCACATATTTTCGACCTTATATTTTTGACCACATATTTTCGACCTTATATTTTTGACCACATATTTTCGTCCTTATATTTTTGACCACATATTTTCGACTCTTTCTTTTCGACCATATTTTTCGACCTTATATGTTGACCTAATTTTTCATAACATATTTTGACACCATTTTTTCGATCTTGTTTAATCTACATTTTTTTCGACTGTTTTGTTGACTTTATGTTTTCGACCTTAATTTTTCGACCATATATTTTCGACCTTTCTTTCGACCATGTTTTTTCGACTTAATATTTTTAAACACATAGTTTTGACCTTATACGTTTTATCATATTTTTTCGACCTTACATTTTCGGCCACATATTTTCGACAATATTTTTTCAACCACTTATTTTCGACCCTTTCTTATCTACCATATTTTTCGACCTTATATTTTTAACCACACATTTTCGACCTTACCTTTTCGACCATGTTAGTTCGACCTTGTATTTTCGACCACATATTTTCGACCATGTTTTTTCAACCACATAGTTTCGACCTTATATTTTTGACCACATATTTTCGACCTTATATTTTTGACCACATATTTTCGACAGTTTCTTTTCGACCATATTTTTCGACCTTATATGTTTGACCTTATTTTTCCGAACGTATTTCGACCTCATATTTTCGACCACGTTTTTTCGACTTTATTTTTCGACCTAATATTTTCGACCATGTTTTTTCGACGTTATATTTTTAACCACATATTTTCGAACTTATATCTATGTTCGACCTTAAATGTTCGACCATATTTTTTCGACCTTACGTTTTCGACCGCATATGTCCGACCTTGTATTTTTGACCACATATTTTCGACCTTTTATTTTTGACCACATATTTTCGACCCTTTTATTTCGACCATGTTTTTCGACCTTACATGGTGGACCTTATTTTTCCAAATATATTTTTTCGAGCTTATTTTTCCGAACATATTTTTTCGGCCTGAAAATTTGCACCCAATTTTTCCGAACATATTTTTTCGGCCTGAAAATTTGCACCCAATTTTTCCGAACATATTTTGACCCCATATTTTTGATCTTGTTTAATCTACATTTTTGTCGACTGTTGTTTTGACCTTATAATTTTGACCTTAAATTTTCGACCATATATTTGCGACCTTTCTTTCGACCCCGTTTTTTCGACCTTACATTTTCGACCACATTTATTCGACCATGTATTGTTGACCACATATTTTCGACCATATTTTTTCAACCACATATTTTCGACCTTATATTTTTGACCACATATTTTCGACCACATATTTTCGACCCTTTCTTTTCCACCATATTTTTCGACCTTACATGTGTGACCTTATGTTTCCAAACATATTTTTTCGACCTTATAATTTCAACCTATTTTCGAACATATTTCGACCTCATATATTCGACCTTTGTTTTGACCACGTTTTTTCGACTTTATTTTTCGACCTTATATTTTTAACCACATATTTTCGACCTTATATCTTTGTTCGATCTTATATGTTCGACAATATTTTTTCGACCTTACATTTTTGACCACATATGTTCGACCTTGTATTCTCGACCATATAGTTTCAATCTTACATTTTTGACGTTATTTCTTCAATCTTGTTTAATCTACATTTTTTTCGACTGTTTTGTTGACTTTATGTTTTCGACCTTAAATTTTCGACCATATTTTTCGACCATTCTTTCGACCACGTTTTTTCAAGTTTATATTTTTAACCACATATTTTCGCCCTTATACGTTCTTTCATATTTTTTCGACCTCACATTTTCGACCACATTTGTTCGACCTTGAATTTTCGACCTTGTATTTTCGACCATATTTTTTCAACCACTTATTTTCGACCCTTTTTTAGACCATATTTTTCGACCTTATATTTTTAACCACCTGTTTTCGCCCTTATACGTTCTATCATATTTTTTCGACCTTACATTTTCGACAACATTTGTTCGACCTTGAATTTGCGACTACATGTTTTTAACCACATATTTTCGCCCTTATACGTTCTTTCATATTTTTTCGACCTCACATTTTCGACCACATTTGTTCGACCTTGAATTTTCGACCTTGTATTTTCGACCATATTTTTTCAACCACTTATTTTCGACCCTTTTTTAGACCATATTTTTCGACCTTATATTTTTAACCACCTGTTTTCGCCCTTATACGTTCTATCATATTTTTTCGACCTTACATTTTCGACAACATTTGTTCGACCTTGAATTTTCGACTACATGTTTTCAACCACATATTTTCGACCTTATATTTTTGACTACATATTTTCGACAGTTTCTTTTCGACCATTCTTTCGACCACGTTTTTTCAAGTGTATATTTTTAACCACATATTTTCGCCCTTATACGTTCTTTCATATTTTTTCGACCTTACATTTTCGACCACATTTGATCGACCTTGTATTTTCGACCACATATTTTCGAACATATTTTTTCAACCACTTATTTTCGACCCTTTTTTAGACCATAATTTTCGACCTTATATTTTTAACCACATATTTTCGCCCTTATACGTTCTATCATATTTTTTCGACCTTACACTTTCGACAACATTTGTTCGACCTTGAATTTTCGACTACATGTTTTCAACCACACATTTTCGACCATATTTTTCAAACCTATATGTATGACCTTATTTTTTCGACCATATTTCGACCTCATATTTTCGACCACGTTTTGTCGACTTTATTTTTCGACCTTATATTTTCGACATTGTTTTTCGACCTAAAATTTTTGACCACAAATTTTCGAACTAATATCTAGGTTCGACCAAATATGTTCGACCATATTTTTTCGACCTTAAGTTTTCGACCGCATACGTTCGACCTTGTATTTTTGACCATATATTTTCGACCATGTTTTTTCAACCACATATTTTCGACCTTATATTTTTGACCACATATTTTCGACCTCATATTTTCGACCTTATATTTTCGACCTTATATTTTTGACCACATATTTTCGACTCTTTCTTTTTGACCATATTTTTCGACCTTATATGTTGACCTAATTTTTGTAACATATTTTGACACCATTTTTTCGAACTTGTTTAATCTACATTTTTTTCGACTGTTTTGTTGACTGTTTCCGACCTTAAATTTTCGACCATATATTTTCGACCCTTCTTTCGACCACGTTTTTTCGACTTTATATTTTTAAACACATAGTTTTGACCTTATACGTTTTATCATATTTTTTCGACCTTACATTTTCGGCCACATATTTTCGACAATATTTTTTCAACCACTTATTTTCGACCCTTTCTTATCGACCATATTTTTCGACCTTATATTTTTAACCACATATTTTCGACTCTTTCTTTTCGACCATGTTAGTTCGACCTTGTATTTTCGACCACATATTTTCGACCATGTTTTTTCAACCAAATATTTTCGACCTTATATTTTTGACCACATATTTTCGACCTTATATTTTTGACCACATATTTTCGTCCTTATATTTTTGACCACATATTTTCGACTCTTTCTTTTCGACCATATTTTTCGACCTTATATAATGACCTAATTTTTCCGAACATATTTTGACACCATTTTTTCGATCTTGTTTAATCTACATTTTTTTCGACTGTTTTGTTGACTTTATGTTTTCGACCTTAATTTTTCGACCATATATTTTCGACCTTTCTTTCGACCATGTTTTTTCGACTTTATATTTTTAAACACATAGTTTTGACCTTATACGTTTTATCATATTTTTTCGACCTTACATTTTCGGCCACATATTTTCGACAATATTTTTTCAACCACTTATTTTCGACCCTTTCTTATCGACCATATTTTTCGACCTTATATTTTTAACCACACATTTTCGACCTTACCTTTTCGACCATGTTAGTTCGACCTTGTATTTTCGACCACATATTTTCGACCATGTTTTTTCAACCACATAGTTTCGACCTTATATTTTTGACCACATATTTTCGACCTTATATTTTTGACCACATATTTTCGACAGTTTCTTTTCGACCATATTTTTCGACCTTATATGTTTGACCTTATTTTTCCGAACGTATTTCGACCTCATATTTTCGACCACGTTTTTTCGACTTTATTTTTCGACCTAATATTTTCGACCATGTTTTTTCGACGTTATATTTTTAACCACATATTTTCGAACTTATATCTATGTTCGACCTTATATGTTCGACCATATTTTTTCGACCTTACGTTTTCGACCGCATATGTCCGACCTTGTATTTTTGACCACATATTTTCGACCTTTTATTTTTGACCACATATTTTCGACCCTTTTATTTCGACCATGTTTTTCGACCTTACATGGTGGACCTTATTTTTCCAAATATATTTTTTCGAGCTTATTTTTCCGAACATATTTTTTCGGCCTGAAAATTTGCACCCAATTTTTCCGAACATATTTTTTCGGCCTGAAAATTTGCACCCAATTTTTCCGAACATATTTTGACCCCATATTTTTGATCTTGTTTAATCTACATTTTTGTCGACTGTTGTTTTGACCTTATAATTTTGACCTTAAATTTTCGACCATATATTTGCGACCTTTCTTTCGACCCCGTTTTTTCGACCTTACATTTTCGACCACATTTATTCGACCATGTATTGTTGACCACATATTTTCGACCATATTTTTTCAACCACATATTTTCGACCTTATATTTTTGACCACACATTTTCGACCACATATTTTCGACCCTTTCTTTTCCACCATATTTTTCGACCTTACATGTGTGACCTTATGTTTCCAAACATATTTTTTCGACCTTATAATTTCAACCTATTTTCGAACATATTTCGACCTCATATATTCGACCTTTGTTTTGACCACGTTTTTTCGACTTTATTTTTCGACCTTATATTTTTAACCACATATTTTCGACCTTATATCTTTGTTCGATCTTATATGTTCGACAATATTTTTTCGACCTTACATTTTTGACCACATATGTTCGACCTTGTATTCTCGACCATATAGTTTCAATCTTACATTTTTGACGTTATTTCTTCAATCTTGTTTAATCTACATTTTTTTCGACTGTTTTGTTGACTTTATGTTTTCGACCTTAAATTTTCGACCATATTTTTCGACCATTCTTTCGACCACGTTTTTTCAAGTTTATATTTTTAACCACATATTTTCGCCCTTATACGTTCTTTCATATTTTTTCGACCTTACATTTTCGACCACATTTGTTCGACCTTGAATTTTCGACCTTGTATTTTCGACCATATTTTGTCAACCACTTATTTTCGACCCTTTTTTAGACCATATTTTTCGACCTTATATTTTTAACCACCTGTTTTCGCCCTTATACGTTCTATCATATTTTTTCGACCTTACATTTTCGACAACATTTGTTCGACCTTGAATTTGCGACTACATGTTTTTAACCACATATTTTCGCCCTTATACGTTCTTTCATATTTTTTCGACCTTACATTTTCGACCACATTTGATCGACCTTGTATTTTCGACCACATATTTTCGAACATATTTTTTCAACCACTTATTTTCGACCCTTTTTTAGACCATATTTTTCGACCTTATATTTTTGACCACATATTTTCGACAGTTTCTTTTCGACCATATTTTTCGACCTTATATGTTTGACCTTATTTTTCCGAACGTATTTCGACCTCATATTTTCGACCACGTTTTTTCGACTTTATTTTTCGACCTAATATTTTCGACCATGTTTTTTCGACGTTATATTTTTAACCACATATTTTCGAACTTATATCTATGTTCGACCTTATATGTTCGACCATATTTTTTCGACCTTACGTTTTCGACAACATTTGTTCGACCTTGAATTTTCGACTACATGTTTTCAACCACATATTTTCGACCTTATATTTTTGACTACATATTTTCGACAGTTTCTTTTCGACCATTCTTTCGACCACGTTTTTTCAAGTGTATATTTTTAACCACATATTTTCGCCCTTATACGTTCTTTCATATTTTTTCGACCTTACATTTTCGACCACATTTGATCGACCTTGTATTTTCGACCACATATTTTCGAACATATTTTTTCAACCACTTATTTTCGACCCTTTTTTAGACCATAATTTTCGACCTTATATTTTTAACCACATATTTTCGCCCTTATACGTTCTATCATATTTTTTCGACCTTACACTTTCGACAACATTTGTTCGACCTTGAATTTTCGACTACATGTTTTCAACCACATATTTTCGACCATATTTTTCAAACCTATATGTATGACCTTATTTTTTCGACCATATTTCGACCTCATATTTTCGACCACGTTTTGTCGACTTTATTTTTCGACCTTATATTTTCGACATTGTTTTTTTCGACCTTATATTTTTGACCACAAATTTTTGAACTAATATCTAGGTTCGACCATATATGTTCGACCATATTTTTTCGACCTTAAGTTTTCGACCGCATACGTTCGACCTTGTATTTTTGACCATATATTTTCGACCTTATATTTTCGACCTTATATTTTCGACCTTATATTTTCGACCACATATTTTCGACTCTTTCTTTTCGACCATATTTTTCGACCTTATATGTTGACCTAATTTTTCGGAACATATTTTGACACCATTTTTTCGATCTTGTTTAATCTACATTTTTTTCGACTGTTTTGTTGACTTTATGTTTTCGACCTTAAATTTTCGACCATATATTTTCGACCTTTCTTTCGACCACGTTTTTTCGACTTTATATTTTTAAACACATAGTTTTGACCTTATACGTTTTATCATATTTTTTCGACCTTACATTTTCGGCCACATATTTTCGACAATATTTTTTCAACCACTTATGTTCGACCCTTTCTTATCGACCATATTTTTCGACCTTATATTTTTAACCACATATTTTCGACTCTTTCTTTTCGACCATGTTAGTTCGACCTTGTATTTTCGACCACATATTTTCGACCATGTTTTTTCAACCACATATTTTCGACCTTATATTTTTGACCACATATTTTCGACCTCATATTTTCGACCTTATATTTTCGACCTTATATTTTTGACCACATATTTTCGACAGTTTCTTTTTGACCATATTTTTCGACCTTATATGTTGACCTAATTTTTCGTAACATATTTTGACACCATTTTTTCGAACTTGTTTTATCTACATTTTTTTCGACTGTTTTGTTGACTATGTTTCCGACCTTAAATTTTCGACCATATATTTTCGACCTTTCTTTCGACAACGTTTTTTCGACTTTATATTTTTAAACACATAGTTTTGACCTTATACGTTTTATCATATTTTTTCGACCTTACATTTTCGGCCACATATTTTCGACAATATTTTTTCAACCACTTATTTTCGACCCTTTCTTATCGACCATATTTTTCGACCTTATATTTTTAACCACATTTTCGACTCTTTCTTTTCGACCATGTTAGTTCGACCTTGTATTTTCGACCACATATTTTCGACCATGTTTTTTCAACCACATATTTTCGACCTTATATTTTTGACCACATATTTTCGACCTTATATTTTTGACCACATATTTTCGTCCTTATATTTTTGACCACATATTTTCGACTCTTTCTTTTCGACCATATTTTTCGACCTTATATAATGACCTAATTTTTCGTAACATATTTTGACACCATTTTTTCGATCTTGTTTAATCTACATTTTTTTCGACTGTTTTGTTGACTTTATGTTTTCGACCTTAATTTTTCGACCATATATTTTCGACCTTTCTTTCGACCATGTTTTTTCGACTTTATATTTTTAAACACATAGTTTTGACCTTATACGTTTTATCATATTTTTTCGACCTTACATTTTCGGCCACATATTTTCGACAATATTTTTTCAACCACTTATTTTCGACCCTTTCTTATCGACCATATTTTTCGACCTTATATTTTTAACCACACATTTTCGACCTTACCTTTTCGACCATGTTAGTTCGACCTTGTATTTTCGACCACATATTTTCGACCATGTTTTTTCAACCACATAGTTTCGACCTTATATTTTTGACCACATATTTTCGACCTTATATTTTTGACCACATATTTTCGACGGTTTCTTTTCGACCATATTTTTCGACCTTATATGTTTGACCTTATTTTTCCGAACGTATTTCGACCTCATATTTTCGACCACGTTTTTTCGACTTTATTTTTCGACCTAATATTTTCGACCTAATATTTTTAACCACATATTTTCGAACTTATATCTATGTTCGACCTTATATGTTCGACCATATTTTTTCGACCTTACGTTTTCGACCGCATATGTCCGACCTTGTATTTTTGACCACATATTTTCGACCTTTTATTTTTGACCACATATTTTCGACCCTTTTATTTCGACCATGTTTTTCGACCTTACATGGTGGACCTTATTTTTCCAAATATATTTTTTCGAGCTTATTTTTCCGAACATATTTTTTCGGCCTGAAAATTTGCACCCAATTTTTCCGAACATATTTTTTCGGCCTGAAAATTTGCACCCAATTTTTCCGAACATATTTTGACCCCATATTTTTGATCTTGTTTAATCTACATTTTTGTCGACTGTTGTTTTGACCTTATAATTTTGACCTTAAATTTTCGACCATATATTTGCGACCTTTCTTTCGACCCCGTTTTTTCGACCTTACATTTTCGACCACATTTATTCGACCATGTATTGTTGACCACATATTTTCGACCATATTTTTTCAACCACATATTTTCGACCTTATATTTTTGACCACATATTTTCGACCACATATTTTCGACCCTTTCTTTTCCACCATATTTTTCGACCTTACATGTGTGACCTTATGTTTCCAAACATATTTTTTCGACCTTATAATTTCAACCTATTTTCGAACATATTTCGACCTCATATATTCGACCTTTGTTTTGACCACGTTTTTTCGACTTTATTTTTCGACCTTATATTTTTAACCACATATTTTCGACCTTATATCTTTGTTCGATCTTATATGTTCGACAATATTTTTTCGACCTTACATTTTTGACCACATATGTTCGACCTTGTATTCTCGACCATATAGTTTCAATCTTACATTTTTGACGTTATTTCTTCGACCGTTTTTAGGCCCTATATTTTTGACCCTATATTTTAGACCCTATATTTTCGACCATATTTTTCGTCCTTTTGGCTGACCTTATTTTCCTGAACATATTTTTTCGACCTTTTATTTTCGACCTTTTTTTGGACCACGTATATTTGACATTATTTCGACCTCATTTTTTCTACCACATATTTTCGACAATTTATTTTCGACCATATTTTTTCGACCTTATATGTTTAACCATATCTTTCCGAACATACATTTTCGGCCTTATAATTTCGACCTTATTTTTTCGAATATAATTTATCTACCTCATATTTCCGACATTTTTTTCGGCCATAACTTTTCGACTAATTTTTTGGAACTGATTATTTCTGCCTTATTTTTATACCATACATTTTCCACATTATTGTTTCGACTACGTATATTCAACCTTATTTTTTGACCACATATTTTTGACCTTATATTTTGGACCACATTTTTTTCTCGCTATTTTTTCGGCCTTTTCAGTCGACCATATTTTTTCGAACATATTTTTCGACCCTTTTTATTCTTCATTTTTTTCGACAGTTTTTCCGACTTTATATTTTCGACCATATATTTTCGACCTTGTATTTTTAGCCACATATTTGCGATCTTATATGTTCGACCACATTTGTTCGACCTTACATTTCGAATGTATTATTTTGACCATGTTCTTGCGATCTTATGTTTTTGACCACATATTTGCGACCCTTTATTTTCGATTATAGTTTTTCGACCTTATTTTTGACCTTATTTTTCCGAACATATTTTTTCGACCTTATAATTTCGATTTTCTTTTTTCAACCTCACATTCTCGACCATATATTTTGTACCCTTTATTTTCGACCTCATATTCGACCTTTGTTTTGACCACGTTTTTGCGACTTTATTTTTGGACCTTATATTTTCGGCCTTATATTTTTAACCACATATTTTCGACCTTATATCTTTGTTCGATCTTATATGTTCGACAATATTTTTTCGACCTTACATTTTTGACCACATATGTTCGACCTTGTATTCTCGACCATATAGTTTCAATCTTACATTTTTGACGTTATTTCTTCGACCGTTTTTACGCCCTATATTTTTGACCCTATATTTTAGACCCTATATTTTCGACCATATTTTTCGTCCCTTTGGCTGACCTTATTTTCCTGAACATATTTTTTCGACCTTTTTTTTTCGACCTTATATTTTCGACCTTATATTTTTAACCACATATTTTCGACCTTATATCTTTGTTCGATCTTATATGTTCGACAATATTTTTTCGACCTTACATTTTTGACCACATATGTTCGACCTTGTAATCTCGACCATATAGTTTCAATCTTACATTTTTGACGTTATTTCTTCGACCGTTTTTACGCCCTATATTTTTGACCCTATATTTTAGACCCTATATTTTCGACCATATTTTTCGTCCCTTTGGCTGACCTTATTTTCCTGAACATATTTTTTCGACCTTTTTTTTTCGACCTTACATTTTCGACCATGTTTTTTCGATCATATTTTTTAACCACATATTTTCGACCTTATATGTTCGACCTTATAATGTCGACTATTTTTTTCGACCTTCTAATTTTGACCACATATTTTCGACAATTTATTTTCGACCATATTTTTTCGACCTTATATGTTTAACCTTATCTTTCCGAACATACATTTTCGGCCTTATAATTTCGACCTTATTTTTTCGAATATAATTTATCTACCTCATATTTCCGACATTTTTTTCGGCCATATTTTTTCGACTAATTTTTTGGAACTGATTATTTCTGCCTTATTTTTATACCATACATTTTCCACATTATTGTTTCGACCCAGTAATTATTCAGTAATTATCGGGACGGTACAGGAATTTTGTTCACATTCCACGATTTTCGGGACCGGGTACAATATTTTTTTTAATTTCGGGGACGGGACGGGGACAAGGTTGTTGTCCCCATGTCCCGACTTTCGGGACGGGACAGGGGACAACGTTTTTTAAAAATTTTGGGGACGGGATGGGGACAAGATTTTTGTCCCCATGTCCCGACTTTCGGGACGGGACCGGGGACAACGTTTTTATAAATGTTTGGGGACGGGACGGGGACATGGTTTTTGTCCCCGTGTCCCGGTTGTCGGGACGGGACTGGGGACAAAGGTTTTTAAAAAATATCGGGACGGGACGGGACGGGGACGGGACAAGAATTTTGTCCCCAACAGAAGCACTGCCAGCCAGTAGGATATCGAACATGGGAAGAGCGTCTGGTGGACTCGCAATACTTTATAAGTCTAAAATACTCAAGCTTCAAAAAATAATAATATCCTGTGAATCGCTATTAATAGTAAAACTGCAATGTATGAAAAATAAAAAAGTTTATTTAATAGGCAATACATACATGCCAGTAGATAAGCGGAAGTGGAGATTAAGTGTAGGGAAGCTAAACAATTATCTGAATGGAATAGACTCAAAAGCAAATGTAATAATTGGTGGTGATTTTAATTGCCGAATAGGTAACCAGGATTTACTACCGGAAGAGATAATTGGAAATGCAAACTTGAGAAGCGCAAGAAGAGCTCGGGATAAAACAGTACACAAAACCGCAAAATACCTTCTATCAATGTTTGACAATAATGGACTTGTCTTATTAAATGGAAGAACCGATGTGGACAAAAATGGGTGTTTTACCTTTGTTACCAAAACCTCCAGTAGCACAATTGACCTTTGACTGGTAAGCCATAACATGCTTCAAAGTGTAAAAGGTTTCCAGATCCTAAGTATGGGCGCCTCCGATCATTTCCCTATTCAATTAAAACTGCATTGCAGTAACAAATACGTGGAATTTCCTCGTGAATATATTAATCAAAGTTGCATTAAAATTAAGCAGGAGTCAGCTATCACCTTTAAAGAACACCTACGACTGTCTGATCCCCCTGAGATGAATGGCGACACCGAGTATAAAATAATAGCTCTAACAGAAGCACTGAAACAAAAGGCTAGAGAGGTCAAATGTCTGCACCCCAGGATCAGAAGCCTTAATTGGATTGATAAACCCTGGTTTGACCAACAATGTAGAATGTTAAAGGAAAAAATCAGATCGCTAGGAAAACTTCTGAGTCAAACTGGAAACCTGACAGCAGTAAGAGAAGAGCTTGTCTGTAGCAAGCAGGCCTTTAGGAAATTATGTAAGTCAAAGAAAGCAGAGCATAACGAAACAATGAGGGAGAAAATAAGTAACAGCAGGAACTCGAAGCAATTCTGGGAAACAATCAGGAAATTTAAGCCAAGCAGCACGCAAAATAATAAAATCACTAAAGCCAAATGGGAATCTTTCTATAACGCAATAATGCCAACAAAGGAAAATGTACAGAGCTACTATAGCAATGTAGGAGAAATGTTTCTAGACAGGGAAATAACAATGCTTGATATAAAAGAAGCGCTTAAAAACGTGAGCATAGGGAAAAGCTCAGGAACAGATGGAATTACAAATATAATGGGATAATGGGAATAGCTAGAAAGACGAATACTGACTTGCAAGAACTGAATATAAATGGTTTTGTTATCACTAACTATACTGATATATGTAACGAACTAGCCTCCTCATTCACAGTTACTCCGAGCTATACTAATGATGATATTCTTTCTTTCAAACATTCTCTTCCTTGTGACGAGAGTATCATTGCAATATCCGAGAAAGAAGTATGGTAAGCTGTACATAGGTTAAAATGCACGAATAATGGTAATGATATTATTAATCTAAACTTATTTTGTTAAGCCTCAATTATGACCCCTGTGTTACTGCTGTTCAATACAATGTTATCTACGTATACATTTCCTAAGTACTTTAAGACTGCTATAGTTACACCACTATATAAAGGGTAAGGGTAGTAAAACATGCCCTGACTCGTATCGCCCTATACATTGTCTGCCCTTTTTAAACAAAGTTTTTGAAAACATTCTGTACCACAGACTACTTATAGCCTGTGACAAAGACTTAGACGACAATCAACATGGTTTTAGACGTGGTAGGTCCTGTTTCATGGCTGTATTCGTGTTTTTGAATAAAATGTGTTTGTATATGAGTATTACAAATGTGAAGGTTCTAGCTGTTTTTATTGACTTGAGAAAAGCATTCAATTCCGTATCTCGTTTGCTTCAACTTGATAAAATCAAGCGTAAATATAATTGCAGCCCGTACCTGCTAAAGATACTTTGTGAATATTTATACGACAGAAAATTCAAACTTTATGTAAACAACAAAATATCACATGAAATATCTGACTTAAATGGTGTACCCCAGGGTTCTATTCTTGGGCCTCTTCTTTTAATTTTGTTTTTCTCAGATATTACAGAGGTTTTAACTATTGACTACATTGCCTACGCGGATGATTTAGTTATATTTTTATATGATACATGTTTGTCAAACCTTTATTTAAACATGCAAAGTTGGCTTGATAAATTACAGCAATGGATGCAGAATAACTCCCTTATAATAAACGCGTCAGACTATGTATGTTCTCTTTAACAAGTCTACTCGACCTATCGAGTCCGATTTCAATTTGTACTTATAAAATGAACCTTTGGAACGTGTATGGAAGTTTAAGTACCTAGGCGTAATTATGGATGATAAGCTTACGTTTAGGGACCATTTTGATTATGTGCTAAAAAGGTATCCAAATCCATGAGTGCTCTTTTAAAAGTTAAACGCTATCTAAATCTAAATACACAGCGTATGCTTATAAATTCTTTTGTTTTTTCACACAGTGACTTTTGCCTTCTTTCCTGGAGTAGTGTATGCAAGTCCAGATTAGACCTGTAAACTAGATAATTTTCTTGTGGTTCTACATACCCGCAATAGACATATGAGAAGACCACCTCTAAATGTGCTGTATGAAATGTATAATGTATTCACAATATCTGAACGAATATTTTTCTACAGTAGCAAATTCATGTTCTCACTTATACATTATGGACACTGGATTAATTATTTGAATGGAGTCCTACTGCTTAAATACACTCCTGCCAGACTTCGCTCCAGTTTGTCGATATCCTTTTTCATTAAATGACTAAGTTAGCTATTGCCCAGAAGAATGAATTGTACATATGTGTTAAATTCTTGAATATGCTACCCTGTGAACTGCGGTTGCGGCAATGTGTTTACAGCGTCTCAAAAAGAACTCATTAAACATATATTATTAAAGAGGGATGATAATGTTGGTCACTTACAATGAATATATTCGAATGGCTCTGACTAATAATTTGTGATCATAATTTACTGTACTAAATTCTTGAAAATTTATTCTGACCCGGCTTGTGACATATACTGTATTCATAAACTAACTTGGACCTTGTAATGTCTCGGGTGAAAACCAATACCTGTATTGACTCCTTTGACATTGAAAAAAGGTCATTATTATTATTATTATTAACATATTTTTTCGACCTTGTTTTTCCGAACACATTTTGTCGAACTTATGTTATCGACATTTTTTTCGACCACATATTTTCGACCATATATTTTCGACCTTACATTTTTGACCTTATTTCTTCGACCATGTTTTCTCGACCATATATTTTTGACCACATATTTTCGACTATATTTTTTGCGACCTTACTTTTCCAAAAATATTTTGTCGACCTCATATTTTCGACATTTTTTTTCGACCATATTTTTCCGAACATATTTTTTCGACCTTATAATTTCGACCTTATTTTTCCGAACATATTTTGTCGACCTCATGTTTTCGACATTTTTTCTCGACCACGTATATTTGCACTTATGTTTTCGACCTTATTTTTTCGACCACATATTTGCGACCATATTTTTTGTTCGTGTATATTCGACCTTATTTTTCCAAATATATTTTGTCAACCTCATATTTCCGACATTTTTTTTCGACCATATTTTTTTGAACTTATATTTTGACTTATATATTGCCCCTATATTTTTGAAATTTTTTCGACCATGTTTTTTTCGACATTATTCTTCGACCTTATTTATTTGACCACATTTTTTTGACCTTTTATTTTAGACCCTATATTTTCGAACTTGTATTTTAGACCCTATATATTTAACTTTATTTTTTCGTCCTTATGTCTGACCTTATTTTTCCGACCATATGTTTTTGACCACATTTTTTCGACCTTACACTTTTGACCATATATTTTCGACATAATGCTTTCCGCCGTATATTTTCGACCCTATATTTTCGCCCATATTTGGTCGACCTAATTTTTCCGAATATATTATGTCAACCTCATATTTTCGACATTTGTTTTGGATCATATTTTTCCCAACATGTTTTGTCGACCTCGTATTTTCGACATTTTTTTTCGACCATGTTTTTTCGTGCGTATGTCTGACATAATTTTTCTAAATACATTTTTTCGACCCTATATATTCCACCTTACATTTTCGACCTTATTTTTTGGACCACATATATTCGACCTCATGTTTTCGCCCGTTTTTTTCGACCTCGTATTTTCGACCATATATTTTCGGCATTACATTTTGACCCTTTTTTTCGACCATGTTTTTTCGACTTTATTTTATTGACCACATATTTTTGACCCTTTATTTTTGACCACATATTTTTGTCCACATATTTTCGACCCTTTTTTGGACCATATTTTTTCGACCTTATAATTTCGACCTTATTTTTCCGAATATATATATTCGACCTCATATTTCCGACATTTTTTTTCGACCATATTTTTTTGAACTTATATTTTCGACCCTATATTTTTGACATTTTTTCGACCATGTTTTTTCGAAATTATTCTTCGACCTTATATTTTAGACCCTATATTTTCGAACTTATATTTTAGATCCTATATATTCGACTATATGTTTTCGTCCTTACATCTGACCTTATTTTCCGAACTTATTTTTGCGACCTTATATTATTATTATTATGATTATTATTATTATTACTTTATTTAAGTGTCTCAAGAAGTCAATATAAAATATTGGTTTTCACCCTGGACACTATCATATCAAATTCAATCAGGTACAGATACACAGTCAGGCACACAGGCATGGTCAAAATATCCAAAATATCAAGGGGAATTAATTATTAAGATCGTGTCGTTGTACTAATATGTTTAGTTAATAATTTATCAAATATACCGAATGCGCAGTCACGCATTCGGGAAAGTGTAGGGAGATCATTCCACTGTTTCACACATGCATACATAATGGTCTTATTCAATATAGCAGCCTTAGCCAAAGGTTGATACATTAAAATGGCATCAGCGCAACTTATTCGAGGATAATTTACAAATAAGCAAGCCGTTGATGTAATTAATCTTACTAACATAATGCACAAGGTTAAACAAAAACTTACTTCTATAGTAGGAGATACGTTCTGGTAGAGTTAAGAAATTATAATGCTCATACAGTTGGGAGAGAGTCCAAATACATTTGTCATTACGATTACGAGAGTGCAGTCTTAACAGAAATTTATCTAATTTACACTGTAAAAGGTCAATTCGGGACTTACAAACATTGCTCCATATCAGTAAACAATAATCTATGTGACTGAGTACATGGGAATTAAACAAAAGACGCCTAACATTTTTATTTAAATATTGCTTAACGTGTACAAGCGAGCCCATAGATACCTTATTCATAATAAATTCAGCATGGTATTTGTAGCTAAATTTTTCGTCTAAAAAGACACCCAATAAAGTATTTGAATACCCAAACTCTTTCCAGGGGCTCTCCATACACAAACAGTTGGTGGTTGGTGTCAATACTAGAAGTAGATTTATTATAAATGACATATTTTGTTTTAGCAGTGCTGATGGTTAGAGCATTATCATTCATCCATGTATGTATGTTATCCAAACAGTTTTGCATGCAAGCAAAAAGTCTCGTTACACAGGTATCATACATAAAGATGACCAAGTCATCAGCATAAGCAATATAATCTACATTTATGTGTTCACTAATGTCTGAGAAAAACATAATAAATAAATAAGGACCAAGGATTGAACCTTGAGGTACTCCATTGACATCATCATATATATCCGACACATCATTATTACAATGAATTTTAAATTTACGCTTATATAGATAGTCAGATACAGTACGTAGGATAAATACATTGCAACCAAACTTTGATTGCAGCTTACGAAGCAATAGTAAACGAGATACAGAATTGAATGCTTTTTTGAGGTCGATAAATAAAGCTAGAACTTTTACAAGAGGTACACTCATATACTCACAAATTTTATGCACGAAGACAAGCACGGCAGTTAAGCAAGAACGCTTACGTCTGAAACCGTGCTGGTTTTCATCCAGCTTATTTTCACATTCAAACATGAGTCGATTATACAATACCTTTTCAAAAAGTTTATTTAGGAAGGGCAAGCAGTGGATTAGACGGTAGGAATATGCCTCGAACCTACTACCTTTACCTTTGTAAATTGGAGTAACATTAGCTATTTTAAATAAATTAGGTAGAGACCCAATGGAGATAATCATATTGAAGAGTAGCATGATTGGGGTTACTAGAGAGGCCTGTGAAAAGACCTGTCTATTTATAATGTCATGTGTATTAACTTTATGACTTAATCTCGAGTGAGCATACCATATTTCTTTGGGATGTAAAGGCATAAAGTCACCCTTCATCACGATTGACTGTTTAGAAAGGAGAATATCTTCGTCATTATAATTACAAGGTACAGTAAAAGAGTTGGCAAGTACATCACATATTTCTTTATGATTAGATACAGGAACATTGTCAATACATAGTTTGTCAATATTAGTTCTAGTTTTTCTTTGAGTACCCAATACATCATCAACTGTGTCCCAGATACCACGTCTAGTTGAGGCATTTTTTTCATATTGTGAAGAATTGTACATACGTTTTGCATGGTATATGCTGGACTTGACATTAGCTCTTAATTTTAAATAGGTATTCCACAAAGAGCTCGAATTGTTCAGTACTGCACTGGTTCGATAAGACCTGAAGCGAGCTGAACAGACGTGTAACACAGTAGCTCCTCATAAATTGTAGTTTTTATATATTTGAAGGCTAGACTTAGTGATCTGTTTTATATGAAACTGTGCACAAAACATCCGCGGAATTTTTTGAGATTGGAACCAAAAATATAACCCAGTCAATTAACTTTAAAACTGAAATCATGTTACATTTTTAAAAAACAATCCATTGCCAGTACTATACTTGAATAAGTGAGCAGGAGTGAATAGTGAGCTGCAATATAAAACTCTAGTGCACATAAGGAAAAAAACAACATTAGCCTGGCATCTACACTATACGCAAAGCTAAACAGGAGCAGAGCACCGTCCGTAGCTGGCCAGGCAGCTTAATCAGATAAGCTTTCCTATTTACAAGTAAAAACTTACAACAGTATCATTGATAATATCACTGCAAACGCAATTGCTAACTATACTCTCATAAACAGTAAATCATCGAGGACTATGGCCTTTGCTGGACGATCCCCAAAGAAAAGTATCCAGAAGCAAATGAATGGCTCAGGGGAAGGTAACATGGAACGGTATGAATTGTTCAGTACTGCAAGTCTTTTACATTTGTCCCTCTGGGTAATTTATTTACGTATTTTACTATCTACCCAACATTTACTAGAGGTTTTAATAAAAATTTTCTTTAAAAGTGCGTATTTGTTAAGTAGTTCAAGAACAGTAGTGGCAATAACGTTATAAACAAAGTCGATAGGAAATTTATCATTGTTTAGAATATTCCAGTCCACTTTACATAGTTCAGAGTTGAAAGACACCCAGTCAATATCTCTATAATTACGTGAGTAAATTACCCTACGGGAATTTGAAGCATAACTTTTAAAGCTATATTCAAATGATATAGAGTCGTGGTCAGATAGACCAGTGAAATTAGAAAACCAGGGAATAGTGACCTCAGCAAGTATAAACAAATGATCGATAAGTGAACCGCACGTTAGCTTACCTCAGTCCGTCTTGCCTGAACATTTACGATTTGTTTATATTGATAAGATTGCAGGCAGGTCTAGAGTTCCAAAGATTCGAGAAAAGGATTTGACACATCAATATTTACATCACCTATTACAAAGCATTTCGACTTAACATTACAAATTCTCTTAAAAAGTGATTCAAGAAACATGAAAAAATTTCTTACAGGATAAGAGGGAGGTCTATATAAAGTAACGATGCATACAAACTGGTGCTCAGACAATTCTACTTTATATATGAGTAACTCAACTCCACAATTGAAAAGGTCTAGCTTCCAATCAACAACCACATAACGCACTCTAGTATGTAAGTATAGTAGAATTCCGCCACCTTTTTACCCACACGATTGGACGTCAAAAGATTATACCCTGATATATTATAAGCACCGACGTTAGTATCATGATTAAAAAATGTCTCATCGAGAGCACATATGTCAATGGTACTGTCATAAATAGTACTCTTCAATTCCTCGAATTTGTGATGAGTAAATATATTAATATTTAAATAAAACAGTTTCACCAATTTCCGGTCAGATGTATGTGCTTTCTGAATAACAGGGTCTACCTCTATAAACGAGGAAATGTGTGGGTCGAGTTGAGGTAAAGTGTCGTTGAGGGTTGTAACAGGTTGTGTACACTGTATACAGTACCACAAGCTTACATCAATAGCTCTATAAATCGCCAGACTCATACCTACACAATTTCTGTGGAACACACCCGAACACTTTCTACGACACAGGTATAGAATATTTTTACTGATCTTCCCTATACAAAGTCTACAAAAGGAAGCTTGTACCATTTTAATTGTCAAGTAAGTAAATAATTAATTTATATGGTTGGCAATCAATTGCTGATGAGGTAAGGATGGTTGATGTAAGGCTGCTAGAAAGGTGACTTTTCCCAAGGGAGTCACGAAACCATCTCCAGTACAGTTGGAATAGCTAGCAACTATTCGTAACTTTAATGGTGGTCAAGAACCATTGCTGCAGAGCAGCTAACTAAATGACCACTCTGCTCAGCAGTCAGAGTGGAAGTGATTTACGACCTTATATTTTTGACCATATTTTTTCGACCTTTTATTTTCGACCTTATATTTTCGACCTTATATTTGCGACCTTTTATTTTCGGCCTTTTTTCCGAACTTAAATTTTAGACCTTTTATTTTCGCCCTTAAATTTTCGACCTTGTATTTTTGACCTTATATTTTCGACCTCATATTTTTGACCTTTTATTTTCGACTATTTACTTTCGACCATTTATTTTCGACCATTTTTTCGACCTTAAATTGTGGACCTCTTTTCGACCATATTTTTTCTACCTCTAATTTTCAGCATTTCTCGCCCATATTTTTTCGAACTTATTTTTTGACCTTATATTTTCGACCTTGTTTTTCTACCATGTTTTTTCAACCTTGCATTTTTGGCTATATTTTTTCGACCTTTTATTTTCAACCTTATATTTTCAACCTTACATTTTGGACCTTATATTTTTGGCCATGTTTTTTAACGAAATATTTTAATCTTTTTTCGACCCTTTTTGAACTTATTTTTTTGACCATGTTTTTTCACCATATATTTTCTTTTTTTCGACCTTATTTTTTCGACCTATTTCGAGCTAATTTTTTCGGCCTATTTCGACCTTATTTGTTTGACCTTATATTTTTGACCATAATTTTTCAAAAAAATATTTTCTACCTTAGAATTTGTTCCTTTTTCTCGAATTTATATTTTCGACCCTTTTATCGGCCTGATAATTTTCTGCTTTTTTTCGGCCATATTTTTTCGACCTTATATTTTCGACCCTTCTGTCGACCACAATTTTTGACCTGATAATTTTCTGCTTTTTTCGGCTATATTTTTTACCTTATATTTTCGACCCTTTTGTCGTCCACATTTTTTTGACCTGATAATTTTCGGTTTTTTTTCGGTAATATTTTTTCGACCTTATGTTTTCCACCCTTTTGTCGACCACATTTTTTTGACCTGATAATTTTCTGCTTTTTTTCGGCCAAATTTTTTCGACCTTATATTTTCAATCTTTTTTCGACCTAATATTTTGGACCATATTTTTTGCAACTTATAATTTCAAATTTTTTTCGACCTTAAATTTCGACCTTATATTTTCGACCTTTTTTAACCATAGTTTTTCGACCTTATATTTTGACCATATTTTTTCGACCTTATATTGTTCACGATATTTTCTCGACCTTATATTTTCGACATTACATTTTGGAATTTGTATTTTCGACCATATTTTTTCATTCTTTAATTTCCAGCTTTTTCCGGCCATATTTTTCGATGTTATATTTTCGACCATATATTTTCGAACTTATATTTTCGACCATATTTTTTTGTCCTTACATTTTTGACCTTATATTTTTGACCATATTTTTCGAACTAATATTTTCGACCTTATATTTTCGACATAATATTTTTGACCTGATATTTTCGAACCTTTATTTCCGAACAAATATTGTCGAACTTTTTTTCGGCCAAATTTTTCGAACAATTTTTTTCGATCATTTTTTAGCTTTTATTTTCGACCTTATATTTTCGACCTTTTTATTTCAATCTTATAATTTTGACCTGATATTTTGGACCTTTTATTTTCGAACCTTTATTTCCGAACTAATATTGTCGACCTTTTTGTCGACCTTTTATTTTCGACCTTTTTTCCGACCTTATATTTTTGAATTTATATTTACGACCATTTATATTCGACCTTGTATTTTCGAATTTATATTTTCGACTATATATTTTCGAATTTTTATCTTCAAATTTTTTTACCACGACCATATATTTTTGACAATATATTTCGACCTTATATTTTCGAAAAAAGATTTTCCACCTGATAATTTCGACCTTTTTTTCGACTTCAAATTTTCGACCTTAAATTTTCGAACTTGATTTTGACCATTTTTTTGCGATCTTTTTTGTGAACTTCTATTTTCGACCCTTTATTTTCGAGCTTTTTTTCGACGTTTTTTCGACCATATTTTTTACATTTTTTTCGACCTGAAATTTTCGAACTTAGATTTTGGACGTTGTATTTTCAACCTTAAATTTTCGACCTTGTATTTTTGACCTTACATTTTCGATCTCATATTTTTGACCATTTTTTTGCAATCTTTTTTGTGAACTTCTATTTTCGACCTTATATTTTCGCGCCTTTTTTCGACCTTGTATTTTTGACCTTATATTTTCGACATTGTAATTGTGACCTTATATTTTCGGCCTTATATTTTCGACATTGTAATTGTGACCTTATATTTTCTACCTTTTTTTTGACCATATTTTTTCGACCTTTTATTTTCGATCTTTTTGCCGACCATTTATTTCCGACCTTATATTTTATGACCTTATAATTTCGACCTTTTTTCGACCCTTTTTTGACATTATATTTTCGAACTTTCTTTTCACCAAAACATTTCGCCTTTTTTCGACGTATTTTTGACCTTATATTTTCGACCTTAAATTTTCGACCTTGTATTTTCGACCTTATATTTTCGACCTTATTTTCGACCTTTTTTTTTGACCTTTTTTTTTTGACAATGTAATTTTAACCATATTTTTTTTAACTGTTATTTTCGAACTTTTTTTCGACCATTTTCGTCACTTTTTTTATACCTTTTATTTTCGACCTTATATTTTCGACAGTGTAATTTTGACCTTATATTTGCGACCTTGTATTTTTTATCTTGTAAAGGTTAGGTAACCTAACCTATATAATCGACCTTATATTTTCGACCTTATATTTTCGACTTTATATTCTCGACCTTATATTTGTGACCTTATATTCTCGAACCTTTTTTCGACCTTTTATTTTGGACCTCATATTCTCGACCATATTTTTTGACCTTTAATTTTCGACCTTTTATTCTTCCATATTTTTTTAACCTCTTTTTTCGACCTTTTTTCGACCACGTTTTATTGACCTTTCATTTACGATCTTTTTTCTGACCTTATATTTTCGACAGTGTAATTTTGACCTTATATTTTCGACCTTACATTTTCGATCTTATATTTTCGAACTTGATTTTGACCATATTTTTTCGACCTTTTATTTTTAATCTTTTTTCCGACCTTTTATTTCCGACCTTTTATTTTCGACATTGTAATTTTGACCTTATATTTTCGACCCTATGTTTTCGACCTTTTATTTTTGACCTTATAAACTCGACCTTTTGTTTTCGACCTTATATTTTCGATCTCTTTTCGACCATACCTTTTCGACCTCTAATTTTCAGCATTTCTCGCTTAAATTTTTGAACATATTTCTATAATACCTTATAATGATGACCTTATATATATATACCATTATATGACCTTATATTTTTGACCTTTTTTCGACCCCTTTTTGACATTATATTTTTGACCTTTTTTTCACCAAAACATTTCGCCTTTTTTTGACGTATTTTTGACCTTGTACTTTCGACCTTATATTTTCAACCTTTTTTTCGACCATTTTTTTCGACCTTTAATTTTTGACATTGTAATTTTGACCAAATTTTTTTAAAAAAATCCTTTAATTTCCAGCTTTTTCCGGCCATATTTTTCGATGTTATATTTTCGACCATATATTTTCGAACTTATATTTTCGACCATATTTTTTTGTCCTTACATTTTTGACCTTATATTTTTGACCACATTTTGTCGACCTTTTATTTTCGACCTTTTTGTTTCAAACTTTTTTCGCCCTTATTTTTTCGACCTTTTATTAACGACCTTTTTTCCGACCTTATATTTTTGACATTTTATTTTCGACCATGTCTTTCGATCTTTTTGTTTCGAACTTTTTCCGCCCTTATATTTTCGACCTTGTATTTATGACCTTGTCATTTTGACCTTATATTTTCGACCTTATATTTGTATCTTAAATTTTCGACCTGACATTCTCGGCCTGTTGTTTTCGACCTTGTATTTTTGACCTTACATTTTTGACCTTTTTTCGACCGTATTTTATGACCTTTAATTTTCGACCTTTTAATTGACCATATTTTGACCTTTAATTTACGATCTTTTTTCCGACCTTTTTTCCGACCTTATATTTTCGACATTGTAATTTTGACCTTATATTTGCGACCCTGTATTTTTGACCTTTTATTTTTGACCTTGTATTTTTGACCTTATATTTGCGACCGTGTATTTTGGACCTTGTCATTTTGACCTTACATTCTCGACCTTATGTTTTCGACCTTGTATTTTCGACCTTATTTTTTTGACCTTATATTTTCGACCTTATATTTTCGACCTTATATTTTTGAACACATTATTTCGACCTTTTATTTTCGACCTTGTATTTTCGAACTTTTTGTTTCGAACTTTTTTCGACCATATTTTTTCGACCTTTTATTAACGACCTTTTTATGACCTCATATTTTTAAACTTTAATTTTCAGCCATGTATTTTCGATCATCTTGTTTCGAACTTTTTCCGCCCTTATATTTTCGCCCTTATATTTTCCACCTTGCATTTTCGACCTTACATTCTCGACGTTATGTTTTTGACCTTGTATTTTTTACCTTATATTTTCGACCTTTTTCGACCATATTTTTTGACCTTTTTTTCGCCCTTTCTCGACAATTTTTTGTACCTTTCATTTACGATCTTTTTTCCGACCTTATATTTTCGACGTAATTTTTACCTTATATTTGACTTTATATTTGCGACCTAATAGTTGCGGCCTTGTATTTTTGACCTTTTTTTGACCTTGTATTTTTGACCTTATATTTTCGACCTTAAATTTTCAACCTTATATTTTCGACCTAATATTTCGACGTTTTATTTTCGACTTTTGTTTCGACCCTTTTTGACTTTTTTTTGGACCTTATATTTTGGACCTTTTATTTTGGACCTTATATTTACGACCTTATATTTTCGACTTTACATTCTCGACCTTATGTTTTCGACCTTATATTTTTGACCTCATATTCTCGACTTAATAGTTTCGACCTTTTTTCGACCCTTTTTTTGACCATATTTTTTCGACCATATACTTTCGCCAATATATTTTTGACCTTATAATTTTTACATTATATTTTCGACCATATTTTCTCGAGCATATTTTTTCGACCATATATTGTCGAGCATATTTTTTCGACCATATTTTGTAGACCATATATTTACGACCTGATATTTTTGACCTTGTTTTTGCGACCTCATATTTTCTACCTTTTTTTTCGATCCTATATTTCCGAATTTATATTTTCGAACTTTTTTCGACCCATTTTTCTACCTTTTATTTTTACCTTTTTCTTGACCCTTTTTGTGACTGTTTTTGGACCTTTTATTTTCGACCTCAAATTTTCGACCTCAAATTCTCGACCCTATATTTACGACCTAAAATTTTCAAGAACATATTTTTGACCTTGTTTTTGATCTTATAGTTTCGACAATAATATTTCGATCTTTTATTTTTGACCATATATTTTCGAACACATATTTTCGACCTCATGTTTTTGACCTTCTATTTTCGACCTTATATTTTTGAGCATATTATTTCGACCATATATTTTCGACCCTATAATTTGACCTTTTCCGGCGTTTTTTGGAATATATTTTGTTGACCTTTCAATTTTGACCTTTTTACGACTATATTTATGACCTTATAATTTCTACATTTTATTTTCGACCTTATACTATCGACTTTATATTTTCGAACTTTTATTTTCGAAATAATATTTTCGACCTTATATTTTCGACCATATATTTTCGACCATTTTTTCGACCATACATTTTCGACCGGATATTTTTGACCATATATTTTCGACCGGATATTTTCGACCTTTCATTTTCGACCCTAAATTTTCGAACTTTTTTTCTACCATTTTTTGACATTATATTTTAGACCTGTTTTCGACCATATTTTTTCGACCTCTAAATCTCAGCTTTTTTTGGCCATATTTTTTCGCCCATATATTTTCGACCTTTTTCTCGACCTTTAAGGTTTCAGCTTTTTTTCGGCCAGGTATTTTCGATATTTTTTCAAACTTATGTTTTCGACTAAATATTTTCGAATTTATATCTTCGAACTTTTATTTTCGACCTTATATTTTCGAGCTTACATTTTCGACCTAATATTTTCGACCATATATTTTTAACCATACATTTTCGACCATTTTTTCGACCATTTTTTACCTTTTTTTTCGACCATATTTTTGACCTTTTTTTTCGACCATACATTTTTGACCATATATTTTCGACCGGATATTTTTGACCATATATTTTCGACCGGATATTTTCGACCCTATATTTTTTTTACATTATATTTTCGACCATTTTTCGACCATATTTTTTCGACCTCTAATTCTCAGCTTTTTTTGGCCATATTTTTTCGCCCTTATATTTTCGACCTTTTTGTCGACCTTTTAGTTTTCAGCTTTTTATTATAGCCATATATTTTCGATATTTTTTCGAACTTATGTTTTCGAAAAAATATTTTCGAATTTATATCTTCTAGCTTTTATTTTCGACCTTCTATTTTCGAGCTTACATTTTCGACCTTATAGTTTTGACCATATTTTTCGACCTTATATTTTCGACCTAATATTTTCGACCCTATATTTTTTTGACATTATATTTTAGACCATTTTTCGACCATATTTTTTCGTCCGCTAATTCTCAGCTTTTTTTGGCCATATTTTTTCGCCCTTATATTTTCGACCTTTTTGTCGACCTTTTAGTTTTCAGCTTTTTATTATAGCCATATATTTTTGATATTTTTTCGAACTTATGTTTTCGACAAAATATTTTCGAATTTACATCTTCTAGCTTTTATTTTCGACCTTCTATTTTCGAGCTTACATTTTCGACCTTATAGTGTTGACCATATTTTTCGACCTTATATTTTCGACCTAATATTTTCGACCTTATATTTTCGACATAATATTTTTGACCTGATATTTTCGAACCTTTATTTCCGAACAAATATTGTCGAACTTTTTTTCGACCATATCCTTTCGCCAATATATTTTTGACCTTATAATTTCTACATTATATTTTCGACCATATTTTCTCGAGCATATTTTTTCGACCATATATTGTCGAGCATATTTTTTCGACCATATATTTACGACCTGATATTTTTGACCTTGTTTTTGCGACCTCATATTTTCTACCTTTTTTTTCGATCCTTTATTTCCGAATTTATATTTTCGAACTTTTTTTCGACCATTTTTTCTACCTTTTATTTTTACCTTTTTTTTGACCCTTTTTGTGACTGTTTTTGGACCTTTTATTTTCGACCTCAAATTTTCGACCTCAAATTCTCGACCCTATATTTACGACCTTAAATTGTCAAGAACATATTTTTGACCTTGTTTTTGATCTTATAGTTTCGACAATAATATTTCGATCTTTTATTTTCGACCATATATTTTCGAACACATATTTTCGACATGTTTTTGACCTTCTATTTTCGACCTTATATTTTTGAGCATATTATTTCGAACATATATTTTCGACATTATAATTTGACCTTTTTCGTCGTTTTTTGGAATATATTTTGTTGACCTTTCAATTTCGACCTTTTTTTTCGACCATATTTTTTGACCTTTTAATTTTGACCTTTTTACGACTATATTTATGACCTTATAATTTCTACATTTTATTTTCGACCTTATACTATCGACTTTATATTTTCGAACTTTTATTTTTGAAATAATATTTTCGACCTTATATTTTCGACCATATATTTTCGACCATTTTTTCGACCATATTTTTGACCTTTTTTTTCGACCATACATTTTCGACCGGATATTTTTGACCATATCGTCGGTGAAGAGGCAAAATGATCTAGGTGCATGATCGATTAGAATCAAAATGATCTACTTGCAGTTTCACTAAAGGCAAAATGATCTATTTGCATTGAATTTTAAAAGCAAAATGATCTAGATGCAGCTTTTCCTAAAAGCAAAATGATCTAGATACAAATTATAATAAAAACAATATAAGTAAACACATTCTAATGCCGGTGTACAAAAATGCGAGGTATTCAAAATCTTTTATATATGCATTTAATTCACCAATGCCTCCATTTCTTTCTTTCAGTAACATTGAAAAAAAAAATGTTGTCAATTATGATTTAACATTTGAAAATGATTCCGAATGTTATGATCAGTGCTCGGCACGGTTACGAAAAATCGGTACCCGTACCCGTATTCGTACCCAAAGTGCGGGTATTTCAATAACTGGTATCTATACCCGTCCCCATACCCGAATATCCGGGTACAAATTTTTCGTACCCGTACCCGCAATGTTATCTCAATCCATGTACCTGTACCCGCATTGTACCCGTACCCGAAAATACTCGAAAATTGTACCCATACTCGGGTATCTCAGTGTCGTACCCGTACTCGTACCCGGGTACTTTATCCAGATTTGTTTTAATGTAATACATAGTACGTTATATGTAATAATGTATGACACCTGAGTGGGTAATTTTGACTAGCTAGAGAGGTATTTGACATTATATATTTTATTGTAGAGTAGAGCGTTTTTGATTAGAAGTAAAATTATCCCCAATTGATTGTTTATGGGCTGATGGGCGAAGTATTTTATAGCACCCAGTCCATATGTACATGCATTTTTGGCTTGGGACTTGGCGACTCGATTTTTCACTTCTTGATTTATTCGGCCTTTTACATTAATTTTCTCATCTCAGTAGCTCTGTGTACATGTTAATCATTAATATCTTGTTACAAATATCCGCCTTTTCCTAATCAACTACTAATTACAAAAAATACCTTGCCATCCAACTGATCGGAACTCTAATTTTTAAATTAATTGTGGCTAATGAAGTATCATGTGCATACGTGTCAATCAGACTATTTATGCAATTAGTAACAAATTACTACATTATGAAGACGTTTTATATAAAATTTCGTTGAAACCTATTCTCTACTTCTATTTTGATATTATCCCTCGTCTGTTTATTAATTATTCTTCGTAAAACCTGTTTCCATAAAAATATATATTATAGATATAAATATATATTCTAGCAACACAGTCTGAAATACAGTTACTGATGTTGTAAGGTTAAAAGGGTATTAACAATAAGCTATATGTATTCAGAATTACTAAAAATACCGACAGAATTTTCCAACGGAAGTTCCATTATTTTCATAAAATTCATCACAATGTCTCAAATCTCAACATATCCAAATACTCGGGTACAATGGTCGCTGGTACGGGTAAATGACACCATTATACCCGTACCCGGTGGGTATATACCCATTTTGAAATCCTTGTACCCGTACCCATACCCGTATCCGTACCCGAAATTTTGAGCCGACCAAAGTGTACCCGGGTAGTACCCGGAATTGTTCGGGTACACAAAATCCGTACCCGGGTAGTACCCATACCCGTACCCATACCCGTTTACCCGAGTATTACCCATACCCGTGCCGAGCACTGGTTATGATAATGGTGATGATCGTAGAATACGATTTGAAAAAACTCCACGTTGAGAATTATTAAAGGGAAAACCAATTCAATGTGCACACTAACACATGAGCTTACTGTGATTTTGATTCGTCTTTTAATTCGTCGATTTTAAAATAAATGAATGTTGCAGTTTTCGTAACTAAAAATGTATTAGATGCAATAAGTGAAATTAACTTTAGTTGCCGGAATGATCCTTAGTAATAGCAAACCCTTCAGAGAATATTAACCCACAACCGTAGGTCAATTACAGTCATGGTTAGCCCTTATAAGCCACGTGTCCTCCTTACAGATGCTAGTTTTCTCACAACAAAAATTAGACCAGCACTTAGATCATTTTGCTTTTAAGGAAAATTGTATGTAGATCAGTTTGCTTTTAAAGAGGCTTGCACCCAGTTCATTTTGCCTTTAGGGAAAAAGTTATGTAGATCATTTTGATTCTAATCGATTATGCACCTAGATCATTTTGCCTCTTCACCGACGATATATTTTCGACCGGATATTTTCGACCTTTCATTTTCGACCCTAAATTTTCGAACTTTTTTTCTACCATTTTTTGACATTATATTTTAGACCTGTTTTCGACCATATTTTTTCGACCTATAAATCTCAGCTTCTTTTGGCCATATTTTTTCGCCCATATATTTTCGACCTTTTTCTCGACCTTTTAGTTTTCAGCTTTTTTTCGGCCAGGTATTTTCGATATTTTTTCAAACTTATGTTTTCGACTAAATATTTTCGAATTTATATCTTCGAACTTTTATTTTCGACCTTATATTTTCGAGCTTACATTTTCGACCATATATTTTCGACCATATATTTTCGACCATATATTTTCGACCATACATTTTCGACCATTTCTTTGACCTTTTTTTTCGACCATACATTTTTGACCATATATTTTCGACCGGATATTTTTGACCATATATTTTCGACCGGATATTTTCGACCCTATATTTTTTTTACATTATATTTTAGACCATTTTTCGACCATATTTTTTCGACCTCTAATTCTCAGCTTTTTTTGGCCATATTTTTTCGCCCTTATATTTTCGACCTTTTTGTCGACCTTTTAGTTTTCAGCTTTTTATTATAGCCATATATTTTCGATATTTTTTCGAACTTATGTTTTCGAAAAAATATTTTCGAATTTATATCTTCTAACTTTTATTTTCGACCTTATAGTTTTGACCATATTTTTCGACCTAATATTTTCGACCTAATATTTTCGACATAATATTTTTGACCTGATATTTTCGAACCTTTATTTCCGAACAAATATTGTCGAACTTTTTTTCGACCATTTTTTTCGACCAAATTTTTCGAACAATTTTTTTCGATCATTTTTTAGCTTTTATTTTCGACCTTATATTTTCGACCTTTTTATTTCGATCTTATAATTTTGACCTGATATTTTGGACCTTTTATTTTCGAACCTTTATTTAAGAACTAATATTGTCGACCTTTTTGTCGACCTTTTATTTTCGACCTTTTTTCCGACCTTATATTTTCGAATTTATATTTACGACCATATATATTCGACCTTGTATTTTCGAATTTATATTTTCGACTATATATTTTCGAATTTTTATCTTCAAATTTTTTTACCCTATTTTTACGACCATATTTTTTTGACAATATATTTCGACCTTATATTTTCGAAAAAAGATTTTCCACCTGATAATTTCGACCTTTTTTTCGACTTTAAATTTTCGACCTTAAATTTTCGACTTTAAATTTTCGACCTTAAATTTTCGACCTTGTATTTTCGACCTGATATTTCGACCTTTTATTTTCGACTTTTGTTTCGACCCTTTTTGTGACTTTTTTTGGACCTTATATTTTGGACCTTTTATTTTGGACCTTATATTTACGACCTTATATTTTCGACCTTTTTTTGACCTTATAGGTTTGACCTGAAATTTAAGATTTTATATTTTCAACCTTATATTTTCGACCATAAATTTATGACCGTATATTTTCGACCATATATTTTTGACCTTATATTTTCGAAATTAAATTTTCGAGCTTGTTTTTGACCTTATATTTTCGACCTTAAATTTTCGACCTTTTTTCGACCTTATATTTTCGACCTCTAATTTTCAGCATTTCTCGCTTAAATTTTTGAACATATGTCTATAATACCTTATAATTATGACCTTATATATACCATTATATGATCTTATATTTTTGACCTGATAATTCTGACTTTTTTCGACCTTTTTTTGACATAATATTTTCGACCTTTTTTTTCACCAAAACATTTCGCCTTTTTTCGACGTATTTTTGACCTTATATTTTCGACCTTGTATTTTCGACCTTATATTTTCAACCTTATATTTTCGACGTTTTTTTCGACCATTTTTTTACCTTTTATTTTTGACATTTTAATTTCGACCTTTATTTTCGACCTTAATTTTCGACCTTTTATTTTCGACGTTTTATTTTCGACCTTTAATTTTTGACTATATTTTTTGGACCTTATATTTTCGACCTTATATTTTTGACCTTGTATTTTTGACCTTATATTTTCGACATTATATTTTCAACCATATTTTCTCGAGCATATTTTTTCGACCATCTCTTCCGGCTATTTTTTTGATCTTATTTTTTAGACATTATATTTTAGACCTCTTTTCGACTATATTTTTTCGGCCTCTAATTCTAAGCTTTTTAAGCCATATTTTTCGCCATTATATTTTCGACCTTTTATTTTCGACTTTTTTTTTTACCTTATAGGTTTGACCTGAAATTTAAAATTTTATATTTTCAACCTTTTATTTTTGACCGTATATTTACGTCCATATATTTTCGACCTTATATTTTTGAAATTAAATTTTCGAGCTTGTTTTTGACCTTTTGTTTTGGACCTTGTATTTTCGACCTGTTTTCGACCATGTCTTTTCGACCTCTAATTTTCAGCATTTCTCGCTTAAATTTTTGAACATATTTCTATAATACCTTATAATTATGACCTTATATACACCATTATATGATCTTATATTTTTGACCTGATAATTTTGACCTTTTTTCGACCCTTTTTTGACATAATATTTTCGACCTTTTTTTTTCACCAAAACATTTCGCCTTTTTTCGACGTATTTTTGACCTTATATTTTCGACCTTGTATTTTCGACCTTATATTTTCAACCTTATATTTTGGACCTTACATTTTCGACAGTGTAATTTTGACCTAATATTTGCGACCTTGTATTTTTTACCTTGTATTTTTGACCTCATATTTTAGACCTTTTTACCTCGACCTAATATTCTCGACCTTTTATTTTCGACCTTTTTTTCGACGCTTTTTTTGAGTTTTTTGGACCTTTTATTTTCGACCACAAATTTTCGACCTTATATTTACGACCTTATATTTTCAACTTTATATTCTGGACCTTATGTTTTCAACCTTATTTGTGACCTTATATTTTTGACCTTATGGTTTCGACCTTTTTTCGACCCTTTTTTTGACATTTTATTTACGATCATATTTATTCCACCTTATATTTTCGAACTTATAATTTTGACCTTTTATTTTCGACCTTTATTTTCGACCTTATATTTTCGACCTTTTTTTCGATCATATTTTTTTGAGATCTAATTCTCAGTTTTTTTCGGCTACATTTTTTCGCCCTTTTATTTTCGACCTTTATTTTCGACCTTTTATGTTCGACCTTTTATTTTTGACTATACTTTTTGGACCATACATTTTTGACCATATTTTTTCGACCTTTTATTTTCGATCTTTTTTCGGACCTTTTATTTCCGACCTTATATTTTCGACATTGTAATTTTGACCTTAAATTTTCGACCCTATGTTTTCGACCTTTTATTTTTGACCTTATATTCTCGACCTTGTGTTTTCGACCTTATATTTTCGACCTCTTTTCGACCATATCTTCTCGACCTCTAATTTTCAGCATTTCTCGCTTAAATTTTTGAACATATTTCTATAATACCTTATAATTATGACCCTATATATACAATTATATGATCTTATATTTTTGACCTGATAATTCTGACTTTTTTCGACCCTTTTTTGACATAATATTTTCGACCTTTTTTTTCACCAAAACATTTCGCCTTTTTTCGACGTATTTTTGACCTTATATTTTCGACCTTGTATTTTCGACCTTATATTTTCAACCTTATATTTTCGACGTTTTTTTCGACCATTTTTTTACCTTTTATTTTTGACATTTTAATTTCGACCTTTATTTTCGACCTTAATTTTCGACCTTTTATTTTCGACGTTTTATTTTCGACCTTTAATTTTTGACTATATTTTTTGGACCTTATATTTTCGACCTTATATTTTTGACCTTGTATTTTTGACCTTATATTTTCGACATTATATTTTCAACCATATTTTCTCGAGCATATTTTTTCGACCATCTCTTCCGGCTATTTTTTTGATCTTATTTTTTAGACATTATATTTTAGACCTCTTTTCGACTATATTTTTTCGGCCTCTAATTCTAAGCTTTTTAAGCCTTATTTTTCGCCATTATATTTTCGACCTTTTATTTTCGACTTTTTTTTTACCTTATAGGTTTGACCTGAAATTTAAAATTTTATATTTTCAACCTTTTATTTTTGACCGTATATTTTCGTCCATATATTTTCGACCTTATATTTTTGAAATTAAATTTTCGAGCTTGTTTTTGACCTTTTGTTTTGGACCTTGTATTTTCGACCTGTTTTCGACCATGTCTTTTCGACCTCTAATTTTCAGCATTTCTCGCTTAAATTTTTGAACATATTTCTATAATACCTTATAATTATGACCTTATATACACCATTATATGATCTTATATTTTTGACCTGATAATTTTGACCTTTTTTCGACCCTTTTTTGACATAATATTTTCGACCTTTTTTTTTCACCAAAACATTTCGCCTTTTTTCGACGTATTTTTGACCTTATATTTTCGACCTTGTATTTTCGACCTTATATTTTCAACCTTATATTTTGGACCTTACATTTTCGACAGTGTAATTTTGACCTAATATTTGCGACCTTGTATTTTTTACCTTGTATTTTTGACCTCATATTTTAGACCTTTTCACCTCGACCTAATATTCTCGACCTTTTATTTTCGACCTTTTTTTCGACGCTTTTTTTGAGTTTTTTGGACCTTTTATTTTCGACCACAAATTTTTGACCTTATATTTACGACCTTTTATTTTCGACTTTATATTCTCGACCTTATATTTCGACCTTTTTTTTGACGCTTTTTTTGACTTTTTTTGGACCTTTTATTTTTGACCACAAATTTTCGACCTTATATATACGACCTTATATTTTCGACTTTATATTCTTGACCTTATACTCCGACCCTTTATTTTCGACCTTTTTTTCGACCCTTTTGGTGTCTTTTTTTGGACTTTTTATTTTCGACCTCAAATTTTCGACCTTATATTTTCCACCTTATATTTTCAACTTTATATTCTGGACCTTATGTTTTCAACCTTATTTGTGACCTTATATTTTTGACCTTATGGTTTCGACCTTTTTTCGACCCTTTTTTTGACATTTTATTTACGATCATATTTATTCCACCTTATATTTTCGAACTTATAATTTTGACCTTTTATTTTCGACCTTTATTTTCGACCTTATATTTTCGACCTTTTTTTCGATCATATTTTTTTGAGATCTAATTCTCAGTTTTTTTCGGCTACATTTTTTCGCCCTTTTATTTTCGACCTTTATTTTCGACCTTTTATGTTCGACCTTTTATTTTTGACTATACTTTTTGGACCATACATTTTTGACCATATTTTTTCGACCTTTTATTTTCGATCTTTTTTCGGACCTTTTATTTCCGACCTTATATTTTCGACATTGTAATTTTGACCTTAAATTTTCGACCCTATGTTTTCGACCTTTTATTTTTGACCTTATATTCTCGACCTTGTGTTTTCGACCTTATATTTTCGACCTCTTTTCGACCATATCTTCTCGACCTCTAATTTTCAGCATTTCTCGCTTAAATTTTTGAACATATTTCTATAATACCTTATAATTATGACCCTATATATACAATTATATGATCTTATATTTTTGACCTGATAATTCTGACTTTTTTCGACCCTTTTTTGACATAATATTTTCGACCTTTTTTTTCACCAAAACATTTCGCCTTTTTTCGACGTATTTTTGACCTTATATTTTCGACCTTGTATTTTCGACCTTATATTTTCAACCTTATATTTTCGACGTTTTTTTCGACCATTTTTTTACCTTTTATTTTTGACATTTTAATTTCGACCTTTATTTTCGACCTTAATTTTCGACCTTTTATTTTCGACGTTTTATTTTCGACCTTTAATTTTTGACTATATTTTTTGGACCTTATATTTTCGACCTTATATTTTTGACCTTGTATTTTTGACCTTATATTTTCGACATTATATTTTCAACCATATTTTCTCGAGCATATTTTTTCGACCATCTCTTCCGGCTATTTTTTTGATCTTATTTTTTAGACATTATATTTTAGACCTCTTTTCGACTATATTTTTTCGGCCTCTAATTCTAAGCTTTTTAAGCCTTATTTTTCGCCATTATATTTTCGACCTTTTATTTTCGACTTTTTTTTTACCTTATAGGTTTGACCTGAAATTTAAAATTTTATATTTTCAACCTTTTATTTTTGACCGTATATTTTCGTCCATATATTTTCGACCTTATATTTTTGAAATTAAATTTTCGAGCTTGTTTTTGACCTTTTGTTTTGGACCTTGTATTTTCGACCTGTTTTCGACCATGTCTTTTCGACCTCTAATTTTCAGCATTTCTCGCTTAAATTTTTGAACATATTTCTATAATACCTTATAATTATGACCTTATATACACCATTATATGATCTTATATTTTTGACCTGATAATTTTGACCTTTTTTCGACCCTTTTTTGACATAATATTTTCGACCTTTTTTTTTCACCAAAACATTTCGCCTTTTTTCGACGTATTTTTGACCTTATATTTTCGACCTTGTATTTTCGACCTTATATTTTCAACCTTATATTTTGGACCTTACATTTTCGACAGTGTAATTTTGACCTAATATTTGCGACCTTGTATTTTTTACCTTGTATTTTTGACCTCATATTTTAGACCTTTTCACCTCGACCTAATATTCTCGACCTTTTATTTTCGACCTTTTTTTCGACGCTTTTTTTGAGTTTTTTGGACCTTTTATTTTCGACCACAAATTTTCGACCTTATATTTACGACCTTTTATTTTCGACTTTATATTCTCGACCTTATATTTCGACCTTTTTTTTGACGCTTTTTTTGACTTTTTTTGGACCTTTTATTTTTGACCACAAATTTTCGACCTTATATATACGACCTTATATTTTCGACTTTATATTCTTGACCTTATACTCCGACCCTTTATTTTCGACCTTTTTTTCGACCCTTTTGGTGTCTTTTTTTGGACTTTTTATTTTCGACCTCAAATTTTCGACCTTATATTTTCCACCTTATATTTTCAACTTTATATTCTGGACCTTATGTTTTCAACCTTATTTGTGACCTTATATTTTTGACCTTATGGTTTCGACCTTTTTTCGACCCTTTTTTTGACATTTTATTTACGATCATATTTATTCCACCTTATATTTTCGAACTTATAATTTTGACCTTTTATTTTCGACCTTTATTTTCGACCTTATATTTTCGACCTTTTTTTCGATCATATTTTTTTGAGATCTAATTCTCAGTTTTTTTCGGCTACATTTTTTCGCCCTTTTATTTTCGCCCTTTATTTTCGACCTTTTATGTTCGACCTTTTATTTTTGACTATACTTTTTGGACCTTATATTTTTGACCTTGTATTTTCGAACGTTTTTTGTTTTTTCGGGCCACTAATTCTCAGCTTTATTTGGCCATATTTTTCGCCCTTATATTTTCGACCTTTTATACTTGACCTTTTTATTGACATTATATTATCGACTTTATATTTTCGAACTTTTATTTTCGACCTTTTATTTCCGAAATAATATTTTTAACCTTATATTTTCGAACTTTTTTTACCTTTTTTTTCGACCATACATTTTTGACCATATTTTTTCGACCATACATTTTTGACCATATTTTTTCGACCTTTTATTTTCGATCTTTTTTCGGACCTTTTATTTCCGACCTTATATTTTCGACATTGTAATTTTGACCTTAAATTTTCGACCCTATGTTTTCGACCTTTTATTTTTGACCTTATATTCTCGACCTTGTGTTTTCGACCTTATATTTTCGACCTCTTTTCGACCATATCTTCTCGACCTCTAATTTTCAGCATTTCTCGCTTAAATTTTTGAACATATTTCTATAATACCTTATAATTATGACCCTATATATACCGTTATATGATGTTATATTTTTGACCTGATAATTTTGACCTTTGTTCGACCCTTTTTTGACATAATATTTTCGACCTTTTATTTTAGACCTTAAATTTCCACCTAATATTTTTGACCTTATATTTTCGACCTTATATTTTGGACCTTATATTTTCGACCTTATATTTTCGACCTTATATATTCGACCTTGTATTTTCGAATTTATATTTTCGACTATATATTTTCGAATTTTTATCTTCAAATTTTTTTACCCTATTTTTACGACCATATATTTTTGACAATATATTTCGACCTTATATTTTCGAAAAAAGATTTTCCACCTGATAATTTCGACCTTTTTTTCGACTTTAAATTTTCGACCTTAAATTTTCGACCTTGTATTTTCGACCTGATATTTCGACCTTTTATTTTCGACTTTTGTTTCGACCCTTTTTGTGACTTTTTTTGGACCTTATATTTTGGACCTTATATTTTGGACCTTTTATTTTGGACCTTATATTTACGACCTTATATTTTCGACCTTTTTTTGACCTTATAGGTTTGACCTGAAATTTAAGATTTTATATTTTCAACCTTATATTTTCGACCATAAATTTATGACCGTATATTTTCGACCATATATTTTTGACCTTATATTTTCGAAATTAAATTTTCGAGCTTGTTTTTGACCTTATATTTTCGACCTTAAATTTTCGACCTTTTTTCGACCTTATATTTTCGACCTCTAATTTTCAGCATTTCTCGCTTAAATTTTTGAACATATGTCTATAATACCTTATAATTATGACCTTATATATACCATTATATGATCTTATATTTTTGACCTGATAATTCTGACTTTTTTCGACCCTTTTTTGACATAATATTTTCGACCTTTTTTTTCACCAAAACATTTCGCCTTTTTTCGACGTATTTTTGACCTTATATTTTCGACCTTGTATTTTCGACCTTATATTTTCAACCTTATATTTTCGACGTTTTTTTCGACCATTTTTTTACCTTTTATTTTTGACATTTTAATTTCGACCTTTATTTTCGACCTTAATTTTCGACCTTTTATTTTCGACGTTTTATTTTCGACCTTTAATTTTTGACTATATTTTTTGGACCTTATATTTTCGACCTTATATTTTTGACCTTGTATTTTTGACCTTATATTTTCGACATTATATTTTCAACCATATTTTCTCGAGCATATTTTTTCGACCATCTCTTCCGGCTATTTTTTTGATCTTATTTTTTAGACATTATATTTTAGACCTCTTTTCGACTATATTTTTTCGGCCTCTAATTCTAAGCTTTTTAAGCCATATTTTTCGCCATTATATTTTCGACCTTTTATTTTCGACTTTTTTTTTACCTTATAGGTTTGACCTGAAATTTAAAATTTTATATTTTCAACCTTTTATTTTTGACCGTATATTTTCGTCCATATATTTTCGACCTTATATTTTTGAAATTAAATTTTCGAGCTTGTTTTTGACCTTTTGTTTTGGACCTTGTATTTTCGACCTGTTTTCGACCATGTCTTTTCGACCTCTAATTTTCAGCATTTCTCGCTTAAATTTTTGAACATATTTCTATAATACCTTATAACTATGACCTTATATACACCATTATATGATCTTATATTTTTGACCTGATAATTTTGACCTTTTTTCGACCCTTTTTTGACATAATATTTTCGACCTTTTTTTTTCACCAAAACATTTCGCCTTTTTTCGACGTATTTTTGACCTTATATTTTCGACCTTATATTTTCAACCTTATATTTTGGACCTTACATTTTCGACAGTGTAATTTTGACCTAATATTTGCGACCTTGTATTTTTTACCTTGTATTTTTGACCTCATATTTTAGACCTTTTTACCTCGACCTAATATTCTCGACCTTTTATTTTCGACCTTTTTTTCGACGCTTTTTTGAGTTTTTTGGACCTTTTATTTTCGACCACAAATTTTCGACCTTATATTTACGACCTTATATTTTCGACTTTATATTCTCGACCTTATATTTCGACCTTTTTTTTGACGCTTTTTTTGACTTTTTTTGGACCTTTTATTTTCGACCACAAATTTTCGACCTTATATATACGACCTTATATTTTCGACTTTATATTCTTGACCTTATACTCCGACCCTTTATTTTCGACCTTTTTTTCGACCCTTTTGGTGTCTTTTTTTGGACTTTTTATTTTCGACCTCAAATTTTCGACCTTATATTTTCCACCTTATATTTTCAACTTTATATTCTGGACCTTATGTTTTCAACCTTATTTGTGACCTTATATTTTTGACCTTATGGTTTCGACCTTTTTTCGACCCTTTTTTTGACATTTTATTTACTATCATATTTATTCCACCTTATATTTTCGAACTTATAATTTTGACCTTTTATTTTCGACCTTTATTTTCGACCTTGTATTTTCGACCTTTTTTTCGATCATATTTTTTTGAGATCTAATTCTCAGTTTTTTTCGGCTACATTTTTTCGCCCTTTTATTTTCGACCTTTATTTTCGACCTTTTATGTTCGACCTTTTATTTTTGACTATACTTTTTGGACCTTATATTTTCGACCTTATATTTTTGACCTTGTATTTTCGAACGTTTTTTGTTTTTTCGGGCCACTAATTCTCAGCTTTATTTGGCCATATTTTTCGCCCTTATATTTTCGACCTTTTATACTTGACCTTTTTATTGACATTATATTATCGACTTTATATTTTCGAACTTTTATTTTCGATCTTTTATTTCCGAAATAATATTTTTAACCTTATATTTTCGAACTTTTTTTACCTTTTTTTTCGACCATACATTTTTGACCATATTTTTTGGACCATACATTTTTGACCATATTTTTTCGACCTTTTATTTTCGATCTTTTTTCGGACCTTTTATTTCCGACCTTATATTTTCGACATTGTAATTTTGACCTTAAATTTTCGACCCTATGTTTTCGACCTTTTATTTTTGACCTTATATTCTCGACCTTGTGTTTTCGACCTTATATTTTTGACCTTGTATTTTTGACCTTATATTTTCGACATTATATTTTCAACCATATTTTCTCGAGCATATTTTTTCGACCATCTCTTCCGGCTATTTTTTTGATCTTATTTTTTAGACATTATATTTTAGACCTCTTTTCGACTATATTTTTTCGGCCTCTAATTCTAAGCTTTTTAAGCCATATTTTTCGCCATTATATTTTCGACCTTTTATTTTCGACTTTTTTTTTTACCTTATAGGTTTGACCTGAAATTTAAAATTTTATATTTTCAACCTTTTATTTTTGACCGTATATTTTCGTCCATATATTTTCGACCTTATATTTTTGAAATTAAATTTTCGAGCTTGTTTTTGACCTTTTGATTTGGACCTTGTATTTTCGACCTGTTTTCGACCATGTCTTTTCGACCTCTAATTTTCAGCATTTCTCGCTTAAATTTTTGAACATATTTCTATAATACCTTATAATTATGACCTTATATACACCATAATATGATCTTATATTTTTGACCTGATAATTTTGACCTTTTTTCGACCCTTTTTTGACATAATATTTTCGACCTTTTTTTCACCAAAACATTTCGCCTTTTTTCGACGTATTTTTGACCTTATATTTTCGACCTTGTATTTTCGACCTTATATTTTCAACCTTATATTTTGGACCTTACATTTTCGACAGTGTAATTTTGACCTAATATTTGCGACCTTGTATTTTTTACCTTGTATTTTTGACCTCATATTTTAGACCTTTTTACCTCGACCTAATATTCTCGACCTTTTATTTTCGACCTTTTTTTCGACGCTTTTTTTGAGTTTTTTGGACCTTTTATTTTCGACCACAAATTTTCGACCTTATATTTACGACCTTATATTTTCGACTTTATATTCTCGACCTTATATTTCGACCTTTTTTTGACGCTTTTTTTGACTTTTTTTGGACCTTTTATTTTCGACCACAAATTTTCGACCTTATATATACGACCTTATATTTTCGACTTTATATTCTTGACCTTATACTCCGACCCTTTATTTTCGACCTTTTTTTCGACCCTTTTGGTGTCTTTTTTTGGACTTTTTATTTTCGACCTCAAATTTTCGACCTTATATTTTCCACCTTATATTTTCAACTTTATATTCTGGACCTTATGTTTTCAACCTTATTTGTGACCTTATATTTTTGACCTTATGGTTTCGACCTTTTTTCGACCCTTTTTTTGACATTTTATTTACGATCATATTTATTCCACCTTATATTTTCGAACTTATAATTTTGACCTTTTATTTTCGACCTTTATTTTCGCCCTTTTATTTTCGACCTTTATTTTCGACCTTTTATGTTCGACCTTTTATTTTTGACTATACTTTTTGGACCTTATATTTTCGACCTTATATTTTTGACCTTGTATTTTCGAACGTTTTTTGTTTTTTCGGGCCACTAATTCTCAGCTTTATTTAGCCATATTTTTCGCCCTTATATTTTCGACCTTTTATGACCTTTTTATTGACATTATATTATCGACTTTATATTTTCGAACTTTTATTTTCGACCTTTTATTTCCGAAATAATATTTTTAACCTTATATTTTCGAACTTTTTTTACCTTTTTTTTCGACCATACATTTTTGACCATATTTTTTCGACCATAAATTTTTGACCATATATTTCCGACCTTATATTTTCGACATTGTAATTTTGACCTTAAATTTTCGACCCTATGTTTTCGACCTTTTATTTTTGACCTTATATTCTCGACCTTGTGTTTTCGACCTTATATTTTCGACCTCTTTTCGACCATATCTTCTCGACCTCTAATTTTCAGCATTTCTCGCTTAAATTTTTGAACATATTTCTATAATACCTTATAATTATGACCCTATATATACCGTTATATGATGTTATATTTTTGACCTGATAATTTTGACCTTTGTTCGACCCTTTTTTGACATAATATTTTCGACCTTTTATTTTAGACCTTAAATTTCCACCTTATATTTTTGACCTTATATTTTCGACCTTATATTTTGGACCTTATATTTTCGACCTTATATTTTCGACCTTATATTTTCGACAGTGTAATTTTGACCTTATATTTGCGACCTTGTATTTTTGACCTTGTATTTTTGACCTTATATTTTCGACATTATATTTTCAACCATATTTTCTCGAGCATATTTTTTCGACCATCTCTTCCGGCTATTTTTTTGATCTTATTTTTTAGACATTATATTTTAGACCTCTTTTCGACTATATTTTTTCGGCCTCTAATTCTAAGCTTTTTAAGCCATATTTTTCGCCATTATATTTTCGACCTTTTATTTTCGACTTTTTTTTTTACCTTATAGGTTTGACCTGAAATTTAAAATTTTATATTTTCAACCTTTTATTTTTGACCGTATATTTTCGTCCATATATTTTCGACCTTATATTTTTGAAATTAAATTTTCGAGCTTGTTTTTGACCTTTTGATTTGGACCTTGTATTTTCGACCTGTTTTCGACCATGTCTTTTCGACCTCTAATTTTCAGCATTTCTCGCTTAAATTTTTGAACATATTTCTATAATACCTTATAATTATGACCTTATATACACCATAATATGATCTTATATTTTTGACCTGATAATTTTGACCTTTTTTCGACCCTTTTTTGACATAATATTTTCGACCTTTTTTTCACCAAAACATTTCGCCTTTTTTCGACGTATTTTTGACCTTATATTTTCGACCTTGTATTTTCGACCTTATATTTTCAACCTTATATTTTGGACCTTACATTTTCGACAGTGTAATTTTGACCTAATATTTGCGACCTTGTATTTTTTACCTTGTATTTTTGACCTCATATTTTAGACCTTTTTACCTCGACCTAATATTCTCGACCTTTTATTTTCGACCTTTTTTTCGACGCTTTTTTTGAGTTTTTTGGACCTTTTATTTTCGACCACAAATTTTCGACCTTATATTTACGACCTTATATTTTCGACTTTATATTCTCGACCTTATATTTCGACCTTTTTTTGACGCTTTTTTTGACTTTTTTTGGACCTTTTATTTTCGACCACAAATTTTCGACCTTATATATACGACCTTATATTTTCGACTTTATATTCTTGACCTTATACTCCGACCCTTTATTTTCGACCTTTTTTTCGACCCTTTTGGTGTCTTTTTTTGGACTTTTTATTTTCGACCTCAAATTTTCGACCTTATATTTTCCACCTTATATTTTCAACTTTATATTCTGGACCTTATGTTTTCAACCTTATTTGTGACCTTATATTTTTGACCTTATGGTTTCGACCTTTTTTCGACCCTTTTTTTGACATTTTATTTACGATCATATTTATTCCACCTTATATTTTCGAACTTATAATTTTGACCTTTTATTTTCGACCTTTATTTTCGCCCTTTTATTTTCGACCTTTATTTTCGACCTTTTATGTTCGACCTTTTATTTTTGACTATACTTTTTGAACCTTATATTTTCGACCTTATATTTTTGACCTTGTATTTTCGAACGTTTTTTGTTTTTTCGGGCCACTAATTCTCAGCTTTATTTAGCCATATTTTTCGCCCTTATATTTTCGACCTTTTATGACCTTTTTATTGACATTATATTATCGACTTTATATTTTCGAACTTTTATTTTCGACCTTTTATTTCCGAAATAATATTTTTAACCTTATATTTTCGAACTTTTTTTACCTTTTTTTTCGACCATACATTTTTGACCATATTTTTTCGACCATAAATTTTTGACCATATATTTCCGACCTTATATTTTCGACATTGTAATTTTGACCTTAAATTTTCGACCCTATGTTTTCGACCTTTTATTTTTGACCTTATATTCTCGACCTTGTGTTTTCGACCTTATATTTTCGACCTCTTTTCGACCATATCTTCTCGACCTCTAATTTTCAGCATTTCTCGCTTAAATTTTTGAACATATTTCTATAATACCTTATAATTATGACCCTATATATACCGTTATATGATGTTATATTTTTGACCTGATAATTTTGACCTTTGTTCGACCCTTTTTTGACATAATATTTTCGACCTTTTATTTTAGACCTTAAATTTCCACCTTATATTTTTGACCTTATATTTTCGACCTTATATTTTGGACCTTATATTTTCGACCTTATATTTTTGACCTTGTATTTTCGAACGTTTTTTGTTTTTTCGGGCCACTAATTCTCAGCTTTATTTAGCCATATTTTTCGCCCTTATATTTTCGACCTTTTATGACCTTTTTATTGACATTATATTATCGACTTTATATTTTCGAACTTTTATTTTCGACCTTTTATTTCCGAAATAATATTTTTAACCTTATATTTTCGAACTTTTTTTACCTTTTTTTTCGACCATACATTTTTGACCATATTTTTTCGACCATAAATTTTTGACCATATATTTCCGACCTTATATTTTCGACATTGTAATTTTGACCTTAAATTTTCGACCCTATGTTTTCGACCTTTTATTTTTGACCTTATATTCTCGACCTTGTGTTTTCGACCTTATATTTTCGACCTCTTTTCGACCATATCTTCTCGACCTCTAATTTTCAGCATTTCTCGCTTAAATTTTTGAACATATTTCTATAATACCTTATAATTATGACCCTATATATACCGTTATATGATGTTATATTTTTGACCTGATAATTTTGACCTTTGTTCGACCCTTTTTTGACATAATATTTTCGACCTTTTATTTTAGACCTTAAATTTCCACCTTATATTTTTGACCTTATATTTTCGACCTTATATTTTGGACCTTATATTTTCGACCTTATATTTTCGACCTTATATTTTCGACAGTGTAATTTTGACCTTATATTTGCGACCTTGTATTTTTCACCTTGTATTTTTGACCCAATATTTTAGACCTTTTCACCTCGACCTTATATTTCGACCTTTTATTTTCGACCTTTTTTTCGACGCTTTTTGACTTTTTTGGACCTTTTATTTTGGACTTGTATTTTCGACCTTCTATTTTCGACCTTTTATTTTTGACTATATTTTTTGGACCTTGTATTTTTGACCTTGTATTTTCGACCTTTTATTTTTGACTATATTTTTTGGACGTTGTATTTTCGACCTTATATTTTTGACTTTGTAATTTTGATAAATATTTTTTTTAACTTTTATTTTCGAACTTTTTTTTCGACCATATTTGTCACTTTTTTTGGACCTTTTATTTTCTACCTTATATTTTCGATATTTTTGAGTTTATTTTGACATTATATTTTCGAACTTATATTTGCGACCTTGTATTTTTGACCTTATATTCTCGATCTAATAGTTTCGACCTTTTTTCGACTCTTTTTTTGACATTATATTTTCGATCATATTTTTTCCACCTTACATTTTCGAACTTATATTTTTGACCTTTTATTTTCGACCTTTATTTTCGACCTTATATTTTCGACCTTTTATTTTCGACTTTTTCGATCATATTTTTTTGACATCTAATTCTCAGTTTTTTTCGGCCATAGTTTTTCGCCCTTTTATTTTCGACCTTTATTTTCGACCTCTTATTTTCGACCTTTTATTTTCGACCTTTTATTTTTGACTATATTTTTTGGACCTTATATTTTCGACCTTATATTTTTGACCTTGTATTTTCTACATTATATTTTCAACCATATTTTCTCGAGCATATTTTTCGACCATCTCTTCCGGCTATTTTTTGGACCTTATTTTTTAGACATTATATTTTAGACCTCTTTTCGACCATATTTTTTCTTCCTCTAATTCTAAGCTTTTTTAAGCCATATTTTTCGCCCTTGTATTTTCGAACTTTTATTTTCGACCTTTTTTGACCTTATAGGTTTGACCTGAAATTTTAAATTTTATATTTTCAACCTTATATTTTCGACCATAAATTTATGACCGTATATTTTCGACCATATATTTTCGACCTTATATTTTCGAAATTAAATTTTCGAGCTTGTTTTTGACCTTATATTTTCCACCTTATATTTTCGACCTTTTTTCGACCTTATATTTTCGAACTCTTTTCGACCATGTCTTTTCGACCTCTAATTTTCAGCATTTCTCGCTTAAATTTTTGAACATATGTCTATAATACCTTATAATTATGACCTTATATATACCATTGTATGATCTTATATTTTTGACCTGATAATTTTGACCTTTTTTCGACCCTTTTATACATAATATTTTCGACCTTTTTTTTCACCAAAATATTTCGCCTTTTTCGACGTATTTTTGACCTTATATTTTCGACCTTGTATTTTCGACCTTATATTTTCAACCTTATATTTTCGACGTTTTTTTCGACCATTTTTTTAACCTTTTATTTTTGACATTGTAATTTTGACCATATTTTTTTAAATTTTATTTTCGAACTTTTTTTCGACCATTTTTGTCACTTTTTTTGGACCTTATATTTTGGACCTTACATTTTCGACAGTGTAATTTTGACCTAATATTTGCGACCTTGTATTTTTTACCTTGTATTTTTGACCTTATATTTTAGTCGTTTTTACCTCGACCTAATATTCTCGACCTTTGATTTTCAACCTTTTTTTTCGACGCTTTTTTTGACTTTTTTTGGACCTTTTATTTTCGACCTTATATTTAGGACCTTATATTTTCGACTTTATATTCTTGACATTATATTTCGACCTATTATTTTCGACCTTTTTTTCGACCCTTTTTGTGACTTTTTTTGGACCTTTTATTTTCGACCTCAAATTTTCGACCTTATATTTTCGACCTTATATTTTCGACTTTATATTCTCGACCTTATGTTTTCGATCTCATATTTGTGACCTTATATTCTCGACCCCATATTTTCGACCTTATGTTTTCGACCTTTTTTTCGATCATATTTTTTTGACATCTAATTCTCAGTTTTTTTCGGCCATATTTTCTCCCCCTTATATTTTCGACCTTTATTTTCGACCTTTTATTTTTGACTATATTTTTTGGACCTTATATTTTCGACGTTATATTTTTGACCTTGTATTTTTGACCTTATAATTTCTACATTATATTTTCAACCATATTTTCTCGAGCATATTTTTTTGACCTTATTTTTTAGACATGATATTTAAGACCTCTTTTCGACCATATTTTTTCGTCCTCTAATTCTAAGCTTTTTTAAGTTATATTTTTCGCCCTTATATTTTCGACCTTTTATTTTCGACCTTTATTTTCGACCTTATATTTTCGACCTTATATTTTCGACTTTTTTCGATCATATTTTTCTGACATCTAATTCTCAGTTCTTTTCGGCCATATTTTATCGCCCTTATATTTTCGATCTTTTATTTTCGACCTTTATTTTCGACCTCTTATTTTCGACCTTTATTTTCGACCTTATATTTTCGACCTTATATTTTCGACTTTTTTCGATCATATTTTTCTGACATCTAATTCTCAGTTCTTTTCGGCCATATTTTTTCGCCCTTATATTTTCGATCTTTTATTTTCGACCTTTATTTTCGACCTCTTATTTTCGACCTTTTATTTTCGACCTTTTATTTTTGACTATATTTTTTGGACCTTATATTTTCGACCTTATATTTTTGACCTTGTATTTTTGACCTTATAATTTCTACATTATATTTTCAACCATATTTTCTCGAGCATATTTTTTCGACCATCTCTTCCGGCTATTTTTTTGACCTTATTTTTTAGACATTATATTTTAGACCTCTTTTCGACCATATTTTTTCGTCGTCTAATTCTTAGCTTTTTTAAACCATATATTTCGCCCTTATATTTTCGTCCTTTTATTTTCGACCTTTTTTTTGACCTTATGGGTTTGACCTGAAATTTAAAACTTTATATTTTTAACCTTTTATTTTCGACCATAAATTTATGACCGTGTATTTTCGACCATATATTTTCGACCTTATATTTTCGAAATTAAATTTTCGAGCTTGTTTTTGACCTTAAATTTTCGACCTTTTTTGTGAACTTCTATTTTCGACCTTATATTTTCGAGCCTTTTTTCGACCTTGTATTTTCGACCTTATATTTTCGACATTGTAATTGTGACCTTATATTTTCGGCCTTATATTTTCGACATTGTAATTTTGACCTAATATTTTCAACCTTTTATTTTTGACCCTATGTTTTCGACCTTTTATTTTTGACCTGATATTTTCAACCTTATATTTTCGACCTCTTTTCGACCATATTTTTTCGACCTCTAATTTTCAGCATTTCTCGCTTATATTTCGACCATATTTTTATAATACCTTATAATGATGACCTTATATATATACCATTATATGACCTTATATTTTTGACCTGATAATTTCGACCTTTTTTCGGCCCTTTTTTGACATTATATTTTCGAACTTTCTTTTCGCCAAAACATTTCGCCTTTTTCGACGTATTTTTGACCTTATATTTTCGACCTTAAATTTTCGGCCTTGTATTTTCGACCTTATATTTTCGACCTTTTTTTCAACCCTTTTTGTGACTTTTTTTATACCTTTTATTTTCGACCTTATATTTTCGACCTTATATTTTCGACAGTGTAATTTTGACCTTATATTTGCGACCTTGTATTTTTTACCTTGTATTTTTGACCCAATATTTTAGACCTTTTTACCTCGACCTTATATTCTCGACATTTTATTTCGACCATTTTGTTTCGACCTTTTTTCGACGCTTTTTGACTTTTTTGGACCTTTTATTTTCGACCTTATATTTTCGACTTGTATTTTCGACCTTCTATTTTCGACCTTTTATTTTTGACTATATTTTTTGGACCTTTTATTTTCTACCTTATATTTTCGACCTTATATTTTCGACAGTTTATTTTGACATTATATTTTCGAACTTATATTTGCGACCTTGTATTTTTGACCTTATATTTTATACCTTTTTATCTCGACCTAATATTTCGACCTTTTATTTTCGACTTTCTTTAGACCCTTTTTGTGACTTTTTTTGGACCTTTTATTTTCGACCTCAAATTTTCGACCTTATATTTTCGACTTCATATTCTCGACCTTTTATTTTAGACCTTTTTTCCGACCCTTTTTGTGACTTTTTTTGGACCTTTTATTTTCGACCTCAAATTTTTGACCTTATATTTCGACTTTATATTCTCGACCTTTTATTTTCGACCTTTTTTTCGACCCTTTTTGTGACTTTTTTTTGGACCTTATATTTTCGACCTCAAATTTTCGACCTTAAGTTTTCGACCTTAAATTTTCGACTTTATATTCTCGACCTTATGTTTTCGACCTTATATTTGTGACCTTATATTCTCGATCTAATAGTTTCGTCCTTTTTTCGACCCTTTTTTTGACATTATATTTTCGATCATATTTATTCCACCTTATATTTTCGAAATTATATTTTTGACCTTATATTTTCGACCTTTATTTTCGACCTTATATTTTCGACCTTATATTTTCGACCTTTTTTTCGATCATATTTTTTTGAGATCTAATTCTCAGTTTTTTTCGGCTACATTTTTTCGCCCTTATATTTTCGCCCTTTTATTTTCGACCTTTATTTTCGACCTTTTATGTTCGACCTTTTATTTTTGACTATACTTTTTGGACCTTATATTTTCGACCGTATATTTTTGACCTTGTATTTTCGAACGTTTTTTGTTTTTTTCGGGCCACTAATTCTCAGCTTTTTTTGGCCATATTTTTCGCCCTTTTATTTCGACCTTTTATACTTGACCTTTTTATTGACATTATATTATCGACTTTATATTTTCGAACTTTTATTTTCGACCTTTTATTTCCGAAATAATATTTTTGACCTTATATTTTCGAACTTTTTTTACCTTTTTTTCGACCATACATTTTTGACCATATTTTTTCGACCTTTTATTTTCGATCTTTTTTCCGACCTTTTATTTCCGACCTTGTATTTTCGACATTGTAATTTTGACCTTATATTTTCGACCCTATGTTTTCGACCTTTTATTTTTGACCTTATATTCTCGACCTTTTGTTTTCGACCTTTTGTTTTCGACCTTATATTTTCGACCTCTTTTCGACCATATCTTCTCGACCTCTAATTTTTTAGCATTTCTCGCTTAAATTTTTGAACATATTTCTATAATACCTTATAATTATGACCTTATATATACCATTATATGATGTTATATTTTTGACCTGATAATTTTGACCTTTTTTCGACCCTTTTTTGACATAATATTTTCGACCTTTTATTTTTGACCTTATATTCTCGACCTTTTGTTTTCGGCCTTATATTTTCGACCTCTTTTCGACCATATCTTCTCGACCTCTAATTTTCAGCATTTCTCGCTTAAATTTTTGAACATATTTTTATAATACCTTATAATTATGACCTTATATATACCATTATATGATGTTATATTTTTGACCTGATAATTTTGACATTTGTTCGACCCTTTTTTGATATAATATTTTCGACCTTTCATTTTTGAACTTCTATTTTCGACCTTATATTTTCGAGCCTTTTTTCGACCTTGTATTTTCGACCTTATATTTTCGACATTGTAATTGTGACCTTATATTTTCGGCCTTATATTTTGGACCTTATATTTTGGACCTTATATTTTCGACCTTACATTTTCGACCTTATATTTTCGACAGTGTAATTTTGACCTTATATTTGTGACCTTGTATTTTTCACCTTGTATTTTTGACCCAATATTTTAGACCTTTTTACCTCGACCTTATATTCTCGACATTATATTTCGACCTTTTATTTTCGACCTTTTTTCGACGCTTTTTGACTTTTTTGGACCTTTTATTTTCGACCTTATATTTTGGACTTGTATTTTCGACCTTCTATTTTCGACCTTTTATTTTTGACTATATTTTTTGGAATTTGTATTTTTGACCTTGTATTTTCGACCTTTTATTTTTGACTATATTTTTTGGACCTTGTATTTTCGACCTTATATTTTTGACTTTGTAATTTTGATTTTTTTTTAACTTTTATTTTCGAACTTTTTTTTCGACCATATTTGTCACTTTTTTTGGACCTTTTATTTTCTACCTTATATTTTCGACCTTATATTTTCGACAGTTTATTTTGACATTATATTTTCGAACTTATATTTGCGACCTTGTATTTTTGACCTTATATTTTATACCTTTTTATCTCGACCTAATATTTCGACCTTTTATTGTCGACTTTTTTTTCGACCCTTTTTTCGACTTTTTTTGGACCTTTTATTTTCGACCTCAAATTTTCGACCTTATATTTTCGACTTTATATTCTCGACCTTTTATTTTCGACCTTTTTTTCGACCCTTTTTGTGACTTTTTTTTGGACCTTTTATTTTCGACCTTTATTTTCGACCTTATATTTTCGACCTTGTATTTTTGACTATATTTTTTGGACCTTGTATTTTTGACCTTGTATTTTCGACCTTTTATTTTTGACTATATTTTTTGACCTTGTATTTTCGACCTTATATTTTTGACTTTGTAATTTTGACCATATTTTTTTTAACTTTTATTTTCGAATTTTTTTTCCGACCATATTTGTCACTTTTTTTGGACGTTTTATTTTCTACCTTATATTTTCGACCTTATATTTTCGACAGTTTATTTTGACATTATATTTTCGAACTTATATTTGCGACCTTGTATTTTTGACCTTATATTTTATACCTTTTTATCTCGACCTAATATTTCGACCTTTTATTTTCGACTTTTTTTCGACCCTTTTTTAGACTTTTTTGGACCTTTTATTTTCGACCTCAAATTTTCGACCTTATATTTACGACCTTTTATTTTCGACCTTATATTTTCAACCTTATATTTTCGACGTTTTTTTCGACCATTTTTTTACCTTTTATTTTTGACATTTTAATTTCGACCTTTATTTTCGACCTTAATTTTCGACCTTTTATTTTCGACGTTTTATTTTCGACCTTTAATTTTTGACTATATTTTTCGGACCTTATATTTTCGACCTTATATTTTTGACCTTGTATTTTTGACCTTATATTTTCGACATTATATTTTCAACCATATTTTCTCGAGCATATTTTTTCGACCATCTCTTCCGGCTATTTTTTTGATCTTATTTTTTAGACATTATATTTTAGACCTCTTTTCGACTATATTTTTTCGGCCTCTAATTCTAAGCTTTTTAAGCCTTATTTTTCGCCATTATATTTTCGACCTTTTATTTTCGACTTTTTTTTTACCTTATAGGTTTGACCTGAAATTTAAAATTTTATATTTTCAACCTTTTATTTTTGACCGTATATTTTCGTCCATATATTTTCGACCTTATATTTTTGAAATTAAATTTTCGAGCTTGTTTTTGACCTTTTGTTTTGGACCTTGTATTTTCGACCTGTTTTCGACCATGTCTTTTCGACCTCTAATTTTCAGCATTTCTCGCTTAAATTTTTGAACATATTTCTATAATACCTTATAATTATGACCTTATATACACCATTATATGATCTTATATTTTTGACCTGATAATTTTGACCTTTTTTCGACCCTTTTTTGACATAATATTTTCGACCTTTTTTTTTCACCAAAACATTTCGCCTTTTTTCGACGTATTTTTGACCTTATATTTTCGACCTTGTATTTTCGACCTTATATTTTCAACCTTATATTTTGGACCTTACATTTTCGACAGTGTAATTTTGACCTAATATTTGCGACCTTGTATTTTTTACCTTGTATTTTTGACCTCATATTTTAGACCTTTTCACCTCGACCTAATATTCTCGACCTTTTATTTTCGACCTTTTTTTCGACGCTTTTTTTGAGTTTTTTGGACCTTTTATTTTCGACCACAAATTTTCGACCTTATATTTACGACCTTTTATTTTCGACTTTATATTCTCGACCTTATATTTCGACCTTTTTTTTGACGCTTTTTTTGACTTTTTTTGGACCTTTTATTTTTGACCACAAATTTTCGACCTTATATATACGACCTTATATTTTCGACTTTATATTCTTGACCTTATACTCCGACCCTTTATTTTCGACCTTTTTTTCGACCCTTTTGGTGTCTTTTTTTGGACTTTTTATTTTCGACCTCAAATTTTCGACCTTATATTTTCCACCTTATATTTTCAACTTTATATTCTGGACCTTATGTTTTCAACCTTATTTGTGACCTTATATTTTTGACCTTATGGTTTCGACCTTTTTTCGACCCTTTTTTTGACATTTTATTTACGATCATATTTATTCCACCTTATATTTTCGAACTTATAATTTTGACCTTTTATTTTCGACCTTTATTTTCGACCTTATATTTTCGACCTTTTTTTCGATCATATTTTTTTGAGATCTAATTCTCAGTTTTTTTCGGCTACATTTTTTCGCCCTTTTATTTTCGACCTTTATTTTCGACCTTTTATGTTCGACCTTTTATTTTTGACTATACTTTTTGGACCTTATATTTTCGACCTTATATTTTTGACCTTGTATTTTCGAACGTTTTTTGTTTTTTCGGGCCACTAATTCTCAGCTTTATTTGGCCATATTTTTCGCCCTTATATTTTCGACCTTTTATACTTGACCTTTTTATTGACATTATATTATCGACTTTATATTTTCGAACTTTTATTTTCGACCTTTTATTTCCGAAATAATATTTTTAACCTTATATTTTCGAACTTTTTTTACCTTTTTTTTCGACCATACATTTTTGACCATATTTTTTCGACCATACATTTTTGACCATATTTTTTCGACCTTTTATTTTCGATCTTTTTTCGGACCTTTTATTTCCGACCTTATATTTTCGACATTGTAATTTTGACCTTAAATTTTCGACCCTATGTTTTCGACCTTTTATTTTTGACCTTATATTCTCGACCTTGTGTTTTCGACCTTATATTTTCGACCTCTTTTCGACCATATCTTCTCGACCTCTAATTTTCAGCATTTCTCGCTTAAATTTTTGAACATATTTCTATAATACCTTATAATTATGACCCTATATATACCGTTATATGATGTTATATTTTTGACCTGATAATTTTGACCTTTGTTCGACCCTTTTTTGACATAATATTTTCGACCTTTTATTTTAGACCTTAAATTTCCACCTTATATTTTTGACCTTATATTTTCGACCTTATATTTTGGACCTTATATTTTCGACCTTATATTTTCGACCTTATATATTCGACCTTGTATTTTCGAATTTATATTTTCGACTATATATTTTCGAATTTTTATCTTCAAATTTTTTTACCCTATTTTTACGACCATATATTTTTGACAATATATTTCGACCTTATATTTTCGAAAAAAGATTTTCCACCTGATAATTTCGACCTTTTTTTCGACTTTAAATTTTCGACCTTAAATTTTCGACCTTGTATTTTCGACCTGATATTTCGACCTTTTATTTTCGACTTTTGTTTCGACCCTTTTTGTGACTTTTTTTGACCTTATATTTTGGACCTTATATTTTGGACCTTTTATTTTGGACCTTATATTTACGACCTTATATTTTCGACCTTTTTTTGACCTTATAGGTTTGACCTGAAATTTAAGATTTTATATTTTCAACCTTATATTTTCGACCATAAATTTATGACCGTATATTTTCGACCATATATTTTTGACCTTATATTTTCGAAATTAAATTTTCGAGCTTGTTTTTGACCTTATATTTTCGACCTTAAATTTTCGACCTTTTTTCGACCTTATATTTTCGACCTCTAATTTTCAGCATTTCTCGCTTAAATTTTTGAACATATGTCTATAATACCTTATAATTATGACCTTATATATACCATTATATGATCTTATATTTTTGACCTGATAATTCTGACTTTTTTCGACCCTTTTTTGACATAATATTTTCGACCTTTTTTTTCACCAAAACATTTCGCCTTTTTTCGACGTATTTTTGACCTTATATTTTCGACCTTGTATTTTCGACCTTATATTTTCAACCTTATATTTTCGACGTTTTTTTCGACCATTTTTTTACCTTTTATTTTTGACATTTTAATTTCGACCTTTATTTTCGACCTTAATTTTCGACCTTTTATTTTCGACGTTTTATTTTCGACCTTTAATTTTTGACTATATTTTTTGGACCTTATATTTTCGACCTTATATTTTTGACCTTGTATTTTTGACCTTATATTTTCGACATTATATTTTCAACCATATTTTCTCGAGCATATTTTTTCGACCATCTCTTCCGGCTATTTTTTTGATCTTATTTTTTAGACATTATATTTTAGACCTCTTTTCGACTATATTTTTTCGGCCTCTAATTCTAAGCTTTTTAAGCCTTATTTTTCGCCATTATATTTTCGACCTTTTATTTTCGACTTTTTTTTTACCTTATAGGTTTGACCTGAAATTTAAAATTTTATATTTTCAACCTTTTATTTTTGACCGTATATTTTCGTCCATATATTTTCGACCTTATATTTTTGAAATTAAATTTTCGAGCTTGTTTTTGACCTTTTGTTTTGGACCTTGTATTTTCGACCTGTTTTCGACCATGTCTTTTCGACCTCTAATTTTCAGCATTTCTCGCTTAAATTTTTGAACATATTTCTATAATACCTTATAATTATGACCTTATATACACCATTATATGATCTTATATTTTTGACCTGATAATTTTGACCTTTTTTCGACCCTTTTTTGACATAATATTTTCGACCTTTTTTTTTCACCAAAACATTTCGCCTTTTTTCGACGTATTTTTGACCTTATATTTTCGACCTTGTATTTTCGACCTTATATTTTCAACCTTATATTTTGGACCTTACATTTTCGACAGTGTAATTTTGACCTAATATTTGCGACCTTGTATTTTTTACCTTGTATTTTTGACCTCATATTTTAGACCTTTTCACCTCGACCTAATATTCTCGACCTTTTATTTTCGACCTTTTTTTCGACGCTTTTTTTGAGTTTTTTGGACCTTTTATTTTCGACCACAAATTTTCGACCTTATATTTACGACCTTTTATTTTCGACTTTATATTCTCGACCTTATATTTCGACCTTTTTTTTGACGCTTTTTTTGACTTTTTTTGGACCTTTTATTTTTGACCACAAATTTTCGACCTTATATATACGACCTTATATTTTCGACTTTATATTCTTGACCTTATACTCCGACCCTTTATTTTCTACCTTTTTTTCGACCCTTTTGGTGTCTTTTTTTGGACTTTTTATTTTCGACCTCAAATTTTCGACCTTATATTTTCCACCTTATATTTTCAACTTTATATTCTGGACCTTATGTTTTCAACCTTATTTGTGACCTTATATTTTTGACCTTATGGTTTCGACCTTTTCTCGACCCTTTTTTTGACATTTTATTTACGATCATATTTATTCCACCTTATATTTTCGAACTTATAATTTTGACCTTTTATTTTCGACCTTTATTTTCGACCTTATATTTTCGACCTTTTTTTCGATCATATTTTTTTGAGATCTAATTCTCAGTTTTTTTCGGCTACATTTTTTCGCCCTTTTATTTTCGACCTTTATTTTCGACCTTTTATGTTCGACCTTTTATTTTTGACTATACTTTTTGGACCTTATATTTTCGACCTTATATTTTTGACCTTGTATTTTCGAACGTTTTTTGTTTTTTCGGGCCACTAATTCTCAGCTTTATTTGGCCATATTTTTCGCCCTTATATTTTCGACCTTTTATACTTGACCTTTTTATTGACATTATATTATCGACTTTATATTTTCGAACTTTTATTTTCGACCTTTTATTTCCGAAATAATATTTTTAACCTTATATTTTCGAACTTTTTTTACCTTTTTTTTCGACCATACATTTTTGACCATATTTTTTCGACCATACATTTTTGACCATATTTTTTCGACCTTTTATTTTCGATCTTTTTTCGGACCTTTTATTTCCGACCTTATATTTTCGACATTGTAATTTTGACCTTAAATTTTCGACCCTATGTTTTCGACCTTTTATTTTTGACCTTATATTCTCGACCTTGTGTTTTCGACCTTATATTTTCGACCTCTTTTCGACCATATCTTCTCGACCTCTAATTTTCAGCATTTCTCGCTTAAATTTTTGAACATATTTCTATAATACCTTATAATTATGACCCTATATATACCGTTATATGATGTTATATTTTTGACCTGATAATTTTGACCTTATATTTTGGACCTTATATTTTCGACCTTATATTTTCGACCTTATATATTCGACCTTGTATTTTCGAATTTATATTTTCGACTATATATTTTCGAATTTTTATCTTCAAATTTTTTTACCCTATTTTTACGACCATATATTTTTGACAATATATTTCGACCTTATATTTTCGAAAAAAGATTTTCCACCTGATAATTTCGACCTTTTTTTCGACTTTAAATTTTCGACCTTAAATTTTCGACCTTGTATTTTCGACCTGATATTTCGACCTTTTATTTTCGACTTTTGTTTCGACCCTTTTTGTGACTTTTTTTGGACCTTATATTTTGGACCTTATATTTTGGACCTTTTATTTTGGACCTTATATTTACGACCTTATATTTTCGACCTTTTTTTGACCTTATAGGTTTGACCTGAAATTTAAGATTTTATATTTTCAACCTTATATTTTCGACCATAAATTTATGACCGTATATTTTCGACCATATATTTTTGACCTTATATTTTCGAAATTAAATTTTCGAGCTTGTTTTTGACCTTATATTTTCGACCTTAAATTTTCGACCTTTTTTCGACCTTATATTTTCGACCTCTAATTTTCAGCATTTCTCGCTTAAATTTTTGAACATATGTCTATAATACCTTATAATTATGACCTTATATATACCATTATATGATCTTATATTTTTGACCTGATAATTCTGACTTTTTTCGACCCTTTTTTGACATAATATTTTCGACCTTTTTTTTCACCAAAACATTTCGCCTTTTTTCGACGTATTTTTGACCTTATATTTTCGACCTTGTATTTTCGACCTTATATTTTCAACCTTATATTTTCGACGTTTTTTTCGACCATTTTTTTACCTTTTATTTTTGACATTTTAATTTCGACCTTTATTTTCGACCTTAATTTTCGACCTTTTATTTTCGACGTTTTATTTTCGACCTTTAATTTTTGACTATATTTTTTGGACCTTATATTTTCGACCTTATATTTTTGACCTTGTATTTTTGACCTTATATTTTCGACATTATATTTTCAACCATATTTTCTCGAGCATATTTTTTCGACCATCTCTTCCGGCTATTTTTTTGATCTTATTTTTTAGACATTATATTTTAGACCTCTTTTCGACTATATTTTTTCGGCCTCTAATTCTAAGCTTTTTAAGCCATATTTTTCGCCATTATATTTTCGACCTTTTATTTTCGACTTTTTTTTTTACCTTATAGGTTTGACCTGAAATTTAAAATTTTATATTTTCAACCTTTTATTTTTGACCGTATATTTTCGTCCATATATTTTCGACCTTATATTTTTGAAATTAAATTTTCGAGCTTGTTTTTGACCTTTTGTTTTGGACCTTGTATTTTCGACCTGTTTTCGACCATGTCTTTTCGACCTCTAATTTTCAGCATTTCTCGCTTAAATTTTTGAACATATTTCTATAATACCTTATAACTATGACCTTATATACACCATTATATGATCTTATATTTTTGACCTGATAATTTTGACCTTTTTTCGACCCTTTTTTGACATAATATTTTCGACCTTTTTTTTCACCAAAACATTTCGCCTTTTTTCGACGTATTTTTGACCTTATATTTTCGACCTTATATTTTCAACCTTACATTTTCGACAGTGTAATTTTGACCTAATATTTGCGACCTTGTATTTTTTACCTTGTATTTTTGACCTCATATTTTAGACCTTTTTACCTCGACCTAATATTCTCGACCTTTTATTCTCGACCTTTTTTTCGACGCTTTTTTTGAGTTTTTTGGACCTTTTATTTTCGACCACAAATTTTCGACCTTATATTTACGACCTTATATTTTCGACTTTATATTCTCGACCTTATATTTCGACCTTTTTTTTGACGCTTTTTTTGACTTTTTTTGGACCTTTTATTTTCGACCACAAATTTTCGACCTTATATATACGACCTTATATTTTCGACTTTATATTCTTGACCTTATACTCCGACCCTTTATTTTCGACCTTTTTTTCGACCCTTTTGGTGTCTTTTTTTGGACTTTTTATTTTCGACCTCAAATTTTCGACCTTATATTTTCCACCTTATATTTTCAACTTTATATTCTGGACCTTATGTTTTCAACCTTATTTGTGACCTTATATTTTTGACCTTATGGTTTCGACCTTTTTTCGACCCTTTTTTTGACATTTTATTTACGATCATATTTATTCCACCTTATATTTTCGAACTTATAATTTTGACCTTTTATTTTCGACCTTTATTTTCGACCTTATATTTTCGACCTTTTTTTCGATCATATTTTTTTGAGATCTAATTCTCAGTTTTTTTCGGCTACATTTTTTCGCCCTTTTATTTTCGACCTTTATTTTCGACCTTTTATGTTCGACCTTTTATTTTTGACTATACTTTTTGGACCTTATATTTTCGACCTTATATTTTTGACCTTGTATTTTCGAACGTTTTTTGTTTTTTCGGGCCACTAATTCTCAGCTTTATTTGGCCATATTTTTCGCCCTTATATTTTCGACCTTTTATACTTGACCTTTTTATTGACATTATATTATCGACTTTATATTTTCGAACTTTTATTTTCGATCTTTTATTTCCGAAATAATATTTTTAACCTTATATTTTCGAACTTTTTTTACCTTTTTTTTCGACCATACATTTTTGACCATATTTTTTCGACCATACATTTTTGACCATATTTTTTCGACCTTTTATTTTCGATCTTTTTTCGGACCTTTTATTTCCGACCTTATATTTTCGACATTGTAATTTTGACCTTAAATTTTCGACCCTATGTTTTCGACCTTTTGTTTTTGACCTTATATTCTCGACCTTGTGTTTTCGACCTTATATTTTTGACCTTGTATTTTTGACCTTATATTTTCGACATTATATTTTCAACCATATTTTCTCGAGCATATTTTTTCGACCATCTCTTCCGGCTATTTTTTTGATCTTATTTTTTAGACATTATATTTTAGACCTCTTTTCGACTATATTTTTTCGGCCTCTAATTCTAAGCTTTTTAAGCCATATTTTTCGCCATTATATTTTCGACCTTTTATTTTCGACTTTTTTTTACCTTATAGGTTTGACCTGAAATTTAAAATTTTATATTTTCAACCTTTTATTTTTGACCGTATATTTTCGTCCATATATTTTCGACCTTATATTTTTGAAATTAAATTTTCGAGCTTGTTTTTGACCTTTTGTTTTGGACCTTGTATTTTCGACCTGTTTTCGACCATGTCTTTTCGACCTCTAATTTTCAGCATTTCTCGCTTAAATTTTTGAACATATTTCTATAATACCTTATAATTATGACCTTATATACACCATTATATGATCTTATATTTTTGACCTGATAATTTTGACCTTTTTTCGACCCTTTTTTGACATAATATTTTCGACCTTTTTTTTCACCAAAACATTTCGCCTTTTTTCGACGTATTTTTGACCTTATATTTTCGACCTTGTATTTTCGACCTTATATTTTCAACCTTATATTTTGGACCTTACATTTTCGACAGTGTAATTTTGACCTAATATTTGCGACCTTGTATTTTTTACCTTGTATTTTTGACCTCATATTTTAGACCTTTTTACCTCGACCTAATATTCTCGACCTTTTATTTTCGACCTTTTTTTCGACGCTTTTTTTGAGTTTTTTGGACCTTTTATTTTCGACCACAAATTTTCGACCTTATATTTACGACCTTATATTTTCGACTTTATATTCTCGACCTTATATTTCGACCTTTTTTTGACGCTTTTTTTGACTTTTTTTGGACCTTTTATTTTCGACCACAAATTTTCGACCTTATATATACGACCTTATATTTTCGACTTTATATTCTTGACCTTATACTCCGACCCTTTATTTTCGACCTTTTTTTCGACCCTTTTGGTGTCTTTTTTTGGACTTTTTATTTTCGACCTCAAATTTTCGACCTTATATTTTCCACCTTATATTTTCAACTTTATATTCTGGACCTTATGTTTTCAACCTTATTTGTGACCTTATATTTTTGACCTTATGGTTTCGACCTTTTTTCGACCCTTTTTTTGACATTTTATTTACGATCATATTTATTCCACCTTATATTTTCGAACTTATAATTTTGACCTTTTATTTTCGACCTTTATTTTCGACCTTATATTTTCGACCTTTTTTTCGATCATATTTTTTTGAGATCTAATTCTCAGTTTTTTTCGGCTACATTTTTTCGCCCTTTTATTTTCGACCTTTATTTTCGACCTTTTATGTTCGACCTTTTATTTTTGACTATACTTTTTGGACCTTATATTTTCGACCTTATATTTTTGACCTTGTATTTTCGAACGTTTTTTGTTTTTTCGGGCCACTAATTCTCAGCTTTATTTAGCCATATTTTTCGCCCTTATATTTTCGACCTTTTATGACCTTTTTATTGACATTATATTATCGACTTTATATTTTCGAACTTTTATTTTCGACCTTTTATTTCCGAAATAATATTTTTAACCTTATATTTTCGAACTTTTTTTACCTTTTTTTTCGCCCATACATTTTTGACCATATATTTTCGACCATACATTTTTGACCATATTTTTTCGACCTTTTATTTTCGATCTTTTTTCGGACCTTTTATTTCCGACCTTATATTTTCGACATTGTAATTTTGACCTTAAATTTTCGACCCTATGTTTTCGACCTTTTATTTTTGACCTTATATTCTCGACCTTGTGTTTTCGACCTTATATTTTCGACCTCTTTTCGACCATATCTTCTCGACCTCTAATTTTCAGCATTTCTCGCTTAAATTTTTGAACATATTTCTATAATACCTTATAATTATGACCCTATATATACCGTTATATGATGTTATATTTTTGACCGGATAATTTTGACCTTTGTTCGACCCTTTTTTGACATAATATTTTCGACCTTTTATTTTAGACCTTAAATTTCCACCTTATATTTTTGACCTTATATTTTCGACCTTATATTTTGGACCTTATATTTTCGACCTTATATTTTCGACCTTATATTTTCGACAGTGTAATTTTGACCTTATATTTGCGACCTTGTATTTTTCACCTTGTATTTTTGACCCAATATTTTAGACCTTTTCACCTTGACCTTATATTTCGACCTTTTATTTTCGACCTTTTTTTCGACGCTTTTTGACTTTTTTGGACCTTTTATTTTGGACTTGTATTTTCGACCTTCTATTTTCGACCTTTTATTTTTGACTATATTTTTTGGACCTTGTATTTTTGACCTTGTATTTTCGACCTTTTATTTTTGACTATATTTTTTGGACCTTGTATTTTCGACCTTATATTTTTGACCTTATATTTTCGACAGTTTATTTTGACATTATATTTTCGAACTTATATTTGCGACCTTGTATTTTTGACCTTATATTTTATACCTTTTTATCTCGACCTAATATTTCGACCTTTTATTGTCGACTTTTTTTTCGACCCTTTTTTAGACTTTTTTTGGACCTTTTATTTTCGACCTCAAATTTTCGACCTTATATTTTCGACTTTATATTCTCGACCTTTTATTTTCGACCTTTTTTTCGACCCTTTTTGTGACTTTTTTTTGGACCTTTTATTTTCGACCTTTATTTTCGACCTTATATTTTCGACCTTGTATTTTTGACTATATTTTTTGGACCTTGTATTTTTGACCTTGTATTTTCGACCTTTTATTTTTGACTATATTTTTTGACCTTGTATTTTCGACCTTATATTTTTGACTTTGTAATTTTGACCATATTTTTTTTAACTTTTATTTTCGAATTTTTTTTCCGACCATATTTGTCACTTTTTTTGGACGTTTTATTTTCTACCTTATATTTTCGACCTTATATTTTCGACAGTTTATTTTGACATTATATTTTCGAACTTATATTTGCGACCTTGTATTTTTGACCTTATATTTTATACCTTTTTATCTCGACCTAATATTTCGACCTTTTATTTTCGACTTTTTTTCGACCCTTTTTTAGACTTTTTTGGACCTTTTATTTTCGACCTCAAATTTTCGACCTTATATTTTCGACTTTATATTCTCGACCTTTTATTTTCGACCTTTTTTTCGACCCTTTTTGTGACTTTTTTTTGGACCTTTTATTTTCGACCTTTATTTTCGACCTTATATTTTCGACCTTTTATTTTTGACTATATTTTTTGGACCTTGTATTTTTGACCTTGTATTTTCGACCTTTTATTTTTGACTATATTTTTTGACCTTGTATTTTCGACCTTTTATACTTGACCTTTTTATTGACATTATATTATCGACTTAATATTTTCGAACTTTTATTTTCGACCTTTTATTTCCGAAATAATATTTTTGACCTTATATTTTCGAACTTTTTTTACCTTTTTTTTCGACCATACATTTTTGACCATATTTTTTCGACCTTTTATTTTCGATCTTTTTTCCGACCTTTTATTTCCGACCTTATATTTTCGACATTGTAATTTTGACCTTATATTTTCGACCCTTTGTTTTCGACCTTTTATTTTTGACCTTATATTCTCGACCTTTTTTTTCGACCTTATATTTTCGACCTCTTTTCGACCATATCTTCTCGACCTCTAATTTTCAGCATTTCTCGCTTAAATTTTTGAACATATTTCTATTATACCTTATAATTATGACCTTATATATACCATTATATGATGTTATATTTTTGACCTGATAATTTTGACCTTTTTTCGACCCTTTTTTGACATAATATTTTCCACCTTTTATTTTTGACCTTATATTCTCGACCTTTTGTTTTCGGCCATATATTTTCGACCTCTTTTCGACCATATCTTCTCGACCTCTAATTTTCAGCATTTCTCGCTTAAATTTTTGAACATATTTCTATAATACCTTATAATTATGACCTTATATAAACCATTATATGATGTTATATTTTTCACCTGATAATTTTGACCTTTGTTCGACCCTTTTTTGACATAATATTTTCGACCTTTTATTTTTGACCTTATATTCTCGACCTTATATTTTCGACCTCTTTTCGACCTTATATTCTCGACCTCTAATTTTCAGCATTTCTCGCTTAAATTTTTGAACATATTTCTATAATACCTTATAATTATGATTTTATATATATCATTATATGATGTTATATTTTTGACCTGATAATTTTGACCTTTGTTCGACCCTTTTTTGACATAATATTTTCGACCTTTTTTTTCACCAAAACATTTCGCCTTTTTTCGACGTATTTTTGACCTTATATTTTCGACCTTGTATTTTTGACCTTATATTTTCAACCTTTTTTCGACCATTTTTTTTGACCTTTAATTTTTGACATTGTAATTTTGACCAAATTTTTTTTCGACCTTTTTGGCACTTTTTTTGGACCTTTTATTTTGGACCTTATATTTTCGACCTTATATTTTCGACCTTATATTTTCGACCTTATATTTTCGACAGTGTTATTTTGACCTTATATTTGCGACCTTGTATTTTTTACCTTGTATTTTTGACCCAATATTTTAGACCTTTTTACCTCGACCTTATATTCTCGACATTATATTTCGACCTTTTATTTTCGACCTTTTCTTCGACGCTTTTTGACTTTTTTGGACCTTTTATTTTCGACCTTATATTTTCGACTTTATATTCTCGACCTTTTATTTTCGACCTTTTTTTCGACCCTTTTTGTGACTTTTTTTTGGACCTTTTATTTTCGACCTCAAATTTTCGACCTTAAGTTTTCGACCTTATATTTTCGACTTTATATTCTCGACCTTATGTTTTCGACCTTATATTTGTGACCCTATATTCTCGATCTAATAGTTTCCACCTTTTTTCGACCCTTTTTTTGACATTATATTTTCGATCATATTTATTCCACCTTATATTTTCGAACTTATATTTTTGACCTTTTATTTTCGACCTTTATTTTCGACCTTATATTTTGACCTTATATTTTCGACCTTTTTTCGATCATATTTTTTTGAGATCTAATTCTGTTTTTTTCGGCTACATTTTTTCGCCCTTATATTTTCGCCCTTTTATTTTCGCCCTTTTATGTTCAACCTTTTATTTTTGACTATACTTTTTGGACCTTATATTTTCGACCTTATATTTTTGACCTTGTATTTTCGAACGTTTTTTGTTTTTTCGGGCCACTAATTCTCAGCTTTTTTTGGCCATATTTTTCGCCCTTATATTTTCGACCTTTTATACTTGACCTTTTTATTGACATTATATTATCGACTTTATATTTTCGAACTTTTATTTTCGACCTTTTATTTCCGAAATAAAATTTTTGACCTTATATTTTCGAACTTTTTTTACCTTTTTTTTCGACCATACATTTTTGACCATATTTTTTCGACCTTTTATTTTCGATCTTTTTCCGACCTTTTATTTCCGACCTTATATTTTCGACATTGTAATTTTGACCTTATATTTTCGACCCTTTGTTTTCGACCTTTTATTTTTGACCTTATATTCTCGACCTTTTGTTTTCGACCTTATATTTTCGACCATATCTTCTCGACCTCTAATTTTCAGCATTTCTCGCTTAAATTTTTGAACATATTTCTATTATACCTTATAATTATGACCTTATATATACCATTATATGATGTTATATTTTTGACCTGATAATTTTGACCTTTTTTCGACCCTTTTTTGACATAATATTTTCCACCTTTTATTTTTGACCTTATATTCTCGACCTTTTGTTTTCGGCCATATATTTTCGACCTCTTTTCGACCATATCTTCTCGACCTCTAATTTTCAGCATTTCTCGCTTAAATTTTTGAACATATTTCTATAATACCTTATAATTATGACCTTATATAAACCATTATATGATGTTATATTTTTGACCTGATAATTTTGACCTTTGTTCGACCCTTTTTTGACATAATATTTTCGACCTATTATTTTTGACCTTATATTCTCGACCTTTTGTTTTCGACCTTATATTTTCGAAATCTTTTCGACCTTATATTATCGACCTCTAATTTTCAGCATTTCTCGCTTAAATTTTTGAACATATTTCTATAATACCTTATAATTATGATTTTATATATATCATTATATGATGTTATATTTTTGACCTGATAATTTTGACCTTTGTTCGACCCTTTTTTGACATAATATTTTCGACCTTTTTTTTCACCAAAACATTTCGCCTTTTTTCGACGTATTTTTGACCTTATATTTTCGACCTTGTATTTTTGACCTTATATTTTCAACCTTTTTTCGACCATTTTTTTTGACCTTTAATTTTTGACATTGTAATTTTGACCAAATTTTTTTTCGACCTTTTTGGCACTTTTTTTGGACCTTTTATTTTGGACCTTATATTTTCGACCTTATATTTTCGACCTTATATTTTCGACAGTGTTATTTTGACCTTATATTTTCGAACTTTTTTTACCTTTTTTTTCGACCATACATTTTTGACCATATTTTTTCGACCTTTTATTTTCGATCTTTTTTCCGACCTTTTATTTCCGACCTTATATTTTCGACATTGTAATTTTGACCTTATATTTTCGGCCCTTTGTTTTCGACCTTTTATTTTTGACCTTATATTCTCGACCTTTTGTTTTCGACCTTATATTTTGACCTTTTTTTTCGACCCTTTTTTTCGACCCTTTTTTTTACCCTTTTTATGAGTTTTTATTTTCGACCTGATATTTTCGACTTTATATTCTCGACCTTATATTTGTGACCTTATATTCTCGAACTTATAGTTTCGACCTTTTTTCGACCCTTTTTTTGACATTATATTTTCGATCATATTTTTTACACCAAATAATTTCGCCCTTTTTTCGACATTTTTTCGACTTTTATTTTCGAACTTATATTTTTGACCTTTTAGTATCGACCTTTTTTTTCGACCTTATATTTTCGTCCTTTTTTAGATCATCTTTTTTTGACCTCTAATTCTCAGCTTTTTTCGGCCATATTTTCAACCTTCTATTTTCGACCTTTATTTTTGACCTTATATTTTCGACCTTTTATTTTCGACCTTTTTTTGGACCATCTTTTTTAGACCTTTTATTTTCGACCTTATATTTTAGGCCTTGTATTTTCGAACTTATAGTTTTGACCATATTTTTTCGACCATATATTTTTGCCAATATATTTTTGACCTTATAAATTCTACGTTATATTTTCGAACATATTTTCTCGTGCATATTTTTTCGACTATACATTTTCGACAATACAATGTCGACCATACATTTTCGACCGGATATTTTCGACCTTTCATTTTCGACCCTATATTTTCGAACTTTTTTTATACCATTTTTTCGACCCTATATTTTCGAACTTTTTTTATACCATTTTTTCGACATTATATTTTGGACCTGTTTTCGACCATATTTTTTCGACCTCTAATTCTCAGCTTTTTTTGGCCATATTTTTTCGCCCTTATATTTTCGACCTTTTTGTCGACCTTGTAGTTTTCAGCTTTTTTTCGGCCATATGTTTTCGATATTTTTTCGAATTTATATTTTCGACTACATATTTTCGAATTTATATCTTCGAACTTTTATTTTCGACCTTATATTTTCGAGCTTACATTTTCGACCTTATAGTTTTGACCATATTTTTCGACCTTTTATTTTCGACCTGATATTTTGGAACTTTTATTTTCGAACTTTAATTTCCAAACTAATATTGTCGAACTTTTTTTCGACCATTTTTTTCGACCATATTTTTCGAACAGTTTTTTTCAACCATTTTTTTACCTTTTATTTTCGACCTTTTTATTTCGATCTTATAATTTTGACCTGATATTTTGGACCTTTTATTTCGAACCTTTATTTCCGAACTAATATTGTCGACCTTTTTTCCGACCTTATATTTTCGAATTTATATTTACGACCATATATATTCGACCTTGTATTTTAGAATTTATATTTTCGAATATATATTGTCGAATTTATATCAAACTTTTTTTAACTTTTATTTTCGACCATTTTTGTCCATTTTTTTGGACCTTTTTTTTCGACCTTATATTTTCGACAGTGTAATTTTGACATTATATTTTCGACCTTATTATGTCGACCATATATTTCCGACTACATTTTCGACCTTATATTTTGACCTTTTTTTCGACCCTTTTTTTCGACCCTTTTTATGAGTTTTTATTTTCGACCTCAAATTTTCGACCTGATATTTTCGACTTTATATTCTCGACCTTATATTTGTGACCTTATATTCTCGAACTTATAGTTTCGACCTTTTTTCGACCCTCTTTTTGACATTATATTTTCGATCATATTTTTTACACCAAATAATTTCGCCCTTTTTTCGACATTTTTTCGACTTTTATTTTCGAACTTATATTTTTGACCTTTTAGTATCGACCTTTTTTTTCGACCTTATATTTTCGTCCTTTTTTAGATCATCTTTTTTTGACCTCTAATTCTCAGCTTTTTTCGGCCATATTTTCAACCTTCTATTTTCGACCTTTATTTTTGACCTTATATTTTCGACCTTTTATTTTCGACCTTTTTTTGGACCATCTTTTTTAGACCTTTTATTTTCGACCTTATATTTTAGGCCTTGTATTTTCGAACTTATAGTTTTGACCATATTTTTTCGACCATATATTTTTGCCAATATATTTTTGACCTTATAAATTCTACGTTATATTTTCGAACATATTTTCTCGTGCATATTTTGTCGACTATACATTTTCGACAATACAATGTCGACCATACATTTTCGACCGGATATTTTCGACCTTTCATTTTCGACCCTATATTTTCGAACTTTTTTTATACCATTTTTTCGACCCTATATTTTCGAACTTTTTTTATACCATTTTTTCGACATTATATTTTGGACCTGTTTTCGACCATATTTTTTCGACCTCTAATTCTCAGCTTTTTTTGGCCATATTTTTTCGCCCTTATATTTTCGACCTTTTTGTCGACCTTGTAGTTTTCAGCTTTTTTTCGGCCATATGTTTTCGATATTTTTTCGAATTTATATTTTCGACTACATATTTTCGAATTTATATCTTCGAACTTTTATTTTCGACCTTATATTTTCGAGCTTACATTTTCGACCTTATAGTTTTGACCATATTTTTCGACCTTTTATTTTCGACCTGATATTTTGGAACTTTTATTTTCGAACTTTAATTTCCAAACTAATATTGTCGAACTTTTTTTCGACCATTTTTTGCGACCATATTTTTCGAACAGTTTTTTTTCAACCATTTTTTTACCTTTTATTTTCGACCTTTTTATTTCGATCTTATAATTTTGACCTGATATTTTGGACCTTTTATTTTCGAACGTTTATTTCCGAACTAATATTGTCGACCTTTTTTCCGACCTTATATTTTCGAATTTATATTTACGACCATATATATTCGACCTTGTATTTTAGAATTTATATTTTCGAATACGTATTGTCGAATTTATATCAAACTTTTTTTAACTTTTATTTTCGACCATTTTTGTCCATTTTTTTGGACCTTTTTTTTGGACCTTATATTTTCGACAGTGTAATTTTGACCTTATATTTTCGACCTTATTATTTCGACCATATATTTCCGACTACATTTTCGACCTTATATTTTGACCTTTTTTTCGACCCTTTTTTTCGACCCTTTTTATGAGTTTTTATTTTCGACCTCAAATTTTCGACCTGATATTTTCGACTTTATATTCTCGACCTTATATTTGTGACCTTATATTCTCAAACTTATAGTTTCGACCTTTTTTCGACCCTTTTTTCGACATTATATTTTCGATCATATTTTTTACACCAAATAATTTCGCCCTTTTTTTCGACATGTTTTCGACTTTTATTTTCGAACTTATATTTTTGACCTTTTAGTATCGACCTTTTTTTTCGACCTTATATTTTCGTCCTTTTTAGATCATCTTTTTTTGACCTCTAATTCTCAGCTTTTTTCGGCCATATTTTCAACCTTCTATTTTCGACCTTTATTTTTGACCTTATATTTTTGACCTTTTATTTTCGACCTTTTTTTTGACCATCTTTTTTAGACCTTTTATTTTCGACCTTATATTTTAGGCCTTGTATTTTCGAACTTATAGTTTTGACCATATTTTTTTGCCAATATATTTTTGACCTTAAAAATTCTACGTTATATTTTCGAACATATTTTCTCGTGCATATTTTTTCGACTATACATTTTCGACAATACAATGTCGACCATACATTTTCGACCGGATATTTTCGACCTTTCATTTTCGACCCTATATTTTCGAACTTTTTTTATACCATTTTTTCGACCCTATATTTTCGAACTTTTTTTATACCATTTTTTCGACATTATATTTTGGACCTGTTTTCGACCATATTTTTTCGACCTCTAATTCTCAGCTTTTTTTGGCCATATTTTTTCGCCCTTATATTTTCGACCTTTTTGTCGACCTTGTAGTTTTCAGCTTTTTTTCGGCCATATGTTTTCGATATTTTTTCGAATTTATATTTTCGACTACATATTTTCGAATTTATATCTTCGAACTTTTATTTTCGACCTTATATTTTCGAGCTTACATTTTCGACCTTATAGTTTTGACCATATTTTTCGACCTTTTATTTTCGACCTGATATTTTGGAACTTTTATTTTCGAACTTTAATTTCCAAACTAATATTGTCGAACTTTTTTTCGACCATTTTTTTTTCGACCATATTTTTCGAAGTTTTTTTCAACCATTTTTTTACCTTTTATTTTCGACCTTTTTATTTTGATCTTATAATTTTGACCTGATATTTTGGACCTTTTATTTTCGAACCTTTATTTCCGAACTAATATTGTCGACCTTTTTTCCGACCTTATATTTTCGAATTTATATTTACGACCATATATATTCGACCTTGTATTTTAGAATTTATATTTTCGAATACGTATTGTCGAATTTATATCAAACTTTTTTTAACTTTTATTTTCGACCATTTTTGTCCATTTTTTTGGACCTTTTTTTTGGACCTTATATTTTCGACAGTGTAATTTTGACCTTATATTTTCGACCTTATTATTTCGACCATATATTTCCGACTACATTTTCGACCTTATATTTTGACCTTTTTTTCGACCCTTTTTTTCGACCCTTTTTATGAGTTTTTATTTTCGACCTCAAATTTTCGACCTGATATTTTCGACTTTATATTCTCGACCTTATATTTGTGACCTTATATTCTCGAACTTATAGTTTCGACCTTTTTTCGACCCTTTTTTTGACATTAAATTCTCGATCATATTTTTTACACCAAATAATTTCGCCCTTTTTTCTACATTTTTTCGACTTTTATTTTCGAACTTATATTTTTGACCTTTTAGTATCGACCTTTTTTTCGACCTTATATTTTCGTCCTTTTTTAGATCATCTTTTTTTGACCTCTAATTCTCAGCTTTTTTCGGCCATATTTTCAACCTTCTATTTTCGACCTTTATTTTTGACCTTATATTTTCGACCTTTTATTTTCGACCTTTTTTTTGACCATCTTTTTTAGACCTTTTATTTTCGACCTTATATTTTAGGCCTTGTATTTTCGAACTTATAGTTTTGACCATATTTTTTCGACCATATATTTTTGCCAATATATTTTTGACCTTATAAATTCTACGTTATATTTTCGAACATATTTTCTCGTGCATATTTTTTCGACTATACATTTTCGACAATACAATGTCGACCATACATTTTCGACCGGATATTTTCGACCTTTCATTTTCGACCCTATATTTTCGAACTTTTTTATACCATTTTTTCGACCCTATATTTTCGAACTTTTTTTATACCATTTTTTCGACATTATATTTTGGACCTGTTTTCGACCATATTTTTTCGACCTCTAATTCTCAGCTTTTTTTGGCCATATTTTTTCGCCCTTATATTTTCGACCTTTTTGTCGACCTTGTAGTTTTCAGCTTTTTTTCGGCCATATGTTTTCGATATTTTTTCGAATTTATATTTTCGACTACATATTTTCGAATTTATATCTTCGAACTTTTATTTTCGAACTTATATTTTGACCATATTTTTCGACCTTTTATTTTCGACCTGATATTTTGGAACTTTTATTTTCGAACTTTAATTTCCAAACTAATATTGTCGAACTTTTTTTCGACCATTTTTTTCGACCATATTTTTCGAACAGTTTTTTTCACCATTTTTTTACCTTTTATTTTCGACCTTTTTATTTCGATCTTATAATTTTGACCTGATATTTTGGACCTTTTATTTTCGAACGTTTATTTCCGAACTAATATTGTCGACCTTTTTTCCGACCTTATATTTTCAAATTTATATTTACGACCATATATATTCGACCTTGTATTTTAGAATTTATATTTTCGAATATATATTGTCGAATTTATATCAAACTTTTTTTAACTTTTATTTTCGACCATTTTTGTCCATTTTTTTGGACCTTTTTTTTCGACCTTATATTTTCGACAGTGTAATTTTGACCTCATATTTTCGACCTTATTATTTCGACCATATATTTCCGACTACATTTTCGACCTTATATTTTGATCTTTTTTTTCGACCCTTTTTTTCGACCCTTTTTATGAGTTTTTATTTTCGACCTCAAATTTTCGACCTGATATTTTCGACTTTATATTCTCGACCTTATATTTGTGACCTTATATTCTCGAACTTATAGTTTCGACCTTTTTTCGACCCTTTTTTTGACATAATATTTTCGAACATATTTTTTACACCAAATAATTTCGCCCTTTTTTCGACATTTTTTCGACTTTTATTTTCGAACTTATATTTTTGACCTTTTAGTATCGACCTTTTTTTTCGACCTTATATTTTCGTCCTTTTTTAGATCATCTTTTTTGACCTCTAATTCTCAGCTTTTTTCGGCCATATTTTCAACCTTCTATTTTCGACCTTTATTTTTGACCTTTTATTTTCGACCTTTTATTTTCGACCTTTTTTTTGACCATCTTTTTTAGACCTTTTATTTTCGACCTTATATTTTAGGCCTTGTATTTTCGAACTTATAGTTTTGACCATATTTTTTCGACCATATATTTTTGCCAATATATTTTTGACCTTATAAATTCTACGTTATATTTTCGAACATATTTTCTCGTGCATATTTTTTCGACTATACATTTTCGACAATACAATGTCGACCATACATTTTCGACCGGATATTTTCGACCTTTCATTTTCGACCCTATATTTTCGAACTTTTTTATACCATTTTTTCGACCCTATATTTTCGAACTTTTTTTATACCATTTTTTCGACATTATATTTTGGACCTGTTTTCGACCATATTTTTTCGACCTCTATTTCTCAGCTTTTTTTGGCCATATTTTTTCGCCCTTATATTTTCGACCTTTTTGTCGACCTTGTAGTTTTCAGCTTTTTTTCGGCCATATGTTTTCGATATTTTTTCGAATTTATATTTTCAACTACATATTTTCGAATTTATATCTTCGAACTTTTATTTTCGACCTTATATTTTCGAGCTTACATTTTCGACCTTATAGTTTTGACCATATTTTTCGACCTTTTATTTTCGACCTGATATTTTGTAACTTTTATTTTCGAACTTTAATTTCGAAACTAATATTGTCGAACTTTTATTCGCCCATTTTTTTCGAACAGTTTTTTTCAACCATTTTTTCACCTTTTATTTTCGACCTTTTTATTTCGATCTTATAATTTTGACCTGATATTTTGGACCTTTTATTTTCGAACGTTTATTTCCGAACTAATATTGTCGACCTTTTTTCCGACCTTATATTTTCGAATTTATATTTACGACCATATATATTCGACCTTGTATTTTAGAATTTATATTTTCGAATATATATTGTGGAATTTATATCAAACTTTTTTTAACTTTTATTTTCGACCATTTTTGTCCATTTTTTTGGACCTTTTTTTTCGACCTTATATTTTCGACAGTGTAATTTTGACCTTATATTTTCGACCTTATTATTTCGACCATATATTTCCGACTACATTTTCGAACTTATATTTTGACCTTTTTTTTCGACCCTTTTTTTCGACCCTTTTTATGAGTTTTTATTTTCGACCTCAAATTTTCGACCTGATATTTTCGACTTTATATTTTCGTCCTTTTTTAGATCATCTTTTTTTGACCTCTAATTCTCAGCTTTTTTCGGCCATATTTTCAACCTTCTATTTTCGACCTTTATTTTTGACCTTATATATTCGACCTTTTATTTTCGACCTTTTTTTTGACCATCTTTTTTAGACCTTTTATTTTCGACCTTATATTTTAGGCCTTGTATTTTCGAACTTATAGTTTTGACCATATTTTTTCGACCATATATTTTTGCCAATTTATTTTTGACCTTATAAATTCTACGTTATATTTTCGAACATATTTTCTCGTGCATATTTTTTCGACTTTACATTTTCGACAATACAATGTCGACCATACATTTTCGACCGGATATTTTCGACCTTTCATTTTCGACCCTATATTTTCGAACTTTTTTTATACCATTTTTTCGACATTATATTTTGGACCTGTTTTCGACCATATTTTTTCGACCTCTAATTCTCAGCTTTTTTTGGCCATATTTTTTCGCCCTTATATTTTCGACCTTTTTGTCGACCTTGTAGTTTTCAGCTTTTTTTCGGCCATATGTTTTCGATATTTTTTCGAATTTATATTTTCGACTATATATTTTCGAATTTATATCTTCGAACTTTTATTTTCGACCTGATATTTTGGAACTTTTATTTTCGAACTTTAATTTCCAAACTAATATTGTCGAACTTTTTTTCGACCATTTTTTTCGACCATATTTTTCGAACAGTTTTTTTCACCATTTTTTCACCTTTTATTTTCGACCATTTTTGTCCATTTTTTTGGACCTTTTTTTTCGACCTTATATTTTCGACAGTGTAATTTTGACCTTATATTTTCGACCTTATTATTTCGACCATATATTTCCGACTACATTTTCGACCTTATATTTTGACCTTTTTTTTCGACCCTTTTTTTCGACCCTTTTTATGAGTTTTTATTTTCGACCTCAAATTTTCGACCTGATATTTTCGACTTTATATTCTCGACCTTATATTTGTGACCTTATATTCTCGAACTTATAGTTTCGACCTTTTTTCGACCCTTTTTTTGACATTATATTTTCGATCATATTTTTTACACCAAATAATTTCGCCCTTTTTTCGACATTTTTTCGACTTTTATTTTCGAACTTATATTTTTGACCTTTTAGTATCGACCTTTTTTTTCGACCTTATATTTTCGTCCTTTTTTAGATCATCTTTTTTTGACCTCTAATTCTCAGCTTTTTTCGGCCATATTTTCAACCTTCTATTTTCGACCTTTATTTTTGACCTTATATTTTCGACCTTTTATTTCGACCTTTTTTTGACCATCTTTTTTAGACCTTTTATTTTCGACCTTATATTTTAGGCCTTGTATTTTCGAACTTATAGTTTTGACCATATTTTTTCGACCATATATTTTTGCCAATATATTTTTGACCTTATAAATTCTACGTTATATTTTCGAACATATTTTCTCGTGCATATTTTTTCGACTATACATTTTCGACAATACAATGTCGACCATACATTTTCGACCGGATATTTTCGACCTTTCATTTTCGACCCTATATTTTCGAACTTTTTTTATACCATTTTTTCGACCCTATATTTTCGAACTTTTTTTATACCATTTTTTCGACATTATATTTTGGACCTGTTTTCGACCATATTTTTTCGACCTTTAATTCTCAGCTTTTTTTGGCCATATTTTTTCGCCCTTATATTTTCGACCTTTTTGTCGACCTTGTAGTTTTCAGCTTTTTTTCGGCCATATGTTTTCGATATTTTTTCGAATTTATATTTTCGACTACATATTTTCGAATTTATATCTTTGAACTTTTATTTTCGACCTTATATTTTCGAGCTTACATTTTCGACCTTATAGTTTTGACCATATTTTTCGACCTTTTATTTTCGACCTGATATTTTGGAACTTTTATTTTCGAACTTTAATTTCCAAACTAATATTGTCGAACTTTTTTTCGACCATTTTTTTCGACCATATTTTTCGAACAGTTTTTTTCACCATTTTTTTACCTTTTATTTTCGACCTTTTTATTTCGATCTTATAATTTTGACCTGATATTTTGGACCTTTTATTTTCGAACGTTTATTTCCGAACTAATATTGTCGACCTTTTTTCCGACCTTATATTTTCGAATTTATATTTACGACCATATATATTCGACCTTGTATTTTAGAATTTATATTTTCGAATATATATTGTCGAATTTATATCAAACTTTTTTTAACTTTTATTTTCGACCATTTTTGTCCATTTTTTTGGACCTTTTTTTCGACCTTATATTTTCGACAGTGTAATTTTGACCTTATATTTTCGACCTTATTATTTCGACCATATATTTCCGACTACATTTTCGACCTTATATTTTGACCTTTTTTTTCGACCCTTTTTTTCGACCCTTTTTATGAGTTTTTATTTTCGACCTCAAATTTTCGACCTGATATTTTCGACTTTATATTCTCGACCTTATATTTGTGACCTTATATTCTCGAACTTATAGTTTCGACCTTTTTTCGACCCTTTTTTTGACATTATATTTTCGATCATATTTTTTACACCAAATAATTTCGCCCTTTTTTCGACATTTTTTCGACTTTTATTTTCGAACTTATATTTTTGACCTTTTAGTATCGACCTTTTTTTTCGACCTTATATTTTCGTCCTTTTTTAGATCATCTTTTTTTGACCTCTAATTCTCAGCTTTTTTCGGCCATATTTTCAACCTTCTATTTTCGACCTTTATTTTTGACCTTATATTTTCGACCTTTTATTTCGACCTTTTTTTGACCATCTTTTTTAGACCTTTTATTTTCGACCTTATATTTTAGGCCTTGTATTTTCGAACTTATAGTTTTGACCATATTTTTTCGACCATATATTTTTGCCAATATATTTTTGACCTTATAAATTCTACGTTATATTTTCGAACATATTTTCTCGTGCATATTTTTTCGACTATACATTTTCGACAATACAATGTCGACCATACATTTTCGACCGGATATTTTCGACCTTTCATTTTCGACCCTATATTTTCGAACTTTTTTTATACCATTTTTTCGACCCTATATTTTCGAACTTTTTTTATACCATTTTTTCGACATTATATTTTGGACCTGTTTTCGACCATATTTTTTCGACCTCTAATTCTCAGCTTTTTTCGCCCTTATATTTTCGACCTTTTTGTCGACCTTGTAGTTTTCAGCTTTTTTTCGGCCATATGTTTTCGATATTTTTTCGAATTTATATTTTCGACTACATATTTTCGAATTTATATCTTCGAACTTTTATTTTCGACCTTATATTTTCGAGCTTACATTTTCGACCTTATAGTTTTGACCATATTTTTCGACCTTTTATTTTCGACCTGATATTTTGGAACTTTTATTTTCGAACTTTAATTTCGAAACTAATATTGTCGAACTTTTATTCGCCCATTTTTTTCGACCATATTTTTCGAACAGTTTTTTCAACCATTTTTTCACCTTTTATTTTCGACCTTTTTATTTCGATCTTATAATTTTGACCTGATATTTTGGACCTTTTATTTTCGAACGTTTATTTCCGAACTAATATTGTCGACCTTTTTTCCGACCTTATATTTTCGAATTTATATTTACGACCATATATATTCGACCTTGTATTTTAGAATTTATATTTTCGAATATATATTGTCGAATTTATATCAAACTTTTTTTAACTTTTATTTTCGACCATTTTTGTGCATTTTTTTGGACCTTTTTTTTCGACCTTATATTTTCGACAGTGAAATTTTGACCTTATATTTTCGACCTTATTATTTCGACCATATATTTCCGACTACATTTTCGACCTTATATTTTGACCTTTTTTTCGACCCTTTTTTTCGACCCTTTTTATGAGTTTTTATTTTCGACCTCAAATTTTCGACCTGATATTTTCGACTTTATATTCTCGACCTTATATTTGTGACCTTATATTCTCGAACTTATAGTTTCGACCTTTTTTCGACCCTTTTTTTGACATTATATTTTCGATCATATTTTTTACACCAAATAATTTCGCTCTTTTTTCGACATTTTTTCGACTTTTATTTTCGAACTTATATTTTTGACCTTTTAGTATCGACCTTTTTTTTCGACCTTATATTTTCGTCCTTTTTTAGATCATCTTTTTTTGACCTCTAATTCTCAGCTTTTTTCGGCCATATTTTCAACCTTCTATTTTCGACCTTTATTTTTGACCTTATATTTTCGACCTTTTATTTTCGACCTTTTTTTTGACCATCTTTTTTAGACCTTTTATTTTCGACCTTATATTTTAGGCCTTGTATTTTCGAACTTATAGTTTTGACCATATTTTTTCGACCATATATTTTTGCCAATATATTTTTGACCTTATAAATTCTACGTTATATTTTCGAACATATTTTCTCGTGCATATTTTTTCGACTATACATTTTCGACAATACAATGTCGACCATACATTTTCGACCGGATATTTTCGACCTTTCATTTTCGACCCTATATTTTCGAACTTTTTTTATACCATTTTTCGACATTATATTTTGGACCTGTTTTCGACCATATTTTTTCGACCTCTAATTCTCAGCTTTTTTTGGCCATATTTTTTCGCCCTTATATTTTCGACCTTTTTGTCGACCTTGTAGTTTTCAGCTTTTTTTCGGCCATATGTTTTCGATATTTTTTCGAATTTATATTTTCGAATTTATATCTTCGAACTTTTATTTTCGACCTTATATTTTGACCATATTTTTCGACCTTTTATTTTCGACCTGATATTTTGGAACTTTTATTTTCGAACTTTAATTTCGAAACTTATATTGTCGAACTTTTATTCGCCCATTTTTTTCGACCATATTTTTCGAACAGTTTTTTTCAACCATTTTTTCACCTTTTATTTTCGACCTTTTTATTTCGATCTTATAATTTTGACCTGATATTTTGGACCTTTTATTTTCGAACGTTTATTTCCGAACTAATATTGTCGACCTTTTTTCCGACCTTATATTTTCGAATTTATATTTACGACCATATATATTCGACCTTGTATTTTAGAATTTATATTTTCGAATATATATTGTCGAATTTATATCAAACTTTTTTTAACTTTTATTTTCGACCATTTTTGTCCATTTTTTTGGACCTTTTTTTTGGACCTTATATTTTCGACAGTGTAATTTTGACCTTATATTTTCGACCTTATTATTTCGACCATATATTTCCGACTACATTTTCGACCTTATATTTTGACCTTTTTTTTCGACACTTTTTTTCGACCCTTTTTATGAGTTTTTATTTTCGACCTCAAATTTTCGACCTGATATTTTCGACTTTATATTCTCGACCTTATATTTGTGACCTAATATTCTCGAACTTATAGTTTCGACCTTTTTTCGACCCTTTTTTTGACATTATATTTTCGATCATATTTTTTACACCAAATAATTTCGCCCTTTTTTCGACATTTTTTCGACTTTTATTTTCGAACTTATATTTTTGACCTTTTAGTATCGACCTTTTTTTTCGACCTTATATTTTCGTCCTTTTTTAGATCATCTTTTTTTGACCTCTAATTCTCAGCTTTTTTCGGCCATATTTTCAACCTTCTATTTTCGACCTTTATTTTTGACCTTATATTTTCGACCTTTTATTTTCGACCTTTTATTTTCGACCTTTTTTTTGACCATCTTTTTTAGACCTTTTATTTTCGACCTTATATTTTAGGCCTTGTATTTTCGAACTTATAGTTTTGACCATATTTTTTCGACCATATATTTTTGCCAATATATTTTTGACCTTATAAATTCTACGTTATATTTTCGAACATATTTTCTCGTGCATATTTTTTCGACTATACATTTTCGACAATACAATGTCGACCATACATTTTCGACCGGATATTTTCGACCTTTCATTTTCGACCCTATATTTTCGAACTTTTTTTATACCATTTTTTCGACATTATATTTTGGACCTGTTTTCGACCATATTTTTTCGACCTCTAATTCTCAGCTTTTTTTGGCCGTATTTTTTCGCCCTTATATTTTCGACCTTTTTGTCGACCTTGTAGTTTTCAGCTTTTTTTCGGCCATATGTTTTCGATATTTTTTCGAATTTATATTTTCGACTACATATTTTCGAATTTATATCTTCGAACTTTTATTTTCGACCTTATATTTTGACCATATTTTTCGACCTTTTATTTTCGACCTGATATTTTGGAACTTTTATTTTCGAACTTTAATTTCCAAACTAATATTGTCGAACTTTTTTTCGACCATTTTTTTCGACCATATTTTTCGAACAGTTTTTTTCACCATTTTTTTACCTTTTATTTTCGACCTTTTTATTTCGATCTTATAATTTTGACCTGATATTTTGGACCTTTTATTTTCGAACGTTTATTTCCGAACTAATATTGTCGACCTTTTTTCGACCCTTTTTTTGACATTATATTTTTGATCATATTTTTTACACCAAATAATTTCGCCCTTTTTTCGACATTTTTTCGACTTTTATTTTCGAACTTATATTTTTGACCTTTTAGTATCGACCTTTTTTTTCGACCTTATATTTTCGTCCTTTTTTAGATCATCTTTTTTTGACCTCTAATTCTCAGCTTTTTTCGGCCATATTTTCAACCTTCTATTTTCGACCTTTATTTTTGACCTTATATTTTCGACTTTTTTTGACCATCTTTTTTAGACCTTTTATTTTCGACCTTATATTTTAGGCCTTGTATTTTCGAACTTATAGTTTTGACCATATTCTTTCGACCATATATTTTTGCCAATATATTTTTGACCTTATAAATTCTACGTTATATTTTCGAACATATTTTCTCGTGCATATTTTTTCGACTATACATTTTCGACAATACAATGTCGACCATACATTTTCGACCGGATATTTTCGACCTTTCATTTTCGACCCTATATTTTCGAACTTTTTTTATACCATTTTTTCGACATTATATTTTGGACCTGTTTTCGACCATATTTTTTCGACCTCTAATTCTCAGCTTTTTTTGGCCATATTTTTTCGCCCTTATATTTTCGACCTTTTTGTCGACCTTGTAGTTTTCAGCTTTTTTTCGGCCATATGTTTTCGATATTTTTTCGAATTTATATTTTCGACTACATATTTTCGAATTTATATCTTCGAACTTTTATTTTCGACCTTATATTTTCGAGCTTACATTTTCGACCTTATAGTTTTGACCATATTTTTCGACCTTTTATTTTCGACCTGATATTTTGGAACTTTTATTTTCGAACTTTAATTTCGAAACTAATATTGTCGAACTTTTATTCGCCCATTTTTTTCGACCATATTTTTCGAACAGTTTTTTTCAACCATTTTTTCACCTTTTATTATCGACCTTTTTATTTCGATCTTATAATTTTGACCTGATATTTTGGACCTTTTATTTTCGAACGTTTATTTCCGAACTAATATTGTCGACCTTTTTTCCGACCTTATATTTTCGAATTTATATTTACGACCATATATATTCGACCTTGTATTTTAGAATTTATATTTTCGAATATATATTGTCGAATTTATATCAAACTTTTTTTAACTTTTATTTTCGACCATTTTTGTCCATTTTTTTGGACCTTTTTTTTGGACCTTATATTTTCGACAGTGTAATTTTGACCTTATATTTTCGACCTTATTATTTCGACCATATATTTCCGACTACATTTTCGACCTTATATTTTGACCTTTTTTTTCGACACTTTTTTTCGACCCTTTTTATGAGTTTTTATTTTCGACCTCAAATTTTCGACCTGATATTTTCGACTTTATATTCTCGACCTTATATTTGTGACCTTATATTCTCGAACTTATAGTTTCGACCTTTTTTCGACCCTTTTTTTGACATTATATTTTCGATCATATTTTTTACACCAAATAATTTCGCCCTTTTTTCGACATTTTTTCGACTTTTATTTTCGAACTTATATTTTTGACCTTTAAGTATCGACCTTTTTTTTCGACCTTATATTTTCGTCCTTTTTTAGATCATCTTTTTTTGACCTCTAATTCTCAGCTTTTTTCGGCCATATTTTCAACCTTCTATTTTCGACCTTTATTTTTGACCTTATATTTTCGACTTTTTTTGACCATCTTTTTTAGACCTTTTATTTTCGACCTTATATTTTAGGCCTTGTATTTTCGAACTTATAGTTTTGACCATATTCTTTCGACCATATATTTTTGCCAATATATTTTTGACCTTATAAATTCTACGTTATATTTTCGAACATATTTTCTCGTGCATATTTTTTCGACTATACATTTTCGACAATACAATGTCGACCATACATTTTCGACCGGATATTTTCGACCTTTCATTTTCGACCCTATATTTTCGAACTTTTTTTATACCATTTTTTCGACATTATATTTTGGACCTGTTTTCGACCATATTTTTTCGACCTCTAATTCTCAGCTTTTTTTGGCCATATTTTTTCGCCCTTATATTTTCGACCTTTTTGTCGACCTTGTAGTTTTCAGCTTTTTTTCGGCCATATGTTTTCGATATTTTTTCGAATTTATATTTTCGACTACATATTTTCGAATTTATATCTTCGAACTTTTATTTTCGACCTTATATTTTCGAGCTTACATTTTCGACCTTATAGTTTTGACCATATTTTTCGACCTTTTATTTTCGACCTGATATTTTGGAACTTTTATTTTCGAACTTTAATTTCGAAACTAATATTGTCGAACTTTTATTCGCCCATTTTTTTCGACCATATTTTTCGAACAGTTTTTTTCAACCATTTTTTCACCTTTTATTTTCGACCTTTTTATTTCGATCTTATAATTTTGACCTGATATTTTGGACCTTTTATTTTCGAACGTTTATTTCCGAACTAATATTGTCGACCTTTTTTCCGACCTTATATTTTCGAATTTATATTTACGACCATATATATTCGACCTTGTATTTTAGAATTTCTATTTTCGAATATATATTGTCGAATTTATATCAAACTTTTTTTAACTTTTATTTTCGACCATTTTTGTCCATTTTTTTGGACCTTTTTTTTGGACCTTATATTTTCGACAGTGTAATTTTGACCTTATATTTTCGACCTTATTATTTCGACCATATATTTCCGACTACATTTTCGACCTTATATTTTGACCTTTTTTTTCGACACTTTTTTTCGACCCTTTTTATGAGTTTTTATTTTCGACCTCAAATTTTCGACCTGATATTTTCGACTTTATATTCTCGACCTTATATTTGTGACCTTATATTCTCGAACTTATAGTTTCGACCTTTTTTCGACCCTTTTTTTGACATTATATTTTCGATCATATTTTTTACACCAAATAATTTCGCCCTTTTTTCGACATTTTTTCGACTTTTATTTTCGAACTTATATTTTTGACCTTTAAGTATCGACCTTTTTTTTCGACCTTATATTTTCGTCCTTTTTTAGATCATCTTTTTTTGACCTCTAATTCTCAGCTTTTTTCGGCCATATTTTCAACCTTCTATTTTCGACCTTTATTTTTGACCTTATATTTTCGACCTTTTATTTTCGACCTTTTTTTTTGACCATCTTTTTTAGACCTTTTATTTTCGACCTTATATTTTAGGCCTTGTATTTTCGAACTTATAGTTTTGACCATATTTTTTCGACCATATATTTTTGCCAATATATTTTTGACCTTATAAATTCTACGTTATATTTTCGAACATATTTTCTCGTGCATATTTTTTCGACTATACATTTTCGACAATACAATGTCGACCATACATTTTCGACCGGATATTTTCGACCTTTCATTTTCGACCCTATATTTTCGAACTTTTTTTATACCATTTTTTCGACCCTATATATTCGAACTTTTTTATACCATTTTTTCGACATTATATTTTGGACCTGTTTTCGACCATATTTTTTCGACCTCTAATTCTCAGCTTTTTTTGGCCATATTTTTTCGCCCTTATATTTTCGACCTTTTTGTCGACCTTGTAGTTTTCAGCTTTTTTTCGGCCATATGTTTTCGATATTTTTTCGAATTTATATTTTCGACTACATATTTTCGAATTTATATCTTCGAACTTTTATTTTCGACCTTATATTTTCGAGCTTACATTTTCGACCTTATAGTTTTGACCATATTTTTCGACCTTTTATTTTCGACCTGATATTTTGGAACTTTTATTTTCGAACTTTAATTTCGAAACTAATATTGTCGAACTTTTATTCGCCCATTTTTTTCGACCATATTTTTCGAACAGTTTTTTTCAACCATTTTTTCACCTTTTATTTTCGACCTTTTTATTTCGATCTTATAATTTTGACCTGATATTTTGGACCTTTTATTTTCGAACGTTTATTTCCGAACTAATATTGTCGACCTTTTTTCCGACCTTATATTTTCGAATTTATATTTACGACCATATATATTCGACCTTGTATTTTAGAATTTATATTTTCGAATATATATTGTCGAATTTATATCAAACTTTTTTTAACTTTTATTTTCGACCATTTTTGTCCATTTTTTTGGACCTTTTTTTTGGACCTTATATTTTCGACAGTGTAATTTTGACCTTATATTTTCGACCTTATTATTTCGACCATATATTTCCGACTACATTTTCGACCTTATATTTTGACCTTTTTTTTCGACACTTTTTTTCGACCCTTTTTATGAGTTTTTATTTTCGACCTCAAATTTTCGACCTGATATTTTCGACTTTATATTCTCGACCTTATATTTGTGACCTTATATTCTCGAACTTATAGTTTCGACCTTTTTTCGACCCTTTTTTTGACATTATATTTTCGATCATATTTTTTACACCAAATAATTTCGCCCTTTTTTTCGACATGTTTTCGACTTTTATTTTCGAACTTATATTTTTGACCTTTTAGGATCGACCTTTTTTTTCGACCTTATATTTTCGTCCTTTATTTTTGACCTTATATTTTCGACCTTTTATTTTCGACCTTTTTTTTGACCATCTTTTTTAGACCTTTTATTTTCGACCTTATATTTTAGGCCTTGTATTTTCGAACTTATAGTTTTGACCATATTTTTTCGACCATATATTTTTGCCAATATATTTTTGACCTTATAAATTCTACGTTATATTTTCGAACATATTTTCTCGTGCATATTTTTTCGACTATACACTTTCGACAATACAATGTCGACCATACATTATCGACCGGATATTTTCGACCTTTCATTTTCGACCCTATATTTTCGAACTTTTTTTATACCATTTTTTTGACCCTATATTTTTGAACTTTTTTTATACCATTTTTTCGACATTATATTTTGGACCTGTTTTCGACCATATTTTTTCGACCTCTAATTCTCAGCTTTTTTTGGCCATATTTTTTCGCCCTTATATTTTCGACCTTTTTGTCGACCTTGTAGTTTTCAGCTTTTTTTCGGCCATATGTTTTCGATATTTTTTCGAATTTATATTTTCGACTACATATTTTCGAATTTATATCTTCGAACTTTTATTTTCGACCTTATATTTTCGAGCTTACATTTTCGACCTTATAGTTTTGACCATATTTTTCGACCTTTTATTTTCGACCTGATATTTTGGAACTTTTATTTTCGAACTTTAATTTCGAAACTAATATTGTCGAACTTTTATTCGCCCATTTTTTTCGACCATATTTTTCGAACAGTTTTTTCAACCATTTTTTCACCTTTTATTTTCGACCTTTTTATTTCGATCTTATAATTTTGACCTGATATTTTGGACCTTTTATTTTCGAACGTTTATTTCCGAACTAATATTGTCGACCTTTTTTCCGACCTTATATTTTCGAATTTATATTTACGACCATATATATTCGACCTTGTATTTTAGAATTTATATTTTCGAATATATATTGTCGAATTTATATCAAACTTTTTTTAACTTTTATTTTCGACCATTTTTGTCCATTTTTTTGGACCTTTTTTTTGGACCTTATATTTTCGACAGTGTAATTTTGACCTTATATTTTCGACCTTATTACTTCGACCATATATTTCCGACTACATTTTCGACCTTATATTTTGACCTTTTTTTTCGACACTTTTTTTCGACCCTTTTTATGAGTTTTTATTTTCGACCTCAAATTTTCGACCTGATATTTTCGACTTTATATTCTCGACCTTATATTTGTGACCTTATATTCTCGAACTTATAGTTTCGACCTTTTTTCGACCCTTTTTTTGACATTATATTTTCGATCATATTTTTTACACCAAATAATTTCGCCCTTTTTTCGACTTTTATTTTCGAACTTATATTTTTGACCTTTTAGTATCGACCTTTTTTTTCGACCTTATATTTTCGTCCTTTTTTAGATCATCTTTTTTTGACCTCTAATTCTCAGCTTTTTTCGGCCATATTTTCAACCTTCTATTTTCGACCTTTATTTTTGACCTTATATTTTCGACCTTTTTTTGACCATCTTTTTTAGACCTTTTATTTTCGACCTTATATTTTAGGCCTTGTATTTTCGAACTTATAGTTTTGACCATATTTTTTCGACCATATATTTTTGCCAATATATTTTTGACCTTATAAATTCTACGTTATATTTTCGAACATATTTTCTCGTGCATATTTTTTCGACTATACATTTTCGACAATACAATGTCGACCATACATTTTCGACCGGATATTTTCGACCTTTCATTTTCGACCCTATATTTTCGAACTTTTTTTATACCATTTTTTCGACCCTATATTTTCGAACTTTTTTTATACCATTTTTTCGACATTATATTTTGGACCTGTTTTCGACCATATTTTTTCGACCTCTAATTCTCAGCTTTTTTTGGCCATATTTTTTCGCCCTTATATTTTCGACCTTTTTGTCGACCTTGTAGTTTTCAGCTTTTTTTCGGCCATATGTTTTCGATATTTTTTCGAATTTATATTTTCGACTACATATTTTCGAATTTATATCTTCGAACTTTTATTTTCGACCTTATATTTTCGAGCTTACATTTTCGACCTTATAGTTTTGACCATATTTTTCGACCTTTTATTTTCGACCTGATATTTTGGACCTTATATTTTCGAACCTTTATTTCCGAACTAATATTGTCGACCTTTTTCCCGACCTTATATTTTCGAATTTATATTTACGACCATATATATTCGACCTTGTATTTTAGAATTTATATTTTCGAATATATATTATCGAATTTATATCAAACTTTTTTTAACTTTTATTTTCGACCATTTTTGTCCATTTTTTGGACCTTTTTTTTCGACCTTATATTTTCGAAAGTGTAATTTTGACCTTATATTTTCGACCTTATTATTTCGACCATATATTTCCGACTACATTTTCGACCTTATATTTTGACCTTTTTTTTCGACCCTTTTTTTCGACCCTTTTTATGAGTTTTTATTTTCGACCTCAAATTTTCGACGTGATATTTTCGACTTTATATTCTCGACCTTATATTTGTGACCTTATATTCTCGAACTTATAGTGTCGACCTTTTTTCGACCCTTTTTTTGACATTATATTTTCGATCATATTTTTTACACCAAATAATTTCGCCCTTTTTTTCGACATGTTTTCGACTTTTATTTTCGAACTTATATTTTTGACCTTTTAGGATCGACCTTTTTTTTCGACCTTATATTTTCGTCCTTTATTTTTGACCTTATATTTTCGACCTTTTATTTTCGACCTTTTTTTTGACCATCTTTTTTAGACCTTTTATTTTCGACCTTATATTTTAGGCCTTGTATTTTCGAACTTATAGTTTTGACCATATTTTTTCGACCATATATTTTTGCCAATATATTTTTGACCTTATAAATTCTACGTTATATTTTCGAACATATTTTCTCGTGCATATTTTTTCGACTATACATTTTCGACAATACAATGTCGACCATACATTATCGACCGGATATTTTCGACCTTTCATTTTCGACCCTATATTTTCGAACTTTTTTTATACCATTTTTTTGACCCTATATTTTTGAACTTTTTTTATACCATTTTTTCGACATTATATTTTGGACCTGTTTTCGACCATATTTTTTCGACCTCTAATTCTCAGCTTTTTTTGGCCATATTTTTTCGCCCTTATATTTTCGACCTTTTTGTCGACCTTGTAGTTTTCAGCTTTTTTTCGGCCATATGTTTTCGATATTTTTTCGAATTTATATTTTCGACTACATATTTTCGAATTTATATCTTCGAACTTTTATTTTCGACCTTATATTTTCGAGCTTACATTTTCGACCTTATAGTTTTGACCATATTTTTCGACCTTTTATTTTCGACCTGATATTTTGGAACTTTTATTTTCGAACTTTAATTTCGAAACTAATATTGTCGAACTTTTATTCGCCCATTTTTTTCGACCATATTTTTCGAACAGTTTTTTTCAACCATTTTTTCACCTTTTATTTTCGATCTTATAATTTTGACCTGATATTTTGGACCTTTTATTTTCGAACGTTTATTTCCGAACTAATATTGTCGACCTTTTTTCCATCCTTATATTTTCGAATTTATATTTACGACCATATATATTCGACCTTGTATTTTAGAATTTATATTTTCGAATATATATTGTCGAATTTATATCAAACTTTTTTTAACTTTTATTTTCGACCATTTTTGTCCATTTTTTTGGACCTTTTTTTTGGACCTTATATTTTCGACAGTGTAATTTTGACCTTATATTTTCGACCTTATTATTTCGACCATATATTTCCGACTACATTTTCGACCTTATATTTTGACCTTTTTTTTCGACACTTTTTTTCGACCCTTTTTATGAGTTTTTATTTTCGACCTCAAATTTTCGACCTGATATTTTCGACTTTATATTCTCGACCTTATATTTGTGACCTTATATTCTCGAACTTATAGTTTCGACCTTTTTTCGACCCTTTTTTTGACATTATATTTTCGATCATATTTTTTACACCAAATAATTTCGCCCTTTTTTCGACATTTTTTCGACTTTTATTTTCGAACTTATATTTTTGACCTTTTAGTATCGACCTTTTTTTTCGACCTTATATTTTCGTCCTTTTTTAGATCATCTTTTTTTGACCTCTAATTCTCAGCTTTTTTCGGCCATATTTTCAACCTTCTATTTTCGACCTTTATTTTTGACCTTATATTTTCGACCTTTTTTTGACCATCTTTTTTAGACCTTTTATTTTCGACCTTATATTTTAGGCCTTGTATTTTCGAACTTATAGTTTTGACCATATTTTTTTGCCAATATATTTTTGACCTTATAAATTCTACGTTATATTTTCGAACATATTTTCTCGTGCATATTTTTTCGACTATACATTTTCGACAATACTATGTCGACCGGATATTTTCGACCTTTCATTTTCGACCCTATATTTTCGAACTTTTTTTATACCATTTTTTCGACCCTATATTTTCGAACTTTTTTTATACCATTTTTTCGACATTATATTTTGGACCTGTTTTCGACCATATTTTTTCGACCTCTAATTCTCAGCTTTTTTTGGCCATATTTTTTCGCCCTTATATTTTCGACCTTTTTGTCGACCTTGTAGTTTTCAGCTTTTTTTCGGCCATATGTTTTCGATATTTTTTCGAATTTATATTTTCGACTACATATTTTCGAATTTATATCTTCGAACTTTTATTTTCGACCTTATATTTTCGAGCTTACATTTTCGACCTTATAGTTTTGACCATATTTTTCGACCTTTTATTTTCGACCTGATATTTTGGACCTTATATTTTCGAACCTTTATTTCCGAACTAATATTGTCGACCTTTTTTCCGACCTTATATTTTCGAATTTATATTTACGACCATATATATTCGACCTTGTATTTTAGAATTTATATTTTCGAATATATATTATCGAATTTATATCAAACTTTTTTTAACTTTTATTTTCGACCATTTTTGTCCATTTTTTGGACCTTTTTTTTCGACCTTATATTTTCGAAAGTGTAATTTTGACCTTATATTTTCGACCTTATTATTTCGACCATATATTTCCGACTACATTTTCGACCTTATATTTTGACCTTTTTTTTCGACCCTTTTTTTCGACCCTTTTTATGAGTTTTTATTTTCGACCTCAAATTTTCGACGTGATATTTTCGACTTTATATTCTCGACCTTATATTTGTGACCTTATATTCTCGAACTTATAGTGTCGACCTTTTTTCGACCCTTTTTTTGACATTATATTTTCGATCATATTTTTTACACCAAATAATTTCGCCCTTTTTTTCGACATGTTTTCGACTTTTATTTTCGAACTTATATTTTTGACCTTTTAGGATCGACCTTTTTTTTCGACCTTATATTTTCGTCCTTTATTTTTGACCTTATATTTTCGACCTTTTATTTTCGACCTTTTTTTTGACCATCTTTTTTAGACCTTTTATTTTCGACCTTATATTTTAGGCCTTGTATTTTCGAACTTATAGTTTTGACCATATTTTTTCGACCATATATTTTTGCCAATATATTTTTGACCTTATAAATTCTACGTTATATTTTCGAACATATTTTCTCGTGCATATTTTTTCGACTATACATTTTCGACAATACAATGTCGACCATACATTATCGACCGGATATTTTCGACCTTTCATTTTCGACCCTATATTTTCGAACTTTTTTTATACCATTTTTTTGACCCTATATTTTTGAACTTTTTTTATACCATTTTTTCGACATTATATTTTGGACCTGTTTTCGACCATATTTTTTCGACCTCTAATTCTCAGCTTTTTTTGGCCATATTTTTTCGCCCTTATATTTTCGACCTTTTTGTCGACCTTGTAGTTTTCAGCTTTTTTTCGGCCATATGTTTTCGATATTTTTTCGAATTTATATTTTCGACTACATATTTTCGAATTTATATCTTCGAACTTTTATTTTCGACCTTATATTTTCGAGCTTACATTTTCGACCTTATAGTTTTGACCATATTTTTCGACCTTTTATTTTCGACCTGATATTTTGGACCTTATATTTTCGAACCTTTATTTCCGAACTAATATTGTCGACCTTTTTTCCGACCTTATATTTTCGAATTTATATTTACGACCATATATATTCGACCTTGTATTTTAGAATTTATATTTTCGAATATATATTATCGAATTTATATCAAACTTTTTTTAACTTTTATTTTCGACCATTTTTGTCCATTTTTTGGACCTTTTTTTTCGACCTTATATTTTCGAAAGTGTAATTTTGACCTTATATTTTCGACCTTATTATTTCGACCATATATTTCCGACTACATTTTCGACCTTATATTTTGACCTTTTTTTTCGACCCTTTTTTTCGACCCTTTTTATGAGTTTTTATTTTCGACCTCAAATTTTCGACGTGATATTTTCGACTTTATATTCTCGACCTTATATTTGTGACCTTATATTCTCGAACTTATAGTGTCGACCTTTTTTCGACCCTTTTTTTGACATTATATTTTCGATCATATTTTTTACACCAAATAATTTCGCCCTTTTTTTCGACATGTTTTCGACTTTTATTTTCGAACTTATATTTTTGACCTTTTAGGATCGACCTTTTTTTTCGACCTTATATTTTCGTCCTTTATTTTTGACCTTATATTTTCGACCTTTTATTTTCGACCTTTTTTTTGACCATCTTTTTTAGACCTTTTATTTTCGACCTTATATTTTAGGCCTTGTATTTTCGAACTTATAGTTTTGACCATATTTTTTCGACCATATATTTTTGCCAATATATTTTTGACCTTATAAATTCTACGTTATATTTTCGAACATATTTTCTCGTGCATATTTTTTCGACTATACATTTTCGACAATACAATGTCGACCATACATTATCGACCGGATATTTTCGACCTTTCATTTTCGACCCTATATTTTCGAACTTTTTTTATACCATTTTTTTGACCCTATATTTTTGAACTTTTTTTATACCATTTTTTCGACATTATATTTTGGACCTGTTTTCGACCATATTTTTTCGACCTCTAATTCTCAGCTTTTTTTGGCCATATTTTTTCGCCCTTATATTTTCGACCTTTTTGTCGACCTTGTAGTTTTCAGCTTTTTTTCGGCCATATGTTTTCGATATTTTTTCGAATTTATATTTTCGACTACATATTTTCGAATTTATATCTTCGAACTTTTATTTTCGACCTTATATTTTCGAGCTTACATTTTCGACCTTATAGTTTTGACCATATTTTTCGACCTTTTATTTTCGACCTGATATTTTGGAACTTTTATTTTCGAACTTTAATTTCGAAACTAATATTGTCGAACTTTTATTCGCCCATTTTTTTCGACCATATTTTTCGAACAGTTTTTTTCAACCATTTTTTCACCTTTTATTTTCGACCTTTTTATTTCGATCTTATAATTTTGACCTGATATTTTGGACCTTTTATTTTCGAACGTTTATTTCCGAACGAATATTGTCGACCTTTTTTCCGACCTTATATTTTCGAATTTATATTTACGACCATATATATTCGACCTTGTATTTTAGAATTTATATTTTCGAATATATATTGTCGAATTTATATCAAACTTTTTTTAACTTTTATTTTCGACCATTTTTGTCCATTTTTTTGGACCTTTTTTTTGGACCTTATATTTTCGACAGTGTAATTTTGACCTTATATTTTCGACCTTATTATTTCGACCATATATTTCCGACTACATTTTCGACCTTATATTTTGACCTTTTTTTTCGACACTTTTTTTCGACCCTTTTTATGAGTTTTTATTTTCGACCTCAAATTTTCGACCTGATATTTTCGACTTTATATTCTCGACCTTATATTTGTGACCTTATATTCTCGAACTTATAGTTTCGACCTTTTTTCGACCCTTTTTTTGACATTATATTTTCGATCATATTTTTTACACCAAATAATTTCGCCCTTTTTTCGACATTTTTTCGACTTTTATTTTCGAACTTATATTTTTGACCTTTTAGTATCGACCTTTTTTTTCGACCTTATATTTTCGTCCTTTTTTAGATCATCTTTTTTTGACCTCTAATTCTCAGCTTTTTTCGGCCATATTTTCAACCTTCTATTTTCGACCTTTATTTTTGACCTTATATTTTCGACCTTTTATTTTCGACCTTTTTTTTGACCATCTTTTTTAGACCTTTTATTTTCGACCTTATATTTTAGGCCTTGTATTTTCGAACTTATAGTTTTGACCATATTTTTTCGACCATATATTTTTGCCAATATATTTTTGACCTTATAAATTCTACGTTATATTTTCGAACATATTTTCTCGTGCATATTTTTTCGACTATACATTTTCGACAATACAATGTCGACCATACATTATCGACCGGATATTTTCGACCTTTCATTTTCGACCCTATATTTTCGAACTTTTTTTATACCATTTTTTTGACCCTATATTTTTGAACTTTTTTTATACCATTTTTTCGACATTATATTTTGGATCTGTTT